>VDFB02000008.1:49803860-49824914 GCA_007258455.2 Sequoia sempervirens | reverse complement strand
CCTCTTCCTTCACATGGTATCAAAGCCTAAGGTCCAAAGAGCTGAAATTTATTAGACCTTAAAGCTTTTAAGAAATGTTTTCAAAGAGCTAAGGTTTAACAATTATAAAGTTGTATAGTCAACAATAACATCTCCAAGAATAAGTTTGAAAAAACCACATATTCCTTAGTTCAATGGGAAAATCTATGATTATTGCTCAATCATAATGAGGCATTATTCTCTTCTCAAGACATATGGGAGTTTGTTCAAATTGGTTACCTAGAACCAGTAGATTCAACAACATGTAACACACTAAAGAAGAAAAGAATTTTCTAAGGGATAACAAAAAGAATGAATCTAAGTCTCTCTTTTATATCTTTCAAGAAATGCATGAGAGTATTTTTCCAAGGGTTGCAGTAGCAAAAAAGTCAAACCAATCATGGAAAATTCTCAAAAAAAAAAAATCAAGGAGTGGCCAAGGCGAAAATAGTTAAGTTGCAAAGCTTGATGAAAGACACTGATACCATATCCATGAAGGAGTAAAATCAATAGATTAGCTTGTTACACAATTATTAGACTAGTAAGTCAAACCAAATATGTTATCGAGACACTTGGATATATAGGAGAATGGTTACAAATATTTTAAGAGTTTTTCCTACAAGGACTGGGTCCATTGTTGTGTCCATAGAAGAGACAAAGAATTTCTGTTAGTTTTCAGTGGATGAGTTCCATGCATCTCTCATTTATCATGAGAATAGGTTGAGCAGGTTAGTAAATTTAGCTTTGGAGCACACTTTTGAGATAGAAGATTCAATCAATCATGGTACATGCAAAGGGAGATCATATTCAAGAGGAAGAAGAGGAAATTTATATAATGGTCGAAGAACTAATCCATCAGACTCAAGTGGAAGAGGCAGTAGCCAAAGTTCAAGTCAAAATGAACCCTATAGCCAAAGGTATGATAAAATACAAGTATAATATCATTATTTTAAAAAATATGGGCATTACTCAAATGAATTTAGATAGAAACAATATGATTCTATGTAGAAAAGTGCGAATTTTACAAGAGAAAATTAAAACTAGGGTAGTATGTACTTATCTTGCAATGCTACACAAGAAAATTAATATGATGTATGGCTTTTTAGACTCAAGTTACAAATATCACATGATAGGGAACATAGAAATGTTTTCTACTTTAGATGAAAATGTGAAATCAGATCTTACAATGGGATATGACAAAAAAGTTTGAGTAATGGGAAAAGGAAACATCAACATTCTAATCATGAAGGGGAAGAAAAAGTTTATTTATGATGTTATTTTGTTCCTAACTTAAAATATAATTTGATGAGCATTGGAAAAATCATTCAAAAAGGGTATAGAATATTTTTCAAAAATAGAGAATGCACAAATTTGGACAAATATCCATGTAATTAGCTTATTGAAAAAGTATAAATGACAAAAAATAGAATTTTTTCCCTTAGGATTCAACCATATTTGAATGTAGAATTTTCTCATAAAAATCCACTCGCAAATGAAAGAAAAATTGTAGCTATCACACAAACAATCTTTCAAGTAGAAATTAAAGATAAAAATTGGTTAAAACGTTATGATTTGGGCACCTAAACTTTGGAGTTTAAAACCTATTGCACATGAAAGGAATGGTATGGGATTTTCCACTCATAGAGAAACTAGCAAGAGTATGTGAAGGATGCATTTTGGGTAAGAAACATAGAGAATAATTTCGAGCAAGAAGGTTAATAAGAGAAAAGTCCCTATAGAAATTATTCATTCAATTTTATGTGAACTAATGTAAACACTCTCAATTGGTGGAATATATTATTTCAAAAAATTCATTGATGATTACATAAGAAAAATATCGGTCTACATCCTAATGCATAAGGATGAATCATTTGAGTTCTTTCACCAATTCAAGGCTCTTGAAAAGAAGCAAAGTGGGTATTACATCAAATAATTGAGAATGGATAAAGGTGATGAGAGCATCTCAAATGACTTCCTAAGGTTTTTCAATGATCATAGTATTAAAAAACTCACTAATAGGTACATACTTAAACAAAATGATGTAGTTGAAAGGAAAAAATAAAAATCATGCAAATAGCTAGGAGCATGTTTATAATAAAGCATTTATCAAATGGATATTGGGTTGAAGCCATATAATGTATAGTCTATACAATTAATAAATGTCTAATAAATTTTTTAAAGAATATGATTATGGAAGAAGAATGAAGTGTAAGAAAACATAATGCTTCTCACATGAGAGTATTTGGATATACCACATATGCATATGCCTAATATGAATTAAGAAAGAAATTTGAGAGAAATGGAGAAAAATACATAATTGTGGGATATATTGATGAATTAGAGGCTTACAAGCTCTACAGTCCAATAAAAAAAAGTTGAAATCAACAAATATGTGTAATTCATAGAATAGGGAGTATGGGATGGACGCTTGGAGAAAACAATGCATGTAACAACAAGCTTATCACAAGTAGATAGATAAGATATAACACCAACAAGTATCCCTTGAATTGTTACTCCTCCCATTCTCATTCAATCTCAATAAAGTTGTCCTCAAGTGTCACCTTGAACAAGCACATGGGTAGCCCCACACATTTAAGAAATTACTTCTTCAAAAGGGCATGGAACATCATTAGCAATAGGCACTATAGGTGTAGGGCCATCAAGTCAACATTCTACAAGTTTGAATTCATGTGATATGTCAAATCCAACCTTGGAAAACTTGAGAAGACAAAAATTTATAAGAGATATTTATCAAAAGAGTGAAGGTTAGAATATTGTAGGTTTCATTTCTCTTTTTGATTTATAATCACATGTTGATTATCCTATTCATTTTGAACATGTAATTAAAAAAAAAGGGTAAGTGCAATAGATGAAGAATTAGGTTCTATTGAAAAGAATTAAATATGATAATTAGTGAGACTTCCACAAGGAAATGATATTATAGGTGTAAAGTGGGTCTATAAAATCAAAAGTATTGCTGAAGGAAGCATTGAAAAACATAAAGTAGGGTTGACTTTCAAGAGATACACGCAACAACCCAAAAGAGACTATGATGAAACATATGCTCTAGGTTCAAGATTTGAGACCATGAAGGTAGTCTCTATTAAAAAAACAATACAAATGGAAGGAATGTAAAATGGATGTTTAGTCAACCAAATTTAATGCAATATTGAAGGATGAAGTGTATGTGAAGCAACGACCTAGATACAAGGTTCTAGGGAAAGAAGAAAAAAGTATATAGGGTGAATAAAGCTCTTTATGGGTTGAATCAAGCACCACAAGCATGATATGGTAGAATGGACACATATTTTTCAAGTAATGGATTTAGAAAAAGTGATGGTGAGCCTACTGCATAGATCAAAGAAAGTGATGATAAGATTCTAATTGTTATTTTGTATGTATATGAGATCATTTTTATTGGGAATAATGATATCCTCATTATTTATTTTAAAGAGAGCATAAAAAATGAGTTTGAGATTACAAATTTAGGGTTGTTAAGATATTTCTAGGAATAGAAGTGCTGAAAATAAAAAATGATATTTGCATTTGTCAATCAAAATATGCAATAGAGATATTAAAGAGGTCTAAAATGCTAAATAGAAATCTTGCCCCAACACCAACATTCATTGTAAGACTATGTCAGCTGCTTCCTCCCATTCCTCTCGCTCTTCTTCTTGAGTGGAAATTTCATCAAAATTGTTACTTGTTGTTGGTAGTTCATCTGGGTTTGTTTACTTAGTAGATTTGGTGGTTGACCTGTCTACCATCACTAGTCTTTTTCGTACCAACATCAGTGTTTCTAGGCATTTTTTAAAGATTTTGTGTTCTTTGAGAAAGAGGCTCTTCTCTATAAGCCTATTTTTGTGGGTGTTACTAGGTTTGCACCTCTATTCTTGTAGATATGCCTCTAGCTTGTATGATTGGTCTCTACTATCTTGCGAGGGGTTCAATGCCCCTAAATCCTTTGTCTCATATTTCCCTCATGTCCCTTTCTTTTGATGGTGTGGTCTGAGTGGGATCCTTGCTATCTTTGCATAAAAAATATTTTTCAAGTGTTATTTGTGGGAGTTCTCCCTCCTGGGACATGTTAGTGCTAGATCTTTCATCTCCTCCTTTCATCACTTCACTGCTTACTCCATCCCCTCTAATTGTGCTTCTGGGTGAGGAGGTCCATAGAAATATGGATTTCTTTCCTAGAAATAGCTTATTTGTAAGTTTGTAATATTATGGCTTCATCTTAGTGATTTTAATGCTTGGATCTCTAACAATTGGTGTCATGTTATGGAGGGTATTATTAAGATTTACCCCTTTGCTAAGGTGTTTTTCATGGTTGATTTCAAGTTCATTGATGATCACGGTTCTTTCATCAACTCTTTCTCTTTGATTTGGGGAGAGAATTCTCTTCTATTCAACCCTTGGGTGGCCTCATTTAATCCTTCCTTAATTCTTTTCACTAGCTTCTAGTTTGATCTGCCTCCCAAATATCCTACTTTATTTTTTGTGTGAATCTTGTTATTCAACCATTGGAAACTCATTAGGTCATTTTATTAAGGGCAATAATTCTTCTGCCATGTTCTCCCATACTACTTATTCTTTCATTCTTGTGGAGTTGAATTTGTCCTCACCTCTCTCAACTAAGCTAGTTTTTGAGGTTGGGGACAATTAATGGTGCCAAAAATTAGATATTAAGGCACAAATTTTTAATGTTATAGATGTGTTTATACTATTCACTTGGTTGTGGCATGTCTTCATAGGAAAATTTCATTCTCTTCATCAATGCGAAATAATGTTAATCATGATCTACTCACAAAGTTGGGTTCTGAGCTACATACAAATTTAGAGGCCCACGTTTCTCCTGTTGTTATTGCATTGGTGTTTCCTTGCTTTCCAACTCCTCTAGCTACTCCCATTTTTTAGGATGTTTTTATGGGTATGTCTCATATGTTTTATGCTTTGGTCCATGATCCTCCTAGTCTAGTGATTATTTCCCAGTCAGTCCTTACAAATGATTTGGGTTGGCCACCTACAACTCACTCATAATCTCCTCTTTTCTTCTAATCTTTGAATCATCATCTCTCTTGTGACATGTCCCCTTTTGTTGTAGTGGATTTGGAGTCTCCTCCCCCTCTCCATTCCCTAGGGATCAGGATAATGGATTTTCTTGGATTTGTGTTCAATGTAGGAAGAAAGGTCTTCCTAAGCATGTTTTGAAATATAGTGCTATGCTTAGGTGTGTGCATTTTTCTATGTCTAATGTTATTTTCTAGTTGTGTTGCTCATTAGCTATTGGTTGCCAATTTTTTTTATTTGTTGTTTTATTAAGGATCCTTGTGGATTTTTAGATTTGGAGTCAATTGAGTTCTATTGAAAACTCTATAAGGGTTAGGACCCTATGATAAAGATTCTAAACTTAATATTACTCATGTGTTGTTAGTGGCCTATTTGTGGCAAATTTTATTCTATCCTTGACTATTTTTAAAGGTTTTATCACCTTGTCACTTATCTATTAATAAACAACCATAGTTTTAAAATTGTGTAAAGATGATTATAGAAATAATGTCAATCCAACCCTATACAAAAAAAATGGTTGGAAGTTTAATGTATTTGACATCCATAGTTTTAAAATTGTGTAAAGATGATTATAGGAATAATGTCAATCCAACCCTATACAAAAAAAATGGTTGGAAGTTTAATGTATTTGACTTCATCTACAACTGGTACAATGTATGTAGTGATTTTAATTTCATGTTTTATGGAGACTGTGAAGGAGATAGATTGGGTAGCAACTAAAAGAATCTTGAGGCATGTGAATAGAACCAAGGGATATGGAATTTTTTATAGTACAACAAATGATTTTAAGCTAGTAGGATCTACAAATATTAACTGGGTAAGAAGTGTAAATGATAAAAAGAGCATATTATGGTATGTGTTTAACGTAGGTTCAGGATTCATCTCATGGGCTTCAAAGAAAAAAAACATTATTTTTCTTTCCATATTTGAAGTTGAGTATGTAGAAAGAATAGTGTAGCATGTTAGGCCATTTGAATGAGAAAAGTGTTAAGAGACTTAAGGCATGAACAAGAGGTGCAACTAAAGTATTTTGTGACAACTCTACAATAGCACTATCAAAAAAAATGTTTTTTTATAAAAGAAGCAGACACATTGACACAAGGTATCATTTCATAAGGGAAATAATCAATAATGGAGATATTATTTTGGAACATTACAAGTTCAAGGATAAAATATACAAATATCTTCACCAAGCCATTGGAAAAAGAAAGCTTTATTTGTGAAAGAGACAATTTAAGGATAATGGATGTTAGCAATTTTTATTAAGGAGGAGTGTTAGAAGTAATCGCAACACCTACATTTATTATAGCTCTATATTTCATTCATTCTCCTCACTACTAGCATATCATCTCTGATCATTCAAGTGTTTGAAGTTTCTTTTTTTCAACTCAATCCATCTTAGTGATGCCTCAACTCTCTATGAGATATAGGACATATTTAAATGAGAATCCATATTCTAATCTTCTTGGTAAGATTTTTCCACATAACGAAATTAATGTAATTAATTGGTTTTTTGTTCCTTCTTTTTTGACATATAGGTTAAACTTTGTAGTATTTTAGTAGTGTTAGTGTTTATGTTTTGTAAAATAGAAAGCATATTATTAATTTTTGTAGAAACAATTATTTATGTAAGCAATTTTATGTGTATGAAAACGGAGCATACTTTTTTGTAGCAACAACTTGGAGCAGCAAACAAGAATAGTTGCTCTAAAATCAATGGGCTCTCACTCATCCCGACCTTTCGAATCCCCTCTAATTTTAAACTCCCACTCCTCTCACCCCTCCCACTCCCCTGAGATTTTGAACTAAGTTCTACTCCATGTTTACTCTTCCCTAAGTTGTGATTTGGTTACCATTATTTGCTAAATATTTTCCTTAGGATGTGCAAGCCATGTTGTCTCCATTGATAGAGGCTTCTACCACTCAATCTCTTATTACGTGGAATTTATGGGCTTCCCTAGATTAAAGGTTATGCATTTTTTTTTGGTTGAGGGTTCTCCATCATTTTTTCAAGTTGTGTAGTCTAGAAAGGTGGGGATGGGCTGTGTGCACCCTTTAGTGCATGTTATTATTTCTCTAGTGATTTCTCTTAGGTAATAAGTCTCATATTGTAGTGATTCTTCTCCAAGATGAGTCTTATCTATAAATTCTACCATTTCTTGGTTTCTTTCCTAGATCTACAACTCTATATCTCAAAGAATGGACACCCTTAGTAGAGGGTAAGATTAAAATTTACTGTTTTTCTAGAGTTTTTTTTTTTTTCTCTAATTCTTCTAAGGAAAGATAGGTAGTCTTAGATTACGTTTTGTTAGAATAGGATTATCAGCCTTTTTCGATGATGCCTTGGGTTCATTTCTTCAACCCCTTGATGGAACCCATTTTTGGTATGCCTTTTTGGGTGAAATTTCCTTATCTTCCCTTACAATTATGATGCCCCTCTTCCTTTGAAGGAATTTGTAATGCTCTTGATAGGTTTTGGAAAATAGAAATTTCTTCTAAGAACTTTACTCACACTTGTTACATTGTATTTTGGTGGAGGTTGGTTTGATTGAAGCATTACCTAGTGAGGTTGTGCTTCAAGTTAATGGCTAGTCTTAGTTCCAACTTGCGGACTATAAAGGAATCATATTACATTATAGATGTTGTTTTGCTACTGGACACTTGGCTTGTGGTTTTCCTCATGGCTCTTGTCCTATGTCTTCATCCACTTGGTGGAAGAATGCTCTCCTAAACCATCTAACAGTGTACCTTGACGATGTTGTTTCGATTGATAGTGAATATTCTATTCCTCCTTCTAGAGAATAATAACTAATCTAAAGAAACATAAAAAAATATTTTAAATAAAATTATACTACTATTATGGACATACAAAATAACTTATGAATCTATATATTCATGCATCATTTGAAATGTGTAAGTGAAATGTACCATGAGGTTATGCTCATCAATATTTTTGGAAATCTAAGACTATAATTTTTTCTTAACTTTTCATCCAAGTTGTTTCTATATCTACTTTATTAACAATTTCACAAAATTATCACATTCTAAACACCTCATCTCATACTTCTTAGATGATTATTACATGTAATTTTATAGTACTAAACCTAAATCTATACTTTCTTTTGCACTTGTTTGACCCTCATAATAAGGATTTTTTTTTTAAATTTCCCCAAGGCTCTACAAGGTCTAAATATTTTCCTTTTTAAATAGTCATAATTTTCCTTTATGAAAATTTAATTAGGGAAGATAAATTTTACATATTTTAATTCATGTTATCTCCATTTCATGTCAATATTTTTACTTGATCTTAAACCTCTATTAAAATTATCTTTTAATTTTTTGGGTAGTTCTTTTATTTACCTAGAAATTATTCTCTCTCTATTAGCAATACTTCTCAATTCATCCACTCCTTTTGGGTTGTACTCATCAAACAAGCCCTTGAAAGGAGTTTTAGAAGGTTTCTTTAATAAACACAACAATTTTGGTTGATTTTCACACATTCTAGACACTATATCAATCTCCTAGTAAAAGAAAAAATGTTTCTTCTTCTTTACTACTATTAAATATTATTTTCTTGTATTCAAAAAACTATATAAATATTTTAAATTTATTCTCCTTTCATTCAATGAACTTGATTTAAATATTCTTTTTCCCTTCAAAATAAAATAAGTACTCATTATAGTATCATAAATTATATTCCTATTAAATTTCCAATGCATTTATAACAAGACACGACAAGTATCTAAGATAAAGTCTCTTCTATTTTGATGAGAATCAATATTCTGATAAATTATTGCTTCTCCTTTATATATATATATATATATACTCCTTGAAACAGTTTCTTCTATTTCCAAATGAAATTATTACTCTTAAGCATTTGTTCAATATTTATCTCTAAATTCATTGAATACCACTCCATGGTACCACATGCATGTCCTTGGTAAGTAATTATATTATTTACTTTAAGATTGATGCATTTTCTTGGTAATAATATGATAGAAATATATATCTTCCTTTGTTCTCTAGTGCTAAAGGCTATTAGGGAACAAATGTGCAACTGATGCTTGAATTTTAACAGTGAACTTGATATTTTATAGTATAAACCTACATTGTCAAATGCAAATGATGTTATGTTCATCTTAACGAGAAGTATAGATTCAACATAGAAACCTTACCCTTCGAGAAAATTGTGTATTCTTTAACCATCTTAGTATTGTGGCTTGTACAAATAGCTTGACCTCTTGAGTGATTTTTAAAAACTAAAAATATAATTATTAAATTCCCAATATCTTTATTATCATGCGCTCAAGCAACCTTTGTAACTATTACCAATGGCCAGGTGACCTTGTTCTAATATTCATACATCTTAATATAGTAGCTTGGATAGGTAATACAATTACTCTTGTAGTCCTAGTAATTAAAAATTATACCCTCCTAAGTTTTTCTATTAATGGTGTACATTATGAACCATAATTAAATAATTAAATAAATATATCAAATAGAATAACCTCAACGTATTTCTTTTTTTCCCTTGTTCTTATAAATTAAAAATTAAATAGTATGATTAGTTGATTAGGATAAATTTCTATAAGAGAGTAATCCTTTGAAAACTATTTCTTATATTTGATGAATAATCAATAGCAGAATTAATCTAACACAAATTCCTTAAGTTTTTTACCCTATGTTTAGTCTTGGCTAAGTTATGAAACCATTAGATATTGAAAATAAGTTGGGAGTTACTATTTAAGGTATCTAGTCCTTTGAGAGACTAGAAAACATTTCATAAAAAATTGTAACTCTTGCACACATCTAACTCTTTTGTTTTTTCATATGTAAGGGATATATTTTTTTTCATATTTAGAAATATAATCCATCTAAATACATTAGACTTATGTATAAAAAAATAGTGTTAAAAAATGATTTAAATCTTATAAAATATTTTATATTACAATTTGTAAACACTTGTAGATATGTTCTTATAATTTAATACAATGAATTTAAGATATTAAATAATTATCCCCTACCATTACTACATAAATAATTCTTAATACTTATGTGTCCCACCATAAAAACCATTATATACTATTAAAAAAAATACATAAAGAATAATAGAAATAAAAATAAATTTTATTGATTAAGATGAAAAATAAATAAATATTATTTTATAATATTAAATTATTTTTATACTAAATATAATAAAAGTAATAAAGATTGAGGTGCAATTATAGTTCCTATCATAGGTTTTAAGGACGATTTTTACTACTAGTATTTTTTATTTACATTTCTAATAATTGATGCCAACATGTATTTCAATGATAATAGTTGTAAGAATTGAATTTGTTAATAATGGAAAAGGTTCATAATCTATTTTCTTAGTGAGATCCAATGTTAAAACAATATTTTTAGGAGATACACATATCCATCCAATTCCCAAAAATGTTTTAACAGTTTTTTTAAGATAAATTACATTAGGAAGCACTTAAACTAATAAATGCATGTGTTTGATTCCTTAAGAATTTATGCTATAATTATTGAACTACTTTCTTAATTACAAAAATAAGTTTTTTAATTATAATGATAAGTTATACAAATAATGCTCATATTACTATATGTACATAATTAATTTTATTCTTAGTGATAATTTATTTGTACTAGGTTGATTACATTTTCATAATTTTTTAATAATGCATAAGGAAACAATATTGTTGAGAAGAATAATATAAGGAATATCAATTATAGAATACATAAAAGGAAAAAATAGAGGCAATAGATTTAGTAAAATGACTTGCGTTCCATTAATATTTAGTGAATTTTCCAAATTTTAGAATAATGATGGTAGAATAGGAATTTAGAAAAATGTATATATTTAGCACAATTATTTTCCTTCAATTAATATTTAGTGAATTTTATAAATTTTAGAATAATGATGGTAGAATGGGAATTTAAAAAAAATATATTTATATTAAATTATTTAGGAATATAGGGTAGCATGTGGTATGTGTGATAGGTCTTGTCACACACATTAAGCATCATATCATTCAATTTCACATTAAATAGGGTGGACTATCATTGTGTAATGTTCTAGATTCAGAATTTTAATTTTTATTGATATTTATATTTGACTTTATGAAGACCATTTTCTTCGCAAAAAGGTATTAAAAAATAAAAGATAAAATACATCTTTCAATGATATATTGTCAATTATAATTTATATGATCTAATGACATTAGAAAAATTGAAAAAAAATACAACACTAATTAATAATTTCAAGCATTGTTTAAACATAAATAACTTTATTATTCACATCATGATTATAATAGAAACAAGGTTCCATTTCATGTTAAACCCTAAAATTTCTGCATATGAATAAATGTTATAGGAAGAACAACAACTTCACCTCATACCATAGTTACCTCACCTAATGTGTTGTATTCTTCTTCTAGATATATTTTATGTAATGGTATGGAACATATGTAACATTTATCATAGTTTACTAACTCTATAAAAAATAAATATTGATAGTAGAACTATATTTACCTACCTTTCTTCAAATCAAGATTATGATTTTTTTTTATAGATAATAGTACCCTAGTAAATTTTTAGTTCTAGATATTTAATTCCACCAAGTGGTTATTACAAATCTCTATACTTTAATATTTTTATTATATATTTTATATGTTCAAAATTTCCTATATGAAGCCTTCAATCTATCTTCTAGTTTATAGAATTATTACATTAAAAATATACTTTTATACACTGACTTTAAAGATGAATGAAGATTTAATTAAGTAAAGTACTAGTTGCATTTTACATCAATCAACACATAACCATGCCTTCACTTTAGACAATTGAAAAAATATAGTTGCATTATTACTCTTTTGATTTATTTTATCTATGAAAAAATATAAAATATATTAATATAACTATCTTAGACAATTTTTCTCTATAAAATTAAAAAAATTGCACTATATTAAGGACAAATATTTATTTGTAATGGAAACATTTTCTAAAAAATCTATAGTATCAATCATACCATTTTTTAAATTTTTTCTACCCCATAAAATATTTTTTAATGATTTTAATTTAAAAATATTTATACTACCCTTAAAGTACTTTACAATAATTTGACATAAAATACCCATTGCTTAATAATATATATATATATATATATATATATATATATATATATATATATTATATCATTAATTAATTCTACCATTCTTCTTATAATAAACCCAATACGAGACATTTGGAAAACAATAATCACACAAAAGAAAATGAAATCTTGTTAATAAATTCTTATGGATTAAACCCTCCACATGAAAAGCCAGTCATTTTCCTATGTGGGATTAAAGTAGAGTCTATCGAGCATAATAAAGATACCTCCATTTTATAATGTGAAATATACAAGTAATGTTTTCTATTATAAAATATCTTCAAATAATCATGTTTATTGTATGATGTAGACAAAATTGTTTAGAAGTAAAAAATAATGGCATTTCTATTTATATTAGGGGAGAGGGGCTTATAGTGGAGCACTCTAACTTTGCGTTTTTCAAAATCTTATGTGGAAATTTCAAATCACTCCCAATTTTGTACAATAGTTTATTTGGCAACTCACATGCTTTTATATTTCATTTTAGGACAACATTATCAAATATAATGCCACATCAACATGCCTTTTGTTGAAGTATCCAAAAAAGCTCAAAAAAAAAGTGAGACTGAAAGTTGTGCACTAAGTCATGTTTTATTGGTGTGCTAATGTGGCATCAAATGATTTGTCAATTTGTGTACTTTATAAAGTGTTTTGTAATTGGATATTAAGGTGCTCCACTATGGGGCCCACTAAGGACTACTTCTATCCCCACTATTGAACCCCGCTCCACTATAGGCCCCTCTCCCCTAATCACCATTGATTGGATAATTAAATAAGAATGAAGAGGAATATAAAATGATTTCAATTATTTTTTTAAAGTAATCATTTTTAATTTATAATTAATTTCAAAAGACATTCTATATTGATAATAAGGAGTGAAGTGTAATAATGTGAGTGTATTAACAAAAACTCTTGTATTTTATCTTAATTCTGAAATATTTACATGTCATAATAATAATTTAATAATAAACCTAATATTTTCAAAATAACTCTAAATTTATCTCTCTTTAATATATTTGTATATAAATATATATGCTAAACATTATATTAATGTTTTGACATTTCTCCTTTGTAAACTATTTTGTTAAAAATGAAAACACTCGAGGATGGATAATTTTGGGTAGTATGATGTCATCTGAGAGTACTTTAAACGATTATCGATAAAAAGTTTAATAGAGGCTGACTAATAGAGAAGGCTACGTATTTCATTGATGCAGGGACAGGATCTCTTGGGGAAGCGATTAAACAAGCAAAAGGTTTTTCTGGCATTGGATAATGCCTGCACCAGTGAATCATCCATTCATATTACGCGCATGTTCCTTCGTCTTGGCTTTAGCAAAGAGTCTCTAGTTCTGGTTACGGGTTGCACTCGTGAAGACCTTTTAGAGGTGATTGGCTACGACATATCTGAGAAATGTTTTCATCACCCAAATCTCACCGAAGAAGAGGCCATTCAAATATTACTTAATAGAGCCACACCTAGCTGCAACTTTACATCTTTACCAAAATGTCATCAACAGATTATCAGATATTGTGCTTCTCTTTGCAAGATAAGACATACAATACCAAACAATCCAACAATGAATACAGGTCAAGTAGAGAAGTACAATTACCATCCTTCTTCTCTGATTAAAATGGGAGCAGAATTGGGTGGCAATTCAAACAACTGGATCAGCAAACTTTCACAGATGGAGAAAAAATCAGATCAGAATGGTGTAAATGTAAGTTGACAACATCATTTTATATTTTCTAAATTATAATATAACTATTTAAAACTCTATTTCATATTGTTGTCTACACTAATTGATCGTTCTAGTTTCTTTCATATATCTATTTTGCAAACCAAAACAATTGTTTCACAAAGGCAAATTCACCACTAGCAGTTCACGTCCAACAGTTCATCACCATGACAAATTCATCTCTAGGAAAATTCAACACCAGCAATTCACCGCCATGGAAAATCCACCACCAACAATTTTCTAATTGTATATGCAATGAATTATCCAGAACGATGAATTGGTGGTGGTGAATTGTTGAAGGTGAATTGTTGACAGTGAATTGTTGACAGTGAATTGTAGGATGATGAATTGCTAGTGGTGAATTTTCCACAAGGATGAATTGTTGAAGGTGAATTGTTGACAATAAATTGCTGACTGTAACCATGTATCTCCACCAGATAGTGGCTTCACTCTTTTATTCTATTCACCTGAAATGATAATAACTCGCACATGAACAATCAAAATGGATAGAACTTAAAACCTACAACTAAAAAAGTATATAATATTGAAAAACTATAACCGCACTGCTCTGTTATAGTCTAATGGTTCTCTTATATTCCTCAATATATTTCATGTTTCCTTCTGTTTAAACTTATGATACATTCTTAGAATCTATCCTTTTTTGTTTGAATATGTGTCCACTACGCAGATTTGAAAGATCTCTGCAACCATATATCGCGCATTTGGCAAATTGTAAAGTGAGTTCATCATTATATAAATAACTATATAATTATAGAAAATTACGATTCTATATAACAACTCAAATCTGTTCGTTTCGCAGGAGAATTCTATAGAGATTTAACTGTTAGCGACAGTATTAGCAATTTTCTTCGCACCCCAGAGTGCAGAGGTAATTCTCTTTATGCTTTGTTTTTTTAATTACTAAAAGTATCTGAGAGTATAAATAAAAGGACTAGGAAAAGAGTTACCAGGAATGAAACTCGCGTGAATGGGTTATGAATGAACAACTAACTGATTTGATCCGGTATTTTTCCCTGCAGTTACAGAAGGTGCTACTATCGCTGAAACTCTTCTAGCGTTGCGCTGAAATAATAATAAACTTGGCTTAGTTCAGTCATAACTAAAATTTAGATCAGTACATGCATATGAATGCACTAATTTATGTATTGTTGTGATGTTGTAAAGTAATTTGCTAGAAGCACGTAGCAAGTCATATAAATACTGGTAGCAGCTGTGCAAAGGTAGCAGAAATATCTACAGGCTATAACAACATTAATAGCCTATTCTGTTTCTATTTTGAACTCGTTTTATATCAAATACCAAGGCTTGCAGATTGAATGTCCTATCTTATTAATTATAAATAAATAATGGGAAAAGTTAGTTGTCAAATATCATTTTTAATCTGTGTGAATGTATATATATAAAATAACAAGGAAAATAATTCAGAAAATTAATTAACTATTCTACAAATTACTGTAGATGCTTATGTGACATAAAATATGTATATTTATGATATGTACAATCTTTCATAAATATTATTATTAAAAAAAAAATTATCATATATATTTTTTAGTAAAGTTTTTTTAATATTAGTTGTAAGAAATTCTTAAAATATAATATATTATAAAAAATGGTGGAGAGTCATATGGTGAAATTTTTTTTATTAAAATATCAATGAATACAAAATTAAATAACAAAATTTATAAATTAAAATAGATTATTAAAAATAATATTATATTTCAAAATTTTAATATTTGGTAGATATTTTCTTATGTTGGTGGGACACGCAGTACAATAGAATGTTTTAACCATTTGAATTAAAACGCCCACCAAATATTATATATTACTCAATAAAAATCAATTTTAAAATACATTCAAACTAAATGCATAAAATATATTTTTTAATTATTTAATATTCAATTAAAAATAATTACACTATGGATATTTGAAAACATTATATATATATAATAAAACAAAATTTTATATGTACAATGTGTCCTTTGATTTACAAGGATTCTTATTTCCTCGTAATTTTAAACTAAATTATTGAAATAAACAACGTCATTACAATGGTAAATTACAAAACACCACAACTTTTTATATCCAGGTTACGGTATAATAATTAGTATATCCTACGCATAATCGCTTAATTGTGGAGGGGAGTACCGACCTCGAAGATGCCAGTCATTGCCCTTGTTATCAACAACTATTATTTTGGCTTTTACTTGAAACGAGGGAATTTGTTGGACGATGTTTCCCATTCCTTACGTCAAATCGCGACTAAGACGAGTTTGGAAGCAAAAGAAAGACTTCGTATGGAATCCCTTCTGTTTGGCATTATTGAATAGCCAAAGGTCAAGATAGGAATAAAAGTTCAATTATGAATGTAGAGTGTGGGAAATATTCAATAATGCAGAAAGGCAATTTAATGATCCAATGGCTAAAGAATTAAATATTCACCAACGTATCGCTTGCGCCTGCTTACATGAAGAATGGATAAAAGTGTGTAATTCATTACGTTTTAGAATAGGTGAATTGGACTTTGCTATATATATGAATATGTAGTGTAGAAAAAAGTAAGTCTTTTTCACACTTAATTTGGGAATAATTGATATATAATTAATTTAATAATGTCTTGGTTTAGTGTTGTAATGTGTTGTATACATTTACATTAATTTAGGGCCCTTTTTAATGCAATATACTTAAATTGTATCTTATTTAGGGTGTTGTAAGGTGTTGTATTACACATTCACACTTATCTATGGTTTCATCAATTAATTGAGCCTAATTGGCCATTTAATTCAAATTCAAGCCCTCTTAATTTCATTTTCCAAAGATCTATCCTGACACCCAATAATGAAATTGCATGACATTTAACTTGGCAATTTTTAGGTCCTAAAAAATGGTGCTAAGACCCATTTGCTACTAAGGGCGAATGGATCCTCTCCATATAGGACATCCCTTTCTTGGCATATTTGAGGTGAGCTTTTAATTTTATTTCACCTCCCGGAAGGCTGGGCCTAGAAATTGTGCTAGGGCCCATTCGCCTTTAGTGGTAAATGAGTCCTCATAACATAGGACACCCCTTTCTTAGCATTTTTGAAATGGGTTTTTGATGTTATTTAATCCCCCCAAAGCATGGTCCTAGAAAATTGTGCTAGAACCCATTCGCCTTTAATGGCAAATGGGTCCTCCTCACATAGGACACCCCTTTTTGAATTTAATTATGGCAGGATTATAATGATTTTCAATCCTAGATCTAATGTTGGCTTCAACTATTTGAATTTTAGGGTTAATCTCTAGATTTAGTATAAATATGAAGTTAATTCACATTGTGGAAGATTATTAAAGTCTTATTGCAGCAATTCAAGATCATTTCATCATGTCAAAGGAATAATGCATTCAAGCATGTTGTTGAGCTAAGAATGTTGATGTAGCATTGCGGATCTATTTACAAGCATTGTTTCACATCTAGTTTGAGATCAAGGTCTATATTCTTCATGGCCAATTCATGTTAGTTTGAGAATTTACATTCCAAGACAACTTCCAAGGTATCATCATTTCATATTTCATGTTTCATGTTTGTATTCCATTATTTCATCATTTGGTTTAATTACCTAAAAGTGGTTTGACTTAGGAAAACCCCTATTCCATAATAGTCAACAAGTTTTCCTTCTCCCTTAATGTGCATTTGTGGATTCATAAGTTGAAGATCAAGTGGAGAACAAGATTGGAGCAAAATTGTCAAAGTTGTCAAGTTGCAAAGTTATCATCCACATTGCAAGAACACGAAAATGAAGCTACAAATTTGTTTCAGAATTTTGGGAGGTGAAAACCTGGGATTTAAGAGTGTAGAAATTTAAGTACAAAACCCATAAATAAAAATTTTGAAACCCTAAAAGAAACCATTCTCCACCAAAGGTGAATGAATCCTCAGTGATGCTTGGAGCAGTGAAAACCTGGGATCTGGGAGTGTAGACAGAGGGGAGTAAAACCTAGAAGTCAGTTTTTGAAATCCTAATAGGGACCCATTCACCACTAAAGGCGAATGAGTCTATTGTGGCCTAAAAATAACAAGTTTTCAACAAGGTACACATTGTTTTTTCCTTCCAAAACTTGTTTTTTTATTGCCATAATAGTTAGGATTAGTTTCTAATTGTTATTTGCATGTTTCTACCCTCATAATTGAGTGAAACATCCACTAGAAAAATCATAGTGGTTTATCATCTTGTTCATTCATGGTGGTAAACCCTATTTTTCTAAGTTTCATTTTAGTGAACCCAGGTTTTAAACATTCTAACTTATTATTTGGAGTGCATTTGAACCCTAGATCTTAGTTTTGCAATAGTTTGCATTAGGTTTGCACTAGTTGCATTACATTTAGGGTTCTTTAAAATTGCATTAGTTTGCATTGCATATAGGGGTTTAAATTTGCATTCTTGCATTGTTTAAATCTAAAAAATTCAAAAATTTGCATGCATATTACATTTATTTTGTGTAATTTTTGCATATTATTATCTTTTCATTGTTCATGTTAAAAAATTGAGTCAAAATTGCATCTCAAAAAGTGTCATATAGGTCATAATTTTTCCTTTATTTCACTTGCATTAGGTCATCAAATTCTAGAAATTTCTATCACAAGAGTTGCAGTTTGAAACTAGGCACAAAAAACACATAGAACAACATAAGATTTGTAGTTTTCAACTTTCTAAAACCCTGATCTCATACCCATTCTCCCCTACTGGAAAATGAGTCCTTGATCA
Organism: Sequoia sempervirens; assembly: GCA_007258455.2. NCBI lineage: Eukaryota > Viridiplantae > Streptophyta > Pinopsida > Cupressales > Cupressaceae > Sequoia > Sequoia sempervirens. The sequence goes on along the minus strand of VDFB02000008.1, from coordinate 49,806,168 downwards.
GGCCTAACCTAAACCTTTTGGCATCTAAAAAGCACTAAAAAGTGCCTACAAATTAGTCAAAACATTTCAAAAATCCTCATCCAAGACCCATTCACCCTTATGGGTGAATGAGTCCCTAACCAGGACATGATCTAAATTTTATAATATTTGAAATCTCTATTTTATGCTTCTATTTGTTGTTTTTACATTTTTGTTTCAATTTTCTGATTTTCTATTTCATCAAATTCATTGAATTTAACTTAATTTGCTTGATTTAGTGCATTGTCAAAATTCAAAATTCCATTTGAAACATTTTATTTTTAGTTCAAAGCATATTGTAATCAGTAAATTTCCTTGTTTAGAATATGAACATTATATAGTTTACTTTCTCATGTTAGCGTGTTTCCTTTCAAGATATGTGGTTTTGATATGGTTACGAATGGATAGCATAAGTACAAAATCACCTCTTATGAGTTCAATTTAGGGTACAACAATGAGGTCATTAAGAAACATGCTAGCCATCCTTTTAGTATCTTTCCTAGTTATGAGAACATCTTAGAGAAAGAGGATCAAATCATTGTCACAATCCTTAATATTGCATTTCCTATCACAAACCCTATTATCTCTCCCATTGGTGGGGATGATATGATACAAGAAGACACAAGCATAGACAATCATGAAAACCATAATTATTCTTCTCTCGATACCTCTCCTATTAGTGATGAAGGTATCTTGGTGAAAGAAGATACAATCATGGAGAATCATGAAAGTATCGCTTGTCCCTCTCTTCCTCTCCCTTGGGAATATATTATGCAACAACAAGATGATATCATCAAAACATTCCTTATCATTACTTTACCTAGTCTCCATTCATCTCCCAACACCTCCCCTACTTGCGAGAAGGATTTGGTGAAAGAAGATACAATCGTGGACAATCATGAAAATCACATTTGTGAGGAGGATATGTTGGTGTTAAGAGATCCAATGATTGAGAGCTATGACAATCCAACCTCTCCTACTTGGGAAGACATTATAGGACATGGGGATGTAGTTGTAGGTAACCATGACAATTAGATTTTTCCTTCCCCTAGTATCCCTCCTAGATGCAAAGATGATCATTTGATCTTAGAAGATATACTTATTGAGATTCATGAAAATATTGTTCCTCCCTTCCCTAATTCTCCTACCATTTGGAAAGATCTATTTGAATGAAAAATTCCAACCATTGGTAAGCATGACAATGATAGTTGTTCTCCTAAAGTCTCCCCTATTTGTGATGAAGCTACTTTATAAAATCTAACCACATAATGCGATGAACATCTCAAAAGGTCTCCTACTAGGGTAGATATTTTGGCACAAGAAAATGTGACCTTAGATAAAAAGGATGAAATCATGGATAATCATAACAATCAAATTAGGTCTTCTCCTAATATATCTACTATTGATAAAGAAGATATTTTGATCGATGATAGTAATGAAAATTTCATTTGTCTCTCTTACCCTAGTGAAAACATTATTGAACAAGAGAATGCCATCACCAATAAGCAAGACAATCCAACCCTTGATAACTCCCTCACTTGCGATAAAGTCATGTTAGAAGAACTAACCTTTGAATGTCATGAGCATCTAGTTTTTAGTTCTCCTAAAAACTCTCCTCCTGGGGAGGATATCATAGTGCAAGAAAATGAGAACATTGATACATGTCTTTCAAATAATAGTGATGAGGCTTCCTTAGATGAAGATGATGAAGTGACATTAGACTTTCCTTCACTAAGAGATCATGAAAATAAAGATAAGTCTTCTCAGGTTATGCACATTAGATGTCCCTTGAAGTACTCTCCTGAGCCTAAACTTATCATTTATCCACCCTCACAAAAACCACAAGTTCAAAATAAACTTGTGCTTCTCTTACAACCACCTAAAAGGAAACTTAATAATGTTTCACAGAAACCCAGCTACAATACCATTGCTCATACATATAACACTAGGAAAAATCCACAACCAAGACAAGAAACTCAAACATCCCTCATATTGCCTAACCCTATCTTACATGGTCCTCCTAATTTTCCTTTAAAAGTGAAAAGGAGAATGATCCTATTGAACAACTAAATAATACTCCCAATATATCATTATGGGACCTTATTCAAACCTCACCTAGTTATCATAACATGCTTCAAAGTTCTTTACAACAAACTCCTAACTCTCCTAATGTGAAATCAAATGATGTGGCAACCCAAATTCAAGCTATAAATATAGCTAACTTAGACATTAATTTTCAACAAAATGAGTTACCTTAAAAATTTAGAAGAGACAAGAAGCTTTCAACATA
>VDFB02000008.1:49738971-49803760 GCA_007258455.2 Sequoia sempervirens | reverse complement strand
CAAGTTCAAAATAAACTTGTGCTTCTCTTACAACCACCTAAAAGGAAACTTAATAATGTTTCACAGAAACCCAGCTACAATACCATTGCTCATACATATAACACTAGGAAAAATCCACAACCAAGACAAGAAACTCAAACATCCCTCATATTGCCTAACCCTATCTTACATGGTCCTCCTAATTTTCCTTTAAAAGTGAAAAGGAGAATGATCCTATTGAACAACTAAATAATACTCCCAATATATCATTATGGGACCTTATTCAAACCTCACCTAGTTATCATAACATGCTTCAAAGTTCTTTACAACAAACTCCTAACTCTCCTAATGTGAAATCAAATGATGTGGCAACCCAAATTCAAGCTATAAATATAGCTAACTTAGACATTAATTTTCAACAAAATGAGTTACCTTAAAAATTTAGAAGAGACAAGAAGCTTTCAACATAATAGTTTATGTAAATTGAGTTGTGATAAAATGAACCGTTTTTAACAATGGTTCAAATTTGAATGTGTGTAGTGCGAGCCTATTGGAAAATATCAAAATGAGTAGAAGCGATATTAAACCTAATTCCTTATCTATCCATGGATTTGATAATATAGAAAAACAACCTCTCAGAGTCATCACATTACATATTAAAGTTGGAAAAGAAACATTATAAACTCTAGATGAAGTTATGCCTGACAATCTTTCTTACAATCTCCTCTTAGGAAGACCTTGGATTCATGAAATGAATGGAGTTTCTTCTGATTTGCATCGTGTAGTGAAGTATGTTTATAACAACAAGGTTTACATGCTAAAATTTGAACCCGAACCTAAAATTTTCTTGATTTCTGAGGGAGAAGGATGAGATCCTTTGGAAGCACTAGAATCACCTACAAAAAAGGAAGTTATAAATGAAGAACACAAGAAGAAAATTTATGAAGTCACTAAGCTATGGGAAGATGATTGGGGTTCCTTAGATTTCACACCAATGGACATGGGTGAATACAAGATCATAAACAAAGAGTATGAAGAGGGAAAAGAAAACATGGTAATGTCGACATAAAATTCAACACAAAAATGAAAAGAATCCACCTCAACGACTTTAGAAGATCAAGAAAGTTACACAACATAATTTGATGAAGTCGATTATGACCAACCATCGAATGCTAATGAAATTCAATAAAATTATGGAAGAGGTTATGAACTTGTGAAGCAACCTGGTTATAGTGGAAAAGGATGTTGTGCTAGAGAGAAAAGGTATATGTGTCCCTATAGAACCTAACACATAGGAAAATCCTCACGGTATTGGTTATTCACCTTTGATAGAAATACATGCATAAAAAAATCCTTCACTTAACATCAACAACCTTAAAAAAGATTCTTCCAAGACAAGTTTAACTTTGGTGCATCCTAAACTGATAGACCCTACATGTGGAAATATTTCATTAGATATGCATACAATTGATGATTTTTCTACTCATTATAATAAATAACATTCGTTGTTATTCCTTGCCATGTAATAGTTGTGGGATCATAGTATACTCACTATAGCATGTTTTACTTTAATTGTAAATCATTTCCTTATTGCAAGGAGTGGCATTCCATCAATTATCTCATCTCACCCTTGTCCTACACTCAGTGGGGGCAAGGGGCTAGGTAGCTTTGTTCTTGTATGTCACTTGTCATTGTCTATTTTTTCTAGTTGACCACTTTCCATGTATATATAATAACAAGCTTGAGATGTGAATGGCATGCCTTAAGTTGGCTCACATGTGACCTACTTTTCTTTCTGGATTTAGCATTGTATTTTTGGGGAAATCTCTCTTTCCTTGTTCATGGCGTAGCTTTATTTTGGAAACATATGACTTGGTATAGGGTTTTCTATGAAAATATCTCATGTATTAGGAGAAACCATTAGCTACTTTAAAGAAATTGCTCACAATAATGGTGTTAGTAACTTCTTTAAAGTGGGGGCATAGATCAATGACATCTTTCGGTATATTTGATGGTGTTATTTTATTTTTTCTTATGACATTTCCTTTTCTTGGTTGTGTCATTGGGTTTGATGTCCTCCAAGAGTGTGATATTTCTAAGCACACGATTTCCCTTAGTGGCACAATGCAAAATGAGGGGAATCCCATAAGTAGAAATCTAATACTCATGACTTCTCCTCTCTTAGAGATATTAGGCATGATGTCCCCTAAGAAGAAGACCTTACATAAATGAAGTAAAATATGTTGTAACAAAAACTTATAGACATAACATTCAAAAGCATACAAAAGCATTACATTGTGCCGCCTTATCAAAGTTGTTAGGAGGATAACTTTGGTATGGTATGGGAGGCTAATATGATTCTCTCATTTTCCACCTCGTTGGGATAACTCACTTAGTGGACAGATTGAGGTTCCACTACCCCAGAGTGAGCTTATTGGGATAACTCACCTAGTGGAAAAATTGAGGTTCCAATAACCCAGAGTGAGCACGCATGATATGGATAACTCACCTAGTTGACAGACTCATGTTCCACTACCCTAGAGTGATTAGTGCATGTTACTGAAAAATAGCCCCATTCCACATGGTGTTGGAACGGTTGTCCTTGAACCTTTATTTTTCTTTGTTTCTTGGCCTTTGTCAGGGTATGGCTATGCACATTTGTTATTGTTGCATACTTAAGTGTTATGAAAGTCTACTTTACTGTGAGCTTGTCAAGGGAAAAAATCTCACTAAAGTGGGCATAAAATATAGTGTAGAAAAAGTAACCCATTTTCACACTTAATTTGGAATAATTGATATATAATAAACCTAATAATGCCTTGGTTTAGTGTTGTAATGTGTTACAAGTACACATTCACATTAATCTAGGGTCCTTTTTAATGAAATATACTTAAATTGTACCTTATTTAGGGTTTTGTAAAGTGTTGTATTACATTTTCACACTTATCTAGGGTTTGATTAATTAATTGAGCCTAATTGGCCCTTTAATTAAAATTCAAGCCATCTTAATTGAATTTTTCAAAGATCTATCCTAACACCCAATAATGAAATTACATGACATTTAACTTGGAGGTCCTAGAAAATGGTGCAAGGACCCATTCACCTCTAATGGCGAATGGGTACTCTCCACATATGACACCCCTTTCTTGGCATATTTGAGGTGTGTTTTTAATGTTATTTCACCTCCTCGAAGCTTGGTCCAAGAAATTTTGCTAGGACCCATTCGCCTTTAGTGGCAAATGAGTCCTTGTAACATTGGACACCCCTTTCTTGGCACTTTTGAAATGGGATTTTGATGTTATTTCATCCCCCCAAACCATGGTCCTAGAAAGTTGCGCTAGGACCCATTCACCTTTAGTGGAGAATGGGTCCTCCTCACATAGGACACCCCATTTTTAATTTAATTGTGGCGATATTAAATGATTTTCAATCCTAGATGTAATGTTGGCTTGAATTATTTGAATTTCAAGTTTAATCTCTAGATTTAGTATAAATATGATGTTCATTCACATTGTTTCTCCTAGAAAAACTTGTGACTTGATGAGATCAAGAGAAGCCAAATTATAGAGCATTTCAAAGGAATTAAAGGATTATTGACGTCTGATTGCAACAATTCAAGATCATTTCATCATTTCAAAGGCGTAATGCATTCAAGCATGTTGTTGAGCTTAGATTATTGATGTAGCATTGAGGATCTATTTAGAAGCATTGTTTCACATCTAATTTGAGATCAAGATCTACATTCGACATGGCCACTTCCTGTTAGTTTGTAGATTTACATTCCAAGATAGCTTCCAAGGTATCATCATTTCATATTTCATGTTCCATGTCCTTATTTATTTATTTCATCACTTGGTTTAATTACCTAATGGCGGTTTGACTTAGGAAAACCCCTATTCACTAACAATCGTCAAGTTTTCCTTAGATCCCTTGATGTGTGTTTTTAGATTCATAGATTAGATTTAAATTGTCAAAGTTTTCAAGTTACAAATTTGTCATCCACATTGCAAGAACACAAAAACAAAGCTACATAATCTATTTCAAACTTCCAAGAGCTAAAAACTTAGGAGTTAAGAGTGTAGACATTGAAGTACAAAACACAAATATTTTTTTGAAAACCCTAAAAAGACCCATTCACCACTAAAGGTGAATGAGTCCTTAGAGATGCTTGGAACTGTGAAAACCTTGGATGTGGGAGTGTTGACTGAGAGGAATAAAACCCATAAGTCAATTTTTCGAACCCTAACAAGGACCCATTCACCACTAAAGGCGAATGAGTTCTCTGTGGCCTAAAAATAACAAGTTTTCAACAATGTACACATTGTTTCAGCCTTCCAAATCTTCTATTTTTGTTTCCATAATAGTTAGGAATAGTTTTTTATTGTTATTTGTATGTTTCAGCCCTCATAATTGAGTGAAACATCCACTAGAAAAATCATAGTGGTTTATCATATTATTCATTCATGGTGGTAAACCCTATTTTTCTATGTTTTAGCATAGTTTATATATTTATAAAATACTGTTAACACATGGAAAAGTTATATCTTTAAATTTCATAGAGTATAGCACTTTGGAACATTCAATTAAATAAATATTAATAATCAAGATTTTAGAGAAAAGATAGGAGGAGAACAATCCTAGTCATCCTATGTTTCATATACATTAGTAGGGTCTAAAGTGAGAACAAGATGGTCCTAACTATCATTATCATTATCAACATTTTCATCTTGGGCTTTTTTTAAAAGTCACATGAATAGGAATAGTAATAGGTAGCCAAGGAAACATGTTGGAATCAGGCCAACCTATATTTCCAACACTAGGAAGTGCTAAAGAAACATAGTGACATGTAGTAGGGAATGATTATGCTTGATAAGCATGATCTCTTCTTGTAGGAGGGAAATCTTAAGAGTGAACCTCAAGAATGACATAGGTTGCATTGTTACTATTTGAAGGGATCTAATGAAAAAATCTATAATGGATGAGGAGTCTCTTACACTTTGAGGTATAATGAAAAATGAAAGAAGGAAAATAAGTAAGAAAAAACAAGATCCAAATCCCATGGGAGATCTAAGTATCTATGAAAGTCCAAGGAATTTTTTTGGAATTGTGACAAATCAAGGCATTTTCAAAAGGAGTATAAGGATAAAAAGAATAAAAAGAAGAATATTGTTGTAAATATGAAGCAATAACCCAGTTGAAGCTACATTTCTTCAATGGATCAGTAAGAAGAATACCATCCACATGAATAAATAAGTGTTGCAATGTGAGAAAGAAGACAATATGATCAAATGATTATCTATGATGAATTGATCTAGAATCTCTAAGATGATTTATAAATATACAAGAGTCTTGCTTATGTAGGTAAGGTGAGAGGATGTTGAATAACCATCTTAGTTGCAATAATTAAATACCTAATGCATAATTATAAATGCATGAGATAAATATTAAATGCCTAGATAACTACATGCTAATTAATGAGATATGGTCCCATTAAATACTAGTTTCTAGAATGCCATCTTGGAAACTAGCTCCTAAGTAAACATATTAATGATGTGAATAGGTTCTCACTAATATTTAGTTAGGAAATAACCCCATTCACACTAACACCCCCCCATAAGTGCAACTTGGGAGGGTAGATATGATGCAAATGATGCAATACGATGGGTCCTGACTATGAGGCCATGTTAGGTACCCATGTACAAATGAAAATACAATCTCTTACAAATGGAGAATAGGAGAAAACATCATGGGAAAAAAATCCTCCCCAAATATGATATATAATGCAAAATCTAATTCTAATCATTTACAAGTGATGGAAGTGATGTATGGAAGTATCAACATCAATACCCCGCAAGAGCTACATCCATCATAAGAGTACAATAATCAATAGCCCCTCCATAAGAGGTAAATAGAGAGACTATATAGCCTCCCCCATTATGTGTGAATAAAACTATTTTGTGCTCTCTTTCGCTTCTAGGGTTTTCAACCTAAAAGGAGAGAGACAAAATTTCACTTATTCACTCAAGAACAAACCCTTGAGATTTCAATGCAAAGGAGATTGAAATATGAAAAAGGGAGAGTTCTAGGGAAAGGATAAAAACAAATGAGGGTTTACCACCAAGTGTAAACTTGGAAAATGTAGGATGTTTGAAAGCATAGTGTGATATGCAAACTAATACTAATGACCTAAGGATGCAAGTAAAATGTAATAAAAAGTTGTGAAACTGGAGATGTGCACCTAGAAATTTTCTAGAGATGAAATGGAGCTTTGAATCACTCAAAATTCTGATGCTGAAGCCAACTGGGACTCATACACCAGGCTAGGAAAATTAGTCTAGTTTCTTGGAAAATGTGCAGGAACAGGTTTCAGACAAATGGGTACTTAGATCTACAAAATTCTTGTTCAGGATTGTGTAGTGGGACTCATTCACCAATAGTGCAAATCAGTCCACTTCTGGATTTGTAGAAATTCAAAACAAGAAACTATAGCCCTTGGTCTACCCTGCTCTTCATAACTAGTTTCTAGATCTGAAACTGTAGAATTCAGCTTGTAGGTCTTCTCCAATCTTCTCTTAGGACTTTGACAGATTTCAATCTCCTTTGCATTGAAATTTCAAGGGTTTTTAGGTCTTCTCCAATTTCAACTTCTTGGTAAATTTACAACCTAGCCCTACAAATCACACACAAGAAGAGGGAAAAATGTTGTGGGGGTTAGTGAATAGGGGTTTACCTTGGTCAAACCCCTTGTTGGTAATTAAACCCTTTAAATGAAATGAAATAATGGAGAATGATGAATGAATAAAAGGAAATGCTACAACTCACCAAACCCTTGCAATAGGATGTGGAAAACATGTAAGAGATGGCTCTAATGGATGTGGACTTAACCTCTAGTGTGATGTTGATATATCTTGAATGCAATGCTTACAAATCCTACACCACAATTGTTATCTCTAAAACAACATGATGCAAGCAATATTTGACATGATGAATGACACTTGAAGAAGCTCTTGAATGCTTGATAATCTACTCTTGAAATTCCTTAAATGCTCTTATGAATCCTCAAATTCTCTTGTGAACTATATGCATGAATGCTTGTAAAATTTTCTAGGTATGAAAATGAGCGAAAGAAACTTGTATTTATACTCAATTATGCAATAATTCCCAAAATCACAACATCATAGGTTGAACTTAGATCTTAGAGAATAAAAACATGCTATATTTTTTAATCAATTTTGAATTTTGAGTTAAATGGGACTCATTCACCACCCTGGGTGAATGGGTTCCACCTAAGGGGACTCATTTTCCCATAATGGCGAATGAGTTCCACCTAAGGAATTTAAAGTGGGTTTTACGATTTTAATGCTTTAAATGATATGTGTTAGGATTATTCTAAAAAATATAAATAAATAAGGCTCGTGGATGCAAAATGGGGCCAATTAAAGCATAAGAAAGACCAATTATTAATGAAAATCCTAGAAAAGTGTGAAATTATGTTACAACACTTTACAAGACTTTGAAACAAGGCTTGGTAAATGATGCAAATAGGTTATTTTATTAACAAGACCCTATAAAAGTGTCAAAGTGTGATGCAATACTTTACAACACTTAGGTAAGGTACCATTTGAATCCTTTTAGTTCATGTTGATCATTAAATCTTGTGTTCAGTCTCCAATAGTATTATGGGAAATTTAGTGAGTAGGGGATGAATTTGTGCCTCATTGAATACCTCCAAAATTTTTATAGAAAGTTGACTCTTCTTTGGGGGTTTGGAGTAAAGGGTAGAAAGAAATGTAAATATAAAAGATCAAAAGGGTGATATGCCAATGCATTTACAACATTTCAAACCCAACCATTCCTATGATTGAGATGATTAGACATAGAATGCCACGACCCTTCATTGTTGGAAAGAGAATGAACAACAAAGGCTAACAACAAGAACAATGCAAACTTTCAAATCTTCCTGCATGCAGTGTTCATTAAGGCTTGATCAAACATTAAGATTTCTAAGGGTAACAAGAAGAACATTCAGAAATTGCATAAGCTCTCTCTCCTAATATAGCATAATATAGTAAAACAACAACCCTTCAGAAAAATAGAGAAGTCCAATGACATAATCCAATTTTCACATGTCACTATTCTACCATACGAGCATACAACATGGAAATCAACTACTTAAACTATTTAGATTTAGCTTTCAAGACACAATTTTTCGTTCAAAATGATAATATAAAGAAAGAAAGAAAGATTGAAAAAGGCCATACATGCACAGTCTCAACAATTTCTCCTCAATAGTTTGTGCTTTAAATATCAAATGAGATTTAAAACAAAGGTCAGATGCCAATCCAACAAAATTTTAAGCCTTAAAAGATATAACATGCTAGAGATAAGTAGCTCTGCAACTATGCTTCTAAAAGTAATTCTATATCCTAAGAAAACTAAAGAAATTATCCATATCCAAGGAAACTGAAACTTGAAATTCCAACCCGTCATTGTGTCGTCACCTTCCTTATATAGCTACAAAAAAGAAAACACCACCTCATCACAGAAATCAATATTTCTAGGTGTTTGATATTTAATGGTACATGATCTGAGCGTAGGTCTTTGGTTAGGTCACAATGATCTTTTCTCATCAATTCTCAATTGTCGTATTGATGTTTTTTAGATATTTAGCAAATATAGAGGCCCATAAATGATCAAATCCTAAAGCAACAGCCTGGAAAAAAGGTACAATTGACTAATCAAATCACCCAAAGGCACTACATCAAAGCTTCGATCCCCAAAACCAAGAAATAAAAAGGCCAACCAGCTTTGACAAACTCCCCAAAAGATATCACTCCATAGGAGACACAATCTGCCTGCAGTGAAGAGGTGACGTGTCAAAAATATGGACACTTTCGAGCTCATGAATATAGCTCCTAGGAAAATACCCAATTAGCCAATAGGTGTTCCAAAATCTCTCCTGAAAGGGAGAGAAAAGATGAAAGTTGTGCAACCACCACATGGTGCAATGCACACCTTTTCGATAACTCTACTTGAGCGCGAACACACCCAAAACTAAAAATATTATACAAGACAAAAATCAAAATGATTAAGGAAAAAAATGCTTCACGGTTCTCGTGACTCACAAGTGGTCTTCCCTTGTGGAGGCATGAACCTAGGCCTTTGATTGTTCTTGGAGTTTGATGGGTATGTGCAGGATCATAATGGGCCAAAAAATGGCAATATGATGGGTATGTGGCTGACGAGTTTTTTTTAACCCAAAATTGATGAAACAAAAAGGGTTTTTAAAGGAGATTCTCAGCTTTCCACCAATATAAATTATGATTTAATTTGAATTTAATAAGTAATTATTATTCATTTTCTATTCAAATTACGACTAAAGTCCTAATTGATAGGCTGATTGAAAAACATCTGTAACTTTCAAATGGTATCACATTTTTTGAATCCAAAACATGCATCACATTATTTTCTTCGCATACTATAGGACTTTTAAAAAAAAAACAATTTCATGACGTTTTTACTAAGTTAAGGTGGTTAGAAATACGAGTTTTTATATTTTCTAAAAGCTGTAAAAAAACAATCATAATAAATTATTTACTTAGAAATAAATTACAAAAAATAATGCATCACATCGGGACATGAGTCCTCTACTTATATCTAAAATCTTACAAAAAAATATTATCATTTTATTGTGGTTAGGGTGGTCAGACAGACACCTAATTTTATTTTTTCCCTGAAATTTAAGTACTATTGCATTGAAATTTTAAATTTTCACCAAATAGATTTTTTTTCTTTTTAAACAAACATTGTAGTTTAGAAACTAAATTAAATTTTCTATAGATTCTATTCTTACATATTTTTGAAATAATATAAATAACTTATTCAAAATTTTACATCAAGTTGCCTAACTTTTATTTTTCTAAATTTTTTCACCACTTACGGACCTGTTTTTTCATGATGATCTTGCACATACCTTGATGAAAGTGGAATGTTGAGCCTCCTAGTCTACATCAATTGGTAGGATGAGGTTTTGGATCTGCTTGTATGCTTGCTCAAGATTGAAAATATCCTTAAAAGAGATTAATCCCCATCTGGAAGATACTGCTCTCAGGTGATAATAGAGTCGAGAAAGAGGATAGAGCTCATGCTCAACATCATCCGCCATGGGAACTACACTCAAATATGGGAGTTCCACAAAGGTCTAGAATTTTTTTCAGATTACATCAATGACTTGCTCCACTATCAGCATATCTTCATCTGGTCAAAGAATAGGAGGAAACCCGTAAGTAACCACAATGTCAAAGTCCTTCATGATCTCGACGACCCACTTATTTAGCACAGTATGGCACTCTCTCTACATTTTGTCGCAACCCTATGAAAATGGATGATCTCAATAGCTTTGATGGAGGCGATCCGCTGATCGGTAATTCCCGCTCTTTGTAGGACCTAGTTCATGGCAATACACAACTTGGAAATGAAACTTTGTGAATCCGCCACTCGGGATGAACATTTTGTTGGATGTTGTGGTTGTGTTGCTGATATGTGGTTTTCATTGATGTTAATAGTATTAGCATTATTGTATTGAAGGCTGTATATGTCGAGGATATTGAGAAAATTGTTAAAGGAAGAGTTCCAGGTTGTTAGTGGAATAATGAAGGTCATAAAAGTGTCTTGTTCTGTACATTGAAGATCAGTTGTTGTGGACTAAAGGGTTTATTGATAAGAGTATTTATTTCATCTACCAAAAGTTTCAGAGGTTCAGATGAAGATTTGATCATGCTATGAATAGTTGTGTTTTGATAGTATTTTTGTGGGTTCTATTAGTGTTCCTAATTGAAGTTTATTTGTTTCAAATAATTTATGTTGTTTCAGATATTTCTCTTTTAGTTATTGTTGTTTGTGGATGCTTCTAGATCATTCTGTATTCTTGTTGTACATATGTGTTGATTCATGTGCGCATGGTCAAATATTTTTCTCGATATGTTCAAATTTTCATGTTCTTGGCCGACATGATTGTTGTGGTGTGTTGTGGATCCTTGAAGATTTAAATTTGAATTTTTGGCGAGCTTGAGGATATTGTTTTGGGTCGCATCATGATATTAGCTAACAGTGTTTGATCCACATTAAATTTTTTTGTTGTAAATTTGGGTTGACATTGAAAATATGTTTTATATTTTTTTCCGACAAGGTTGTTGATGTAAATCCATGTTGCAGATGGTTACGGGACATAATAACCCATCCAAAATAACCCTGGACATAATAACCCAGCCACAATAACCCAGGGACAAAATAACCAAGGGTCATAATAACCCAAGCCAAAATAACCCATGGTCAGAATAACCTATGGAAAAAATATCCCCATAAGAATATAGAGAAAGGAAAAAAAAATTTATAAATTACATGTATGTTGCTAAAAAAACTTTATTATTCAAATTTTCAATTAAAGTGTCAAATTATGAGCAATTCCTCTTATATAATCTAAAATGTTATACTTTTCATAACCATCAACTAATATTTTTAGTCTTTCTTTGAGTTCACGGTATTTTTTCCTGCTTGGTTGCCTAGTGTATTGAGCCATATATTTCTCTATTCTATTCTATTGGAGGCTTTGTTCTTTTTTCACTACTTTAATGAATTTCCAGAATGAGTTGTGAGATGCTTGAAGCAATTCACTAAATCCTCTATGCCATCCCTCAATAGTATTATTGGTTATGGGAAGATCATCTTGAGTAGTTGAATAGCAATTCCACATTGTGATTAGAAACTTGGGCGATCGTCTGTTGCCTCTTCTGGTTAGTCTACCAATCCATGTGTCTTCAAAATAATCAATTATGGGTTGCAAGGTCTCCTCATGTTCTATATAATAAGGAGATTGTTGAAGTGTTTCAAATGCATCAATTATGTCTATCTGAGGCACGAAAGCTCATGCAACAAGTTTCTTAATCTCATATGCAAATACTTCATCACCACTGTAACGTGTTTGTAGACCTTCTTCTTGAACTTTCCTCCACAAGCATTGAGAGAAATGGAAAAAACATCCCTGAATAGTGGCATTTGGAAATTTTCAAAAATAGCTCCCATGAAACCTTATTCAAAATCTTTACTTCTCTTAATTCTACCACTTTATATATCTTCTTAATGCCTTTTCATTTATATCTTTTCATAATAACTCTTAATCAACTTATTCCCATGAAATTTCCTTTATTTTTTTAATTAGTTACAATTTTATAGGTTATTCAAGCATATTAGAGGTGTTTTAAGGCTATTTTAGGGGTATATAATGGATATATGGTCTAAAAATGACCTAAATAGCCTCTATGGTGTCTCACAATCATATTTATAATTTATTTTATGTCATTTCTAGTTTACTAGCTTGATCTAAAATGACCATGGGTTATTCTATCCATGGGTTATTTTGACCACGGGTCATTTTGTCCATGGGTTATTATGACCCTGGGTTATTTTGTCCTTGGGTTATTTTGGTCAGGTTATTCTATCCAGGGTTATTTTGGTTGGGTTATTATGTCATGATACCGTTGCAGATATATAAGAGTTATTATTTGAGTGAAGTTAGAGTGTGCATAAGAGAGAATGTATGCCAGAGAAAGTGCAGATGTGTGAATAGTGTCCTAATCAGTTGATTTCAAAGTAGAGTGAGAAGAAGTTTTAGTGAAGTGTGAAGAAGGTTTTATGTGCTTAGCTGGAACTAATCGGTGAAGGGGTTGTGTTTTATTTTCTTAGTTCATACCCTGCGGATCTAATCCATATTGTTGTGTATTGTTTGGTAGTGAGCCCTCTTGTATTTGAGCGGTGAGTTCTAGGTAGTGTGCCTGAATGCATGTGCATTCCCATTATTTTTCTTATACTTTTAACAGGGTGTAATATTGTGAACTAGCATCCATTGTGGTTTTTCCCCTAACAGGGTTTCCATGTAAAAATCTTGGTGTTCTCTATGCTTTTGATGTGTTGTTTGTTAATGGTTTATTGTTCATTCATCAGATCCAAGATTATGTTAAGTAAAGTTTGAAAAAGTTTAAATATTATGTGATCCCCGCCTCTCAGTTGTTTGTCCTTGTTTTTCCAACAATTGGTATTAGAGAAGGTTCCTCTAAAGAATTTTAAAATCTTGAGGTGATCTAAGATAGCATCGTACAAGAATGGCAGTCCTAGATTTGATGAAACAAACTGCTCATTGTGGAGAACTAGGATGGAGTGTCATTTGAGGTGTATTGGTGAACCCTTCTGGAAGATTACAAAGAACATATATGTTATTCCTCAGAATGGTCCTTTCACTGCTGATGAGATTAGAGAGGCTAAGAATAATGTCAGAGCTATGGAATCTTTTCCAAGTGCTCTAACAAATTCAGAAATGACAAAGGTAATAGGTTTGAAGACAGCTCATGAGATGTGGACAAAGTTGGAAACCTTGTATGAAGGAGATGTACATGTGAAGATGGCTAAGCTACAAATATTGAAAGGAAAGTATGAAAATTTGGAGATGGGTGTGTAGACACCTAAATTTGGACACTTAATTTATCCAAATTTATCCCCTTTCATCTAAACATCCCCTTATTTGCATTAATTAAGTAATATCGCTATTATTTAATTAATAACCTTAATTTTGCCAAATCCCTAAGGTATTTAATTAATAATTAAATATCTCTTTAATCTGAGCCTTTCATCAAATGAATTAAATAGATATGGCATTTATTTAATTCCTCACATGTAACATCCTTCTCTTAATCCTAATTATTCTCCCAATCTCATCATTAGAGATGTGCATATGCCTAATCCTTGATTAGGATGTGTCACATCCTCCAACTTTTGCAAGTTGGCCTCTAATCTCTCTTAGCCACCTAACCCTCCTCTAATCCTTCATTAACTAGCCTAATCAACCTCCTAAGGAATTTTTAATTCCTTTTATCCTTCCAAAGAATATTAAATTTATTTTTCTCTTCCCCATGTGATCTTTGACTTGTCACATCAAGTCACATGTGGACTCTTCCCCATGTGATCTTTGACTTGTCACATCAATTCATATGTGAACTCTTCCCCATGGAATCTTTGACTTTTCACATCAAGTCACATGTGACAAGTGTTTACCTTTTTAGGCACCTTGTCTTATCCAAGGTACTTTCCACCTCTCCCTTTGGAACCTTGTCTTATCCACAAGATTCCCCAAGCATGTGAATTTTTAATTCACTTTTTATTCCTTCAAGGAATCTTCTCATCTCTCAATGTACTTTCAAGGTACATGTCCTTCCACCTCATTTACACATCACCATCCCTAACCCATCTCACATTCCACATATCAAGATGTGAGGGCTTGTGAGTCCTCAACTCACCATATCCCTTCATCTTGGCCTTGTTGGATGAATCTCAGCCATTGAATTCTCTAGAGAATTCAACTTCCTCTATAAATACCCCTAATTTTCTCTCATTTGAGGGGTTGATCATTGTGCTAACCAAACTCTTGCAAAATTTTCATTTGAGCCATACTTAGCTAAAAACTTGCATTCCTTGCATCCATCATACCATTTTCATTCATTTCTCATCCATCTTGTATCTCATATCAACATCTTTTGTCATCCAAGGAGCATACACAAAATCAACCATCAAGGGCCAACCAAAGGATCGATTCAAGATAAGGTATAATTTATATTCTTCTTGTTATCATATTTTGTTTTGAATCCAACTAGGCTAATTTTGATGTGTTAGGTGATTTTATTGTTTTTTGTACATTTCTTGTTGTTGCTCATTTCTTGAACAGTATTTTCACCTGGTCACAAGGTGAAGATGAAAATATTTCTTCTTTATTGCACAAAGAGTAAATGAAATAGTGATGTTACCCTGGAAGAGGAAGAAATTGTGGCTAAAGTGCTCAGATCATTTCCTCCCTCCTATAAAGCAAAGGCTCATGCTATTAAAGAAATGAGATCATTGACGAATGTGACAAGGGATACGCTGATTGGTAATCTTGCTACCTTTGAGTTGAGCGCATTTGGTGAAGTTTTTTCCAAGACTAAAACTACATTTAAGGCTACTATTTCTGGAAGAAACAAGCAAAGATATGATCTAGGAGAGAGTTCTCGAAATACATTCAAGTATGAGGAATAAATGAAATAGCTTGAAGATGAAGAAAGAGAGGTAGAAGAGTTGGAAACACTGATTGTGAGGAATGAAGGTAGAGGAAAAGGTAAGTATAAAGGAAAGCTTCCTATCAAATATTTTTCTTGTAGTAAAATAGGTCATTTTGCATCAAGGTGTCCTGAAAGAGTTCCTAGATGTAAGCCTTGCAAATCTAGAATCCAAAAGAAATGTTACTATGGTGAAGAAGGTGTGACTGATGAAGAGTCTGATAAAGAAAATGGAAATGAAGATGATTGTGTTTTCATTGCTATCAAGGAAAATAGTCCAGTGGCTATTGAATCTACTAAAGTTGAGAAAGCTCTTACAACCGGAATTAAAGAAAATGATGAGTGGGTCATTAACAATGGATGCTCACACCATATGACTGGTAAGAAAAGAAAATTTGTAAATCTAGAAAAGTATGATAGTGGGATTGTAAGATTTGGAGATAACAATCCTTGTGTGATTCATGGCAGAGGATCTATTTGTCTTGGTGGTAAGCATAACACTGATGATGTTCTTTATGTTGAAGGCTTGAAGCACAACCTATTGAGTGTTGGACAGATGGTGGACAAGGGTTATGATCTTCAATTCAAAGATAGAAGATGCAGGATATATGGAAGTTCTGGAAATATAATTGCTTCAGGTAAATAGACAAAAGGTAATGTTTTTCACTTGAATGTTTCCAGTGAAAGTTGTTTAGTTTCTCAAGTAGATGAAAGCTAGTTATGGCATAGAAGGTTGTGTCATGTGAATTTTGATAACATTGTCAAAGTAAGTTCCACTCAAGCAGTAAGAGATCTACCTAAGCTAGTGAAGCCTACTAACACAATTTGCAAGGAGTGTCAGATGGGAAAACAGACTAGAGTCTCTTTTTGGAGCAAACAACATCATTCAAATGGATTACTAGAGTTGTTGCATACTAATCTATGTGGTCCTTCCAGAGTCAGAGGTCTCCATGGTGAAAGGTACTTTATGCTACTTATTGATAATTATTCTAGAATGATATGGGTTGCTTTCTTAAGAGAAAAATGTGAAGCATTAGAGAAGTTCAAAATTTTTCAAAGCTATGGAAAAAAATGAGAAAGGTCTCAAAATAAAATGCTTAAGGTCAAACAAAGGTGGTGAGTTCACCTCCAGGGAGTTTAATTCTGTATGTGAAGAGCATGGAAACAAAAGACAGTTATCTACTCCCCGAACCCCTCAACAGAATGGAGTTGTACAGAGGAAGAATAGAACAATTTTGGATGCTGCTAGAACAATGATGATTGAAGGAAATGTGCCTCACATCTACTAGAGTGAAGTTGTAAGCACTGTTATGTACACTTTGAATCGGGTAAATGTGAATGGTAATTTTGGTAAGACTCCTTTTGAGATATGGTTTGGTTATAAGCCTATTGTTAAATACTTCAAGATCTATGGAAGCAAGTGTTACATCAAGAGAGATGATGATATAGGCAAGTCTGATTCATGAAGCCATGAAGGAATATTTCTAGGTTACTCTACTAGAAGCAAGGCCTACTGGTGCTACAAAAAAAGACTGAGAAAAATGGTTGAGAGTGCAAATGTCAGAGTTGATGAGGATTTTGCTAGATCATCCAGATATTGTGGATATGATTCAGATGAATTGGAAGACAACACAAACAAAGGGAAGAATGCTCAGACATAGAATCAACTTCAAATTATGCCATATGTTCTAGTAAGACAACTTCAATTTGTTTTAGTAAATCAAGATAGTCAGGAAGTAGAGACAAGTGAAAGTGCAGAAGAAAGAACAAAAGAGTCAGAAGTTCAAGAGAATCCTAAAAATGTGAGGTATGTAAAGCTAAATCACTCTAAAAATCAAATTATAGGAGACAAGAACAAAGGTGTGCAAACTAGAAGAAAGATTGCAAAAGAGTATTGCCTGATTTCCAAGATTGAGCCTAATGATTTCAATGAAGCTTGCAATGATGAACATTGGATGGAAGCTATGAAGGAATAATTGATGTAGATTGAAAATAATGATACATGGATACTTGTTCCCAGGCCTAAAGATAAAAATGTGATTGGTACTAAATGGGTCTTTCAGAATAAGCTGAATGAACAAGGTGAAGTGGTATGGAATAAAGCAAGATTGGTATGTAAAGGGTATTCACAAATGGAAGGTATTGATTTTGAGGAAACCTTTGCCCTTGTTGCCAAAATTGAAGCTGTAAGGTTATTTCTTGCTTATGCTTCATATAAAAATTATAAAGTCTATCAAATGGATGTGAAGTCAACTTTTTTGAATAGTGAGCTAGAAGAAGAAGTATACATTGAACAACCGCATGGATTTCAACTGACTAATAAGGAAAACATGGTTTTCTAATTAAAGAAAGCTCTATATGGACTCAAGCAAGCCCTCAGAGCCTAGTATGCTAGACTAGAAAAATATTTACGGAAGCTTTGATTCAATAAAGGTATTGCTGACAACTTGTATTTCAAATTGGATCATGACAAAGAGTTAATTATTGAGGTCTTTGTTCATGACATTATTTTTGGAGGAGATGACAATCTATGTATGAGGTTTGATGATAAAATGAAGAGTGAATTTGAGATGAGCATGATTGGAGAGATAAAGTTCTTTCTGGGATTGCAAGTTACTCAATTAGACAAGGGGATCTTCATATCTCAGTCCAAATATGTGAGAGCTATTGAAGAAGTTTGGCAAGGATGACTCAAAACCTGTTGGTACTCTCATGGTAACTGGATGTTTAAGTTGACATAGAATGATGATTCTCCTAAGGAAAATCAAACAAGATACAGGTTAATGATTGGTGGATTGCTCTATTTAACTCAGACTAGACCAAATATTATGAATGTTGTATGTATGGTCGCTAGATTTCAAGTTGATCCAAAAGAGTCTCATGTGACTATTGTAAAGAGAATCTTTAGGTATTTGAAAGGAACAACTTATTTTTTATTTGGTATCCTAAGGGTGATGATCTTACTTTGAATGCATATACTCATGTGGATTGGGTAGGAGATGTAGATGATAGGAAGAGTAATAGAGGTGGTTCCTTCTTCCTAGGGAAGAAGCTGGTGTCTTGGTTAGGAAAAAAGTAGAGTTTCATTTCTCTATCTACTACTAAGGCAAAGTATATTGTTGCTATAAATAACTATACTCAAGTGATATGGATGAAACAGATGTTGAAAGATATCAGAGTAGTATATGATGAACCTATTGTCATATAATGAGACAACTCAAGTGCAATCAACATATCAAAGAATCCAGTGCTACACTCTAAAATCAAGCATATATCAATCAAGTTTCACTTCTTGAGGGAAAAAGTGAGTGAGAAAGAAGTTAGACTGGAGTATATGCCTACCAAAGAATAGATTGCAGGAATTTTCACTAAGTCGTTGTTGAAGGATACTGTTGAGTATCTAAGAGGGATGCTAGTGGTGATTACCCCTCCTGATATGAAATAAAGATGCATTTACTTGCATCAATATGTGTGCTTTATAGATATTTCTTGATCCAGATTGATTTTTTTGTGGCTGCTACTCAAGGGGAGTAGTCAAATGTGCAGATATGTGGTTTAGAGCTTGTATGTGGGAGGATAATGCTTACCTTTTCCATTGATGTGAAAGGGGGAGAAGAGTCATGTGAAAAATTGTTGCTTATCTGGAGTGAAGAGTCTTGTGGGGAGAACCTACTGCTAAAGAGGTTAAGGAAGAAAAATCAAAATCTAAGGGGGAGTAAGTGTTGATTGAGAGTTGGGTTGATGGTGTTTTTCACATCATGTGTTGCCATCAATGGCAAAGTGGGAGATTGTTGTATGTTGTGGTTGTGTTGCTGATATGTGGTTGTCATTGATTTCAACACTATTAGTATTATTGTATTGAAGGTTGTATATGTCGAGGATATTGAGAAAATTGTTAAAGAGTTCCAGGTTGCCAGTGGAACAGTCAAGGCCATGAACGTGTCTTGTTTTCTACGTTGAAGATCAGTTGTTGTGGACTAAAGGGTTTATTGCTAAGAGTATCTAGTTCACCTGGTCAGAAATTTCAGAGGTCCACATGAAGATTTTATCATGCTATGAATAGTTGTGTTCTAACAGTATTTTTGTGGATTCTGTCAGTGTTCCTAATTGAATTTTATGTGTTTTTGATAATTTATATTATTGTGGATATTTCTCTATTAGTTCTTGTTGTTTGTGGATGCTTCTAGATCATTCTCTATTCTTGTTGTACATCCGTGTTGATCGGTGTGCTCATGGTCAAAGATTTTTCTCGGTATGTTTAGGTTTTCATGTTCTTGGCTGACATGATGGTTATGGCATGTTGTAGATCCTTGAAGATTTAAATTTGAATGCTTGGAATGGTCAAGGATATTGTTGTGGGTCACATTATGATATTAGCTGATGGTGTTTCATCCACATTGAAATTTTTTTTTGTAAATTTGGGTCGACATTGAAATTATGTTTTATATTTTGGACGACAAGGTTGTTGATGTAATTCCATGTTACAAATATATAAGAGTGATTGTTTGAGCAACGTTAGTGTGTGCATAACAGTGAATGTATGTTAGAGAAAGTGAACATGTGAGAATAGTTTCCTAATCATTCAATTACAAAGCAGAGTTAGAAGAAGTTTGAGCAAAGTGTGAAGAAGGTTTTCTATCCTTAACTAGAACTGTAATTAGGCTTGTGAAGAAGCTATTTTGTTAGTTCATACTCTGTGGATCTAATCCATATTGTTTTGTATTGTTGGGAAGTGATCCCTCTTGTATTTGAGCAATGAGCTCTAGGAAATGTGCCTGAATGCATGTGCATTCCCATTATTTTTCTTATACTTTTAACAACGTATAATATTGTGGACTAACGTCCATCGTGGTTTTCCCCCTAATAAGGTTTCCACGTAAAAATATTGGTTTTCTCTGTGCTTCTAATGTGTTGTTTGTTCATGGTTTACTGTTCATTTATCAAATCCGAGATTAAGTTAAATTTGAAAAAAATAAAATATTATGTGACAACTGATTCACCCCCCCCTCAGTTTTCTATCCTTGTTTTTCCAACAAATTTCTACATAAAGTGATCATCCATTGGGACAACCTTGGCATTCAATTCCTAAACATCTCTTAGAAATTGTAAAGCGGGCCCAAGAATGACAATACCAATTGTGATCTGCTCGCAATGTGAGGATATCAACCTCTTCATTTTTTAGAGGGCTCTAGATCCTCATGGTATAGCTAACTCCTAGTTAAATTGGCCCTCTCTTGCTCTTGTCCTTTCTTCCACTTTACTTTTCTCTTGAAGGGTGTTGGACAATTCTGAGCTCAATATTTTTGACTTCTTGTTTTGACTCTTTAGCTTCTACCTAGATCCTCTAAAGATAATCAAAATTTTGGGATTGGGCATCATCTAACTCTATTTTCATATTTTCAATTTCAGCACGAAGCTAAACCTATTCACTCTGAGCTTCTACAAGCAACTTACACGTGTCTCATAGCTAGCTTGAATTATCATTACATAGGCCACTTCAGCTTCTCTAGCTTGAATCTCATTTTGTAGTTTTCTTACTATTTGTTTTACATTTTCCAACTCTACCTCATGCTTCTTTAATTTTCTGTCCAACCTTTCATAGTCAACATATACCACCTTTTCACATGAGTTGCTTTGGCTATGACCACTTTGTCGCACGAGCGAGTTTCATTCAAATCTAGGCCTACCATATGAATGTCATAGTCCTCCATTTGCATTTCCCCTTCAGGATTGGAAATAAGTTGCTTCATCATAGTAATAAGGAGAGAGTTCCACTCGTCATTGAAGCAAGCTTTATCCTTCTTTTTAGCGGGCTTTTCAGCATTCTTCAACAATAATTTTTGCTTCTTGGCCTTTCAGGCCTATTTGGTAACATCAAAATGACCTTAAAGAGTCTGAGGAACATCAACGCTCTATGTTGTAATGGAAGCACCAGGGGGTAGTCCAAAAAGGGTGATGGTAGGGGAAACTTTGGAAGTGTGAGCATGAGGGGACACAAAAGGTAGTGTGATCATGGAAAATGGAGGAACACCAAATCAAGAAGGGGAAAACCCAGTAGGGGTGAACACAAAAATAGGCTGATGGAGAGGGACCTTCCCAGAAGTAGATGGGCCGAGAATGATGAGTAAAGTAGTTGTACTAGCTATTTCAATGGGGGCACTTGAAAGGGTGATTAAAGACACAACAATGGTCATAGTAAATGACACTCTTTTAACACACAAGGTAGTTTCAGCAGGTTCATTGAAAATCGTAGGGGGTGCATTCATGATTACAAGTTGGGGGTCTAAGGATGGAGGATTCCTTTCCATGGGAGGGGGAAAAGAATTGATCGAAGATGTAGAAACAAGAAGAAGAGGGGGAGAGAAACTTACCTGAGCCATAGTGGTCAGAACATTCTGTAGGATAGACTCAATTTATTCTTCTTGTTAGACCAGTACATTAGGGGCACCCAGATCTTAAATCCTTCTTCACTTTGTATGACCAAAACTAGCATGTTCCAATCCTCTTGTATAAAATCCTTTTGAAACTTGGCCTTTACTACTTGTTGTGGATCTTCTTGGAGACCGTTGGGTCCTTTTACCTTTACTTTGGGTGTTGGAGGTAGACGGAGCTTGTGAATCCCTTCACCTCAAGCCTCTCCGGCTATCAGATTCTTGAGGTCTAGACACCTGAGGTGGAACTTGTTCCTCATCAATCTCATGGGTTGTTTCAGGATTGTTGTTGTCGAAACAACCTCTTTATCATACAATTCCTTGAGTTCATCATCAAGTGATTGAAAGTTACTGAACAAGGCACTTGGGCATCTCATCTCTTTTCGAAATCTCTAGAAGTCAACATTTTTCCTTTTTGACCATCCCCTATGCTTCAGGTGTGCATTGAGAAATTTTCCCATCAGAAGATTCCTTTGATACTTTTCCTGGGGCTTGTAGAAACTTAACCATTTTGGCCACTCTTCTAGAATGAAAGCTAGGTCAATGTATATCTTCATGCTTTCTCAAATTAGGTTCCTCCTCTGGAAATAATCCTAAACCTCATTTTTGAAACTATAAATATTGTTCAGGTTATAATTCCACTTGTCACAAATAAGGACCAAGCCTAAGGCTGCTAGTAAATTTGCGATCTCATCCTTAGCCTTCCACTTAGTCAGTATCACCTAAATCTTATCAATTATGATAGGAAGATCGTAAAGATTTTTTTTATTCCTCTCAGCACCATAAATCCTATCAATGATGGTTACCTGGCAGCATGCCTCCAATGAAAAGAACCTACTGTTACAAATATGGGGAGTTGAAAAGCCTCCCCGGGAAAGCCATGAAATCTGATGAATGTGAAATCCTTTCCCAGGAAATAATCTAGTGGGGTCAATGGATCTTTTATCCATTCCATAACCTCTTAAGAGAAATGGCCAATGGGGTGAGGCAACAAAGCCTGGAGCACTGGCCTCAGAAAATTGTCTGCAAACCGATAATAATACTTTGTCCTTGAAATCACAGGGGTCCATATAGAAATTGGCTAGAGACAACCCCTTTCATCTAGCCTAGATACTGGTACATTCCTCCCTAGCCACTCAAAATTTTGATGTAAAAGAAAATGAGCTAGGATAGAAGAATACCTGAATTTACACTCAAGTCTATAATTCTTCAGCTGTTGCCTCATGTTCCCAGCTATTACTTCAAAAAAAGCATAGTACCTCTAGAATTTTTCCCATTTGAGTGTAAGATCTAGGGAAAATTGAAAGGATTTACCTCTTCATCATCATCGAGGCTGAAAACCTAGGACAACATTGAAAACACATGCTGCATGTCCTTAAATTTCTTGCACGAAAGAGGCCAATGAATCTACCCTCTCTATGGTTTTTCCTTCATTTCCTCTTCGTAAAAATTTGTTTTCCTAAACATATCCTCTCCTAGGACATCCATTCGGTCTTCGTCAAAAATCTTGGCACCCCATCTTGTAGTAATACACATCATATCCGCTATAGCTTTGGTAGAAATGGTAATCTTGACCCCTCGGCCCTCAATGGCATCTATATTTTCATTAAAAAAATTTGCACATGCGTCAACCAAGTTTGGGAAAGGATGTACAATAAGCAACATAAACTATGGTAGGCCACTGTTCAATAGATGAAACACAAAACCCTCTAACGGTTCATGCTCCAACATCCTTTGAAACGCACCTTCCCTAAGGTTTTTAGGGTTAGCCAATAACTGAGGGTCGAAAACATTATCAGTGATGTCTTGGATTTCCTCTCTTTGGATGTGTTTATCTATTTGAACCTTTCTATAGTGCTCAAAAGGCCGCTCTTCTACTACTGGGGCATTGGCGAACGAGTTGCATCCAAAAACATCGACATAACTAGGTCTTTTGTTTGAAACTATGACCTGTCTACTAGAGGTTGATGCTTCTTCCATGGCTGTATGAGAAAGCTACAAAGATCTTCTCTAGTGATAACAACCACTTTCCTTTTGATTCTTTGGAGAAATCTACTTTTGAGTGCAATTAATTCTCTCACTCGTACATGCAGTTAAGGCTATGCCATTTCCACTAGTCCATTAAATGTTGCCACTGAGGTGATACATGTGGATTGGAGATTTGTATCCCTTGGGAATTCTAAAATGCCATGATCATGAAATTAGTGCATTCCCTCCACAGTATTTTTATCAAATAAACTCATTTTATCAAAAAGTGTGCTTTTCGCTATGTGAAACATGTTGCGGCGATATAAAGTACACTTGAAAAGACGTGCCCATTAATTTTTCAGAGATTAAGTGCATTAATCCATGTCTTTTCTCATTCGTAAGCTGGCTGGTGCTGATGATGGCAAAGGAAACATGTTCATGATCAACATACAAGAGAACTTACTCCCAACACCCAAATTTATTTCTCAAGGAATTTTATCAGATTCTTTGTATGATTTATTTTCCCTTCTTTGTTTTCCTTCAAATTTTTCCATTGCCATCCAGCCAAAAGTAGACCTTCCATTGGTTGATTTTTTTGGCTCACCTTTCTATATATAGCAATGCCACCAATTGTAACATTCATTCAAAAATATTTTCTCTTAAGTTTAGCAAGCTTATTGCTATTTCCCATTCTTCCATCTTTCGTTGCTTATTAGAATGTCTGCTAGCTTAGGCATTCCCATTCGGCTCCTCCAACGGAGGACACAATACTGCTTTGTGAGAGAGGTCACTAGTGACTGAATTAAATTCCTAGTGATGAAATGTGATCACCTCATCATGGTTGCATTTAGGTGGGTAGTTGGCTAGGACTTCATCAATGATGAAAACCAGCTCTGGAGTGACTACAACATGCTTTCCCACTTCGTGGCCTCATTGTTTGACATAAATGTGTCCAAGCCCATGATAATAGAGATGTGCCACCAGATGTTCAAAAATTTGTTGATGGAGGGGCTTGGCAAGGTAGTGCAAGTGGCTATCCCCAATGTCGGTATACCGAGGGCCATGGATCTTTGTAGGCAAGTGGACTTTGGAATAGATGTACCCTAGTTACCCTTCCTCTCCTACTTTCACAATATGGACGTTGAGACACACCACTGCTCTTCTCAGCCAGTGGCCACTATTTTCCTGCAAGAGTACAGAGTGGAGAACATTCTTGGACTTGCCTGGAGGAAGCACTTTGACTTTCTAGTGCAAAGTCGCAATGAGTATACCCTAGGTCTACGCTATTTGGCTCATGTGTGTTGTGTTTTCAGCCCCCTTTTACAACATAAATAAAAAGAAGAAGAATAAGAAGAAGAAGAAGAACCTAATAACAAGCCCTTTTTGCTTCATCAACAATGAATGGAGGCTTTACTTTACTATTTTTTGCATGTTGCCTCCATTTTGCTTCATTTTTCCTGCTACCCCTTTTGGGTTTTTCCCAAGAGAGCCTCATGTTTAAATCTTAGCCTTGAGTCATGCATTATATTGTAAATATTCAATGAATATAGTATAATACAACTTTTAGTTTCTTTAGTGTTCTTCTCAGATGGCTTATTCTCAAAATTAGAACGTATTTACAAAAAAATTACATATGGTACATAACTATTAAATTTTTAAAGAACTGCATATTTTATTGGAATAACTTTAGAAAAATACTATTCATCGGTATATCTAAAGCATTTCCCTCCATGTCTTCAAGTTCGTACGCATTCTTCTCCTTCCACACGCTAATTTGGAAGGGTCCTTTCCATAGCATCAAATTTTGTGGGTTGCCCTAGTTTTGCAATGCGCTCATCATACTTTAGCACTAAGCTCCCTTCTTTGAATTTTGGGTTAGAAGCCTTTTTCTCAAACTAATATTTCACTATTTGTTGGTGGTTTATCATGGAGTCATAGGTCTTTTCTTTATCTCCTTCTAGCTTGAGGAGCTCTGCTAGCCATACTTCCATTTCGTCGCTTTCCTTAATTTCTAGGGATTTTAGTAGTTGTAAGGCAGGGATCTCTATGGAGATAGGTAGCACTACGTCCTTTATGTACACTAGTTCATAGGGGGAAGTCTTTAGAATTTTCTTGGGAGTAATCTGATCCACCCGCAGAGAAACTCATAGATGTTTGTGTCAATCCCTTTTTCATTCCGACCCAATACGCTTGATTAACCTAATTAGGTTTTTATTGGTTGATTCCCCTAAACACATTCCCTTGTGGGTAGTAATTCAAAGAATTCTTGAAGAAAATCCCATGTATGATAGAAAAATTTGATATTCCTGACCCTACAAAGGCTCAGACATTTTCGGATATGATGGTCTTGGGCGGGCCAAATCAGGCTACTAGCTCTTCAAGGAAGTTAACAATTTCCCCCTCTGTGGCATTTTATAGGGCTACATCCTTTGTACACCTTATGAAGTACTCAGTCACAGTGAGAATCCACTTATGTCTGGCACTGGAAATAGAATTTATCATTCTGATAAAATCTAGACCCCATTGAGCAAAGGGTTCCTCAGTTACAATCAAGTTGAGGGGCAAAGTTGCATTCTTTGTTTTGTGAATGAAATATGGCATTGGGTACACTTTTGCACTAAATGATGTTCTTTGGAAAATATACAAGGCTAATAATATCCTACTCACATGATTTTTAAGGTAGTAGTCTTGGCAGAGAAGTGCCCATCCTCTAGATTGTGATGGAATTCATTGAGAACTCTTTCTTCCTATATCTTGTCAAGACATCAAAGTAGTACACCATCACAATTTCTCTTAAATAATAACCCTCAATTAATACATACATGGTGCCTTGCAATCAGTAGTATCTCCTTTCATGAAGTGGGAGACTAATTGGGTAATATCCTTTCTACATATATTATGTCCGATCAGCCACCCAAGACTCTTTAGACTCGAATTGGTTCAAGTAGACTTGATCATTCTCTTTGTTAGCTTCATTATTTCATTCCTATGCAATGTACTCACACATACCTCTTCCCCGAACTAGCTTAGTTGGTCAAATGTACACATCATATTCTAGGATCTTGGTGATCCAATTTTCCCTTTTTTTTTGTTATTTTTCCTTCTGTGATGTATTACCACACACTAGGATGAGCTATGAGAATAGTGATCTTGTTGGCCGACACCAGGTGTCAAAATTTCATTAAAATTTTTGCAATGGAAAAGGCATGCTTCTCTACAAAATTATACCTAGCTTCATAATCTTTTAGGGTCCTTGAATGAAATGCAATAGGATGCTCTCCATTAGCTTCCTCACACTTTTGAGTGAGCATGGAAGCTATACTATGTTGGCCATTATACACATAGAGAAGGAAGTCTTTGGAAAAATATAGGTTAACCAGCACTGGGGCTTCAGAGAGGGCTATCTTTAGCTACTCAATAGTTGCTTTTCCTTCAGGAGTCCATCTAAAATGTAGGTTCTTCTTAAGCATCATAGTGATTGCTCTCACAATGCCTACAAAATCTGATATGAATCTACTTACAAAATTAATCTTCCCCAAAAAATATTGCAATCCCTTTTGGTTTACTGGCAAGTGTAATTCTATTATAGATCCAACCCTTTCGAGGTTTATTGCTATTCCTTGATTTGAAACTACAAAGCCAAGGAGCTTACCCTGAGGTACTCTGAAGACACATTTTTTTGGATTCAAGGAAATCCCAAACTGTTGGAATTTCTGGAAAACCTTTTCCAAATGATTGAAATCATCATCTTTTTATTTTGAAAAGATTGTTAGGTAATCCAGATATATGAGGATAATTTGGTTGATCGAACCTTATCCATTGCTCTTTGAAAAGTTACACTAGCATTGGAAAGTCCGAACAACATCTTTGAATGTGCAAAATTTCTCCACTTAGTGGTAAACGTTGTTTTATGTTGGTCGGATTGCTTCACATGGACTTGATTATACCATAAGAAGCCATCTAGCTGAGAGAACATCTTTGATCTAGCCATAGTCTATAAGATCTGACCCATCGGTGGTAAGGGGTAATGATATTTTAATGAGGCTTTATTCAAGTCCCAAAAATTGACACAAATTCAGATATCATGATTCTTTTTTCGAACTAAAACTAGATTCGATACCTGGGTGGAATGTTTGATAGGATATATGATCTTTGATTCGACCAGTTTGGTGAGCTCCTGTGCCATCAATGCTTCGACCTTCAGGGTGATTGGCCTTTTCTTTTTTCAGATAACTTTGGATGCTTCACCAAATCAATGGTATGTTCGATTATGCCTGGGTTGTATCCTCTTATATCATCATAGGTCCAAGTGATAACCCCATCATACTTGAAGCATGGATTCTTCAGTCTTTTCTTGTCCTTGTGAGGAACTTCCTTTCTGACTTTCAATTTTCTGTTGCTTCTAACATCAAGCTCTTCATAATCCCTTCAATCTATAGTAAATATTTTCTTTCCATTCCTTGTGTCTTCATAATCAAATAGATTTCCAAGAGAAATTAATCCTCGAGGAAGCTTGTTCCCTTTTAATTGGATTATTTGATCTTTGGGAAATCCTGATGAGCCTAGTTTTTAGTCTAGTCTTGGGGAGAATCTATAGTCTATTTGCACATAGATGTGATGGAATTTAATTCTTAAGTGTTAATATTGGCATAATGTTTCCCTCAAACCATTGGCATTTGAGCTCTGCAAAATTTAATGATATTTGGCATAGAATGTGAACTATCTATATTGATTTTGCATGTGGTTATTGAACGTTTCTTAAGGTGGTTATAGATGTGTAGTTATTATGCGTACTGACCTTGCCATGCAGATTTAATGTGCTAAGTTGAGGAGGAAACTACTAGATGGGCATGCACCATGACGACCAACAAAGGAATCGCTCCAAGTCAAGGAACACCGGTGGAAGAGATTCTCCATGCAACCGAGCGTAATCGCCTTGTTCTAGTGGAATTTTAATGTTCGAGCATGCACTGGCATTACTACTGTGTTGAGTTTGCATCTGACCAGATTCCATGCATGTGTAACTACCATCACTCCACTTTCTCTGTTTTCCCTAATTGGAATCCTCCTAGTCATGGAGTTGACTGCCTTAATTAGTTGTTAGCATAAAAAATAATCAGATGCTCCTTCCTCCTAGTTAGTTAGTTATTCAGTCAGTTGATTAGTAAGAACAAAAGAAAAGGTTGCATGATTTGACATTGTATTCTAGTTTTGATTTACAATGAATGAAATAAAGTTATGAGTTTGAGCATTTGAGTTCTTGTTAGTTTAGAGGATGTACTTATCCAAGGGGGCCCACTTGGTGAGTAATCCATTTCATTAGTTTATCATTAGTTTAGTATTACTTGTTGTTCAGTACTTGGTTGGAAATTTGGCATCAACTATTCCTGCAACAACTAGAAGTACATTCTATGTATGTTCCTGCAACCAAAGTAGATAGAGTAGTTTCCTATTTGTTGGCCAAATCTTTTATTTCTATCACACTTTTCAGTTCAACATAGTTATTGGTTGATGTTCAGTATTTTCTTTATTTCCTTTTCAACAATTTACTTTTAGCATTGTGTTTCTTAGTTGTAGAATACAATGACTACTTGAGCCCCTAGTGCACATACAGTGTTGGACCTTTTCAATTTCACGTCCTTGGGTTGACAATTTAAATGCACCTTCATGTTGATTAAAGTAGCTATTCAGGTTAGATGCCCAATCTTTGAATCATGGTTGTAAAGACTTAGTTATGGAATCATTGTAGGAGGCCAATATTTTTGGTGCCATTGCAGGGGATGGCGACAAACTAGGAAGTTTTTTGAGTCATTGTTAGTCTCTTGTCATAGTTTTTTTGAAATTCGTTCTTAGTATATATTCATTTAGAAAGTAATGACCCTTTATTCATTACCAATTTTTTGTGTGAGCTGACTAATAGTGAGTAATACCGTATGCATAGAGGAAGGGGAAGGGACACTTATAGGAGATTCCTTCCTAACAATCCTAATCCATTCCAGCTAGTTGAATATCAAAACTTATCAGAAGAAGAAGAAGATACACACCCCTTTATAGATGCATATCTTGATATGACTAGTTCTAAAGTCTCCTCTGAAGATCAAAATAAGCCTGAGAACCCCATGGGTGATGCAAATGGGAATAGACCCAACCAACTAGATTTCCCTTTTCCTATTGCTTAATAGAATGAAATTGGAAACATCAAGAACATCCCTGCTTCAGCACTCCCAAAGTTATATGGAATCATCAGAAAAGATCTTGATACCTTTTTACTTGAATTTGAAATACTCTGTAGGAGTTATGATTATACTACTGATTCCTATTGGCTTAAGTTATTTCCCACCACTCTAAAGGAAGCTACATTAAGATGGTTCGTGAGCTTGGGAAGAAATACTGTGGAAACTTGGGAAAACATGAAGACAAAATTCCTTGAATAATACAAGGAATATTTTAGGGGTACTAATATGAGAGGAGGTGACATTTTTAGGATGCAGCAGAAGGAAGATGAGAGCCTGGAAGACTACATTGAAAGATTTTTGTTTTTCCTACAAAAATCTCCACACCATGCACTTAATGAGGATTCACAAAAGTTGATCTTCCTTAGAGGAATCAATGAAAACTGCACTGATTCCTTGGACCTCATGGTAGGAGGAGATATCTCCCAAGTTCCTTGGGAGGATATCAAGAAAATATGCCAGAATTGCTCTAGGGCAGTTTCAAAAAAAGGGAGAGCTTATCAGTCTTCCATGGGTAATTCAACTACCGATGGAGTTTCAAGGATGGAGATCACTCATTTTCTAGCATAATTCAAGCAAGACATTATCAACAATCTAGCTACTCAGCTAGATACACTTTAGGCCAAGACAAAGAAATAGGTAGAGATGATGTTGACAGAGTATTGTCCCCATTGTAGGAAAAAGAAGGACTAAAAATATACATGGTAGCTAACTTGGAAAGCAAACAGATTTCACCTGAATTCAAGTCAATTCAGATTGAAGAAGACCAAGTTTACTATGTTACACAAAGAAATCCTTCGGCTCGAAGACAAGGTATTCCACCAAATCCACTATCCTATGATGGGCCATATTTTAACTCTTATTCATCTAGTAACCACAGCCTTGGAGTAACCCTCCAAATGCTTGGCCCAGTCATCAGAGTTCTCCACCTCAGTGGCATCACCCTCAGGGGAATTGGCAGCAATTCCAAGGAAACTAGCAACCACCTCCAGGAAATTGGTAGCAAATAAATCAATGGAGAGGAGGACAACAATGGCCTACTTAGACAACCAATTACATGCAGCCACCTTCTCATTCTCAATAGCCTACTCTAATGAATCAACCTACTAATCCAACCTCAAATGTACCTAAACCAACTCAGCTACCAACTCATCCCACACCCAATCCTAATAACAAACCACAACAACAACATGGATATTCTACTAATTCAAATCAATTCCATGCATATCTTGTGAGTGTAAGTGATATCCATCTACATTCAAGAACCACTCTACCAGGCCCTTCCAAGCCCATCATCACTGAGCTCCCTATGGAAGAGGAGGAGGAGCCTCATAATGACCCCATTCAACAAAATGCATCTAAAAATCTTGAACCAGTCCTAGTCAGATAGACTAAGCAAGAACCACCATTTGCTTAGAGATTAGAAGTTGCCAAGAAGAAAGAATAAAAGGAGGATACCACTTTTGATATCCTGGATCAACTAAAGAATATATGTGTTAAGATACCCCTTTTTCAAGCCATAAAGGATGTTCCAATCTACAACAAAGTTATTAAGGAAGCTTGTCTTAAGAATCCAGGAAGGAAGAAGAAAGACCCAACTACAGTTCATGTGGTGGGCTAGCTAGCTGATATCATGCTAGGAAAACTAACTATTCCCAAATAGAATGACCCAAACAGTCCTATAGGAGTAGTTGTCATAAACGAGATCAAAGTGAAGAATGCTCTTATTGATCTAGTGGCATCAATCAATGTAATGACCTAAGACATCTTGCAAAGACTAAATATTGTAAGTATGAGATCTACTCCTACTGTCCTACAACTTGTTGATAGCTCTACTATCAAGCCTGATGGCGTAGTGGAGGATGTTGTGATAGTTCTAGACTCGTAGGAATATCCAACAAACTTTATGATTCTTTCTTCTAAGGCTACAATAGGAAAGTATCCCATCATTCTTGGAAGACCTTGGTTGGCGACTAAAGATGCATACATTGGATGTTGTTTTGGTGACATGACCATTTCAAATGGAAGGAGTACTAAAAAGTTTGTTCTCTATCCACTTGCTCAACCATATCATGCTAAAAAAGATTTTGTATGACCAGAAGTTGGTGAACAGGTTGACGAAGTTGATTATGTGGTGCAACTCTAAGATGAGGATGAAGTGTTGGCTAATCTCATTCATAACCATTATGAAGTGGAAGAAAAATCATCTTCTACTTCGGTCCAGACATTTATGCCTGCTCTTCTCGTAGCCACTGATCTTATAGACATTTTTTCTATAGCCACTCTTCCTGCAACAACCATTCCTTCACACACTCTTCCTATAGAAAGAGGTATGTTCCATACATTGCTTCCATGTGAACTAAAGGTACCATGTATTAATGAAGTAACCGTGATAGAATTAACCACACAAATCCAAGTGTCAGAAGGAAAATACCTAAATGTCAATAGTAAATTGAATGAAGAGTAGCAACTGTTATTGACAAATCTATTATGAGCTTACCAACATGCATTTGTGTGGGATTATCATGATATGAAAGGTTTGGTTCCTAAATTTTGTACACAAATTTTTTTTATCAGAGATGATTGCACTCTAGTAAGACAGCCACAAAGAAGAATCAACCCTGCACTAAGGGAGATTGTGAAAGGAGAATTGCATAAATTACTAGATTTATATACCCCATTTCAAATAGTCAGAGGGTGTGTCCATTGGTGATTGTGCCCAAGAAAGGACAGAAATGGTGATTTGTATTGATTATAGAGAACTTAATGCTACCACCAAGAATGATCACTTTCCTTTACCCTTCATTGATCAAGTTTTGGACACACGTGTAGGAAATAAATATTTCTCTTTTCTAGATGGATTCAATGGCTACAATTAGATCCAAATTGCACCAAAAGACCAAGAGAAGACCACATTTACTTTTCCATGGGGGACCTATGCCTATTCGGTGCTCCCATTTGGCTTGTGCAATTCACCTGCAACTTTTGAGAGCCCAGTCATTAGTATCTTCTCAGAAATTTCTCATGATTGCATGGAGATTTATATGGATGACTTCACCATTTATGGTGTTGAATTTAATCAAGCATTGGAGAATCTCAAGAGATTTCTACAGAGATGTGAGGATCAAAAAATTTCCTTGAATAGTGAAAAGTGTTTCATGATTGGTCGCGCCCACAAAAGGATATAAAAGTCACGACAGAGCCTAACCTGGGAATTGGACATTCTAGCAAGTGACTAACATCTTCTTATGGTCGTTCATTTACTTTGTCAAACTAGGGAACATATACTTGAAATGGAGCGGCACTATATGTGCACTAAGAACCGGTTTCAGTCACGATTTACCAGAAATAAATGCATGAAAGGAATTCTACTCATGCTACAGGAATGTAATGTGAAGCCTTATAAACTTAATCAAAGCAGAAACCTTAACAATTATAACTGAGAAACAAACTATGAACTGGCATTATGCTATAGGAACAAACACAGGGATGGATTCCCAATGTTGTAGGAACAATATAAGACTGAGTTTGCACTGAAACTTCAAGAACAAAATCTAACTTATGATCAACAAAAAAGAGACGACTAACTAACTAACTATAGATACTTACTAAGTGGGCCCCCTTAGCAAGCATTAACTAATTATGCAAGGATTGAACTCAGAACTTCATTAGCTTTTTATTCATAACTCAGAATGATATACATTGTTTGCTCATATCAAAACTAACACAAAACTGTCTCTTATCATAATACTAACTCTTACATGATATGCTTGCTCACTCGCGTAGGAGGAACACTGATGTAAATCAGGAAAACAACTAACTAACTAACCCTAACAGAGAAAGACGTGGATGTAAAATGTATCTCGAAATAGAGTAACAAACTTCATAAATGAGTTTATTCATTCAACCCAATCCAAAGAGAATCTATCACTCCACTCTTTCCAAATTAATTGACATTTAAATTCCTTCCCAACAATTTTGGTCAAAGAGTCTTCGCCAGAACTTCCTCGAAGTCGTGCAGGAAATGGAATTTACTACAAGGCCAAGATTAGCTATGCTTGACTTGCTCATACATTCTTCAACAACTTGTGAAACACAAGGTAACAGATGCGAAAGAAAAGATGCATGGAAAATACACGATATTCATTCATTAATCACATATTAAATCTATTTCATCATTCAAAAACTACATGTGTTATACCAGTCATTTGGGAAGTCAAATAGTGGTAATAAATATAGACATGTCAACATGATAGGCTGCAAGAATATAAAGGTGTATTGCTATAGGATATCCCCCAATAAAAGGTTTCTAAAGAGTTAAACAACCATGAACAACAAAAGTAAGGGTATTAAAAGTACACCATGATACCCAAATTATGAGCATATTTTGGGCTCATCAATGATGATGCAAGAAGGTGTAGTTCTTGGCCACTACATCTCCCATGAAGGAATTCAAGTAGACCTTGCAAAAATTGAGGTAATCACAAATCTTCCTACACCTACAAAACAAAAGGATGTTAGGAGTTTTTTGGGCCATGTAGAAACTATAGGTGATTCATCAAATATTTCAACAAGGTAGTAGCACCAAATGTTGTATACTCTTCTCACTAAAGATGTTGAATTTTAGTGGACTAAAGCTTGTGACAAGGCATTTTCTTAGGAAAAAAAGAGGGAGCTGTTGAAATTTTATTTACTTTTTTAGTAAAAAAAAATGTAAGGAGCTTAATTCAATTATACAGTGACAAAGAAAGAGATGCTAACGGTAATTTTTGCACTGAAAAAATTCAGACATTCCATAATAGGCTACCAAATATTTGTACACACTGATCATGCAACCATTAGGTATCTCATGAATACACCTTTTATTATAGGTAGATTGGCAAGATAGTTATTGTTGATGTAGGAGTTTGATATAACCATTATAGATAAGCCAGGGAAGACTAATGTTGCAAATTTTCTTTCAAGGCTAACTACATCAGAAGATAATCAATGCATAGATTACTCTTTCCCTAACAAACATCTATTCTATCTTTGTGTACAAATTCCATGGTATGCTGACATAGCCAATTACTTGGTTATAGGTAGAATTCCTTCTCACTTCTCTTCAAAAGAGAAAAGGGGACTTATTGAAAGATCTTTTCCTTTCTCTTGGATTGTTGGATGTTTTTTTTATACTAGACCTGACCATGTCCTAAGAAGATGTGTAAGAGAAGATGAGACATATGACATTTTGCATGCATGTCACAACAGACCATGTGGAGGACACTTTGTAGCCAAGAGGACAACAATGAATATTTTGAAAACTAGATATTACTGGCCAACACTCCACAAGGATGCAGGAAGCTATACCAAAAAATGTGATAGATGTTAATGAATGGGAAGACCAAAAAGATCTGATGAGATGCCATTGTACCCTTAGGTAGTAATCACTCCCTTTAACAAGTAGGGATTATATTTTGTGGAACCAATTGACCCCCCATCAAATGGTAAGTCTTATATATTGGTATGCACCAATTATGTAACTAAATGGGTAGAAGTTAAGGCCATGAAACATGAAAGAGATAACAAGGTTGTAGAGTTTCTTTATGAGGATATTTTCACAAGATATGGAGTCCCAAGAGAAATAGTGGTCCTAATCAAGGGCCATAATTCACATCAACTTTTGTTGCAGCACTAGTGAATGAGTACAATATAAGGCATAAAAAGTCTACTCCTTATCACCCCTAGGCCAATGGCCAAGTTGAGGTGACCAATAGGAAAATTGAAGCCATTATGACTAAAACAGTAGTTGTTCATAGAAAGGATTTGGAAAACAGATTACCAGAAGTTGTTTGGGCCTATAGGACAACATGGAAAATAACTACAAGCTTCACCAAATTTGAATTACTGTATGGAAAGACAACCATGATGCCAGTCGAATTTGAACAAAAGACTCTATGAACTACAGTAAATTTGGGGATGGATATTTCTGAAGCACATAGAGAAAGAATCATGCAACTAAATGCTTTGGATGAGGTAAGAATAGCATCCATGCAACATACATAGGTAGTGAAAAATTAGAGAATCAAGTGGCATGAAAAATTCATTAAGGACAAGAATTTCAAACTGGGAGATTGGGCTTTGCTCTATGATTCCAAATATTAGGGTAATGCAGGAAAATTACAGACAAGGTGGCTAGTCCACCATATGAAGTTGCTATGGTCTTTCCTAATGGAGTTGTTCAACTCACCACCATCAACCCTACTAGGTTCAATTTACTTGTCAATGGTCATTGCACCATATTATATACCATAAGTCAACTTCTAAAGAAGAGTTCCTATAGCAATTCATCCAACACTCAAAGCTTCCTACAGTTGAAGGCGGTGGACCTAGTGTCCCTCCTTCAGCCTAATTAAGGTATGTACCTTCCATAATAAATAATTTCACTTACGTGGAAGTCCACTTCTTTGTCATCCACCCAACCACCCATCCATCACCACCTTTCTCTCTCTTCCACCTCACTTCATACCATCACCTCATTCCACCTTTCCACCTCATCTTCATTTATTGCTCAATTCATTTTCCAAAATGGAGAGTATTACTTTATTTGTGATCTTTGTGACAAATATTCCACACTCAGGTATGTGTGCATTAATTGTTATCTTTAATTATCTTTTAAGTACGTTCATTTAATCACTGTACGTTAGTATAGATGTAACGGTTCACCCAATCGGGATACATCCACAAACCGCAGCCATCCAATATTTTATTATCCAGTGAAAACCCTATTACAATCTTCCAATAATCCGTTTTTCATCATACTATAATACCCATCCGAACCCCCTTTTAACAAGCTTAAAAGCTTCCAGATTAGGGTTCTACAAAATCAGGTTTTTTTCTTTTTTCGTTGATTTTTCCCTTTTTCAATGATGACATGATACATGCCGGGGTGTACAGTATACCATGGGCTATATAGTATATCATGATCATTCACCACATACCAACACCCTATCACATCACCACTCCCATCTTGCACATGTGGAAACATATCCAAATTTAGGTTGGGGGGAGGGGAACGAGAAAGATACAAATATTTTATTGTCCATGTGTCAAATCATATCGGGTTTTGTTATATTTTTTCCTATCATAATATTGATTTCTTCCTATCATGATTTCCCTTTATCACTCCTTTTCTTGCCATTATTACCCCTACCATAATCTTGAGTTGCAAGCAAAAAGGGAAAAAACAAAAGAAAGAAAATTCACTCAACACTGGCACTAGAAATTTAGTAGGTTGGTCTTGAGATTTAGCAGACACTATAGGGAAATGCATTTGGTCTTTAGAAGGGGAATTGCAGGAAAAGAGTTGCAGAGCATTTTTTTTATTGTAGACAATGGGAGGTTGGTTGATTCAAAAAAAACCCACGATGCATGATATTTTACTGTAGGATGCATAATGCCTGGTCAAATTTCAAAACTGTGGATGGATAGATTACTTTTTGAAGTTGGATGATTTTGATGAAGTAACTACCCTTGAATTCGTCTACAAAGTTTTAGAAGGAAAAGCCACAGTAAGAGGGTTAGAAGTTATGGCAATAGAGGAAATAATTGCAAAGGTTACAGGGTTACGTATTGATGGTGACAATTACCCTATTTCAAGAGACACTAGGTCAGCTAGGGCCGAATTCACAAAGAAAAATGACCCCCCATTAAGCATCGAAAAATAGGGTGCTAAGAGAATGTCCCTGCCCAAGCCATGGAAGTAGATAGCCATGTATGTTATCAAATACATCACTTGTGAGGGTCGCCAGTCAAATTT
Source organism: Sequoia sempervirens (assembly GCA_007258455.2). NCBI lineage: Eukaryota > Viridiplantae > Streptophyta > Pinopsida > Cupressales > Cupressaceae > Sequoia > Sequoia sempervirens. Next base: position 49,766,214 of record VDFB02000008.1, on the reverse strand, counting down.
TCATTTTATTCACTTCAATCTTTTGAATCACATGAGGCACAAAAGAAGGATGAATTTTCCCAGTGTGATGTACAATCTTCTCTCAATCATGGTGGTCAAAACAAAAAAAGGTAGGGATAATTATGTTTCCCACCATTTCTTGATTAAAATTCTAGTTGAAAGGTCTCTGCATGATGTATCTAGAGTGACCTGGAAATAGTTTATAAATGTTGATCAAATTAGAGCTGAGCACTTGCAACCTAGGGATTTACAACAATCTTGTATGTCTAGCAGAAGAGTAAGCCTGGTTGAAGCCATTCCTAGTGCTTCAATCTCTGGTATGAATCCTCCTAGAGCAAAAGAAGCTATAGAGATTAGTTCTTCTGAAATTGGGCACTTAGAAAAAAGGAAGCTTTTCTTCCTTGGATTCTGATGATGAAGTTCCACTTGAAACCCTCATGAAAACTAGGGCACAATAGAGAGAGGTAGGAATGAGAAAAGGAAAGGCTAAAACATGACCTATAAAAAGAAAAAGGGCCATGTTCCAAGAGGAAGAAAGCTAATGTACTATTCATCCTATAGCCAAAGGAAAATGTGAGAGGCCTTCTAGGAAATCAAGACTAGTTGGGACTGTGATTGGTATGCTTCTGTAGGAAATCCTTAAACCTGGTGAGACCTCATATGAGTAGAAGAATGTTGAAGAAGGAGAAGAATGTTTAAGAAAGTAGTAAATATAACACTGGATGATCTTGCTAGCATTGCAGAAGAATTGGAGGAAAATAATAACCTCCTACAGCATGAGCAAGAGGTCCTACAATATGAAGTCCTGTAGCAACAACCAAAACCAAAGTAGGAGTTCATGCAACCACAACAAGAACAAAATTCCCTACATTAAAAGGAAGAAGAAACAACACCCTTACAATCAGAGATGACTAGAAATCTTGAATCTATGCAAATAATTCCATATGAGGAGTTGTCATCAACAAAAAGACTAGTAGGCATTCATAATCCTCCTAATTTTACAATACATGCAACAATCTTGAATCTATGGAAAGAAATACAAAGAAGGGAAGAAGAATGGAAAAAATAAAAATGGTAATTAAAGGAGGAAATTCAAAAGAAGGATGAAGAGATTGGGGATAAAAATGCAGAAATTGCTACCCTAAAGCAGAGGGTAGATGATATGATAGTCTTGATGCCAAAGATTCTAGAATGCAAATATCCTCCAAGGGTCTATGCTCTGCTCCTGAAAGAGAAATATCTCTCCTTTAAAATTTAAAGACTTTCCATAGGTTTGAATCCATCTATTGATACCCCTATTGAATTTTTCAATGCTTATAGGATTGCCTCCTCTGAAATGAAGAATTTTCTATGTGAATTTTATTTACATAATTATGTTGTCACAAAAGACCATGATTAGAACCCGCTAATGTATGTTGGGAACCATGTTCAATTGAGAGAATTCATATCTTGGGTGCAAAATGAGATTAGTTGGGGATAGAAACATGGTGCTTATAAAAAATTGGATTTTGATATCCCTATGCCCGTTAGAGTTGAGTCAAGCAACCCAAGGGATATTCAGTAGCCAGATTATGCCTTGGATTGAGCTAGTTTATAGTGAGTATGAGGTGAAGAAAACAACAAAGGAGGAAACCATGAGGAGATACCTATCACAAAGATGGAATAGTTTGATTGATGAGCTGAAATGACCTGAGCCCCATTACATCCACAATTATGCTGCAACATTAAAAATAATTAAGAGATATATCTAGATTGGTAGAACAGAGGGAAGATTTTGGATTCCCCTGACTTTCCAACCACCCATGCTCATGTGGCCAGTACCAAATTTTAGATTCTACCAGTATGACCCTATTGTAGAGAGCCAGAGATGGGACATACTTGAAAGATTGAGATGATTCTATTGGGATCTTGATTCACGTACTACAACCACTGATGTCAGATAACTCTCAGCTGCAAATTTCAGAGCTTTGACCAAGCAAAAGAACAATTCTTTCCTTGTTGGAGGACCAGTGAGATGTTAGGTTGGGGGGAGTGATGAGTCTAATTTTTGGTCTAGTTTTTGGGAGAATCTATAGTCTATTTTCTCATAGATGTCATGGACTTTAATGCTTAAGTGTTGATATTGGCATAATGTTTCCCTCAAACCATTGACATTTGATCTCTACAAACTTTAATTATATTTGGCATAAAATGTGAACTATCTATATTAATTTTGCATGTGGTTATTAAAAATTTGTTAAGGTGGTTATAGATGTGTAGTTATTATGCGTACTGACTTACCATGCAGATTTAATGTGCTAAGTTGAGGAGGACACCGTGAGTTGGGCATGCACCATGACAACCAACAAAGGAATCACTCCAAGTCAAAGAAGACTTGCAACAGATATTCTCCATGAAAATGAGTGTAACCACCTTTTTGTAGTGGAATTTTAATGTTTGAGCATGCATGGGCATTACTGTTGTGCTGAGTCTGCATCTGAATTGCATGTCTAATTGAATTCCATGCATGTGTAACCACCATCGCTCTAGTTTCTCTATTTTCCTTAATTGGTATCCTCCTAGTCACAGAGTTGACTACCTTGTTTAGTTGTTAGCATAAATAATAATCTGATGCTCCTTCCTCCTAGTTAGTTAGTTAGTCAGTTAGTTTATTAATTAGAATAGAGGAAGAGGTTGCACGATTTGATATTGTATTCCAGTTTCGATTTATAGTGAATGAAATAAAGTTATGAGTTCGAGCATTTGAGTTCTTGTTATTTTAGAGGATACTTATCCAAGGGGGCCCACTTGGTGAGTAATTTGTTTCATTAGTTTAGCATTAGTTTAGTATTACTTGTTGTTCAATACTTAGTTGGAAATTTGACATCAGCTATTCCTGCAACCACTGGAAGCCCATTCTGTGTTTGTTCCTACAACCAAAGCAAATAGAGTAGTTTCTTATTTGTTGCCCAGATCTTTTATTTCTATCACACATTTCAGTTCAACATAGTTATTGGTTAATGTTCATTATTTTCTTTATTTCCTTTTCAACAATTTACTTTCAGCATTGTGTTTCTTAGTTGTAGAATGCAATGACTACTTGAGCCCCTAGTGCACATACAGTGCTGGCCCATTTCAAGTTCACGTCTATGGGTTGACAATTTAGATGCACCTTCATGATGATTAAAGTAGCTATTCAGGTTAGATGTCCAATCTTTGAATCATGGTTGTGAAGGCTTAGTTATGGAATCATTGTAGGAATCCAACAAATCCTATCGCTGATTTATGTATGAAAGAAGCAATTTGGATGTCATCATCAACGACTTGCTAGTTTTTCTCATTGTTGGGAATTGAGGGTCAAACAATGACTTGTACTATGCTCTGCTTCATCAAGTCAAAAATTGATTCAAATTGTGAACCGACAAAAGTCATCTGATCAACAACATTGTTTTCAGATTAGGGAATAACTTGTATGCTGAAAGCTTCAAAAATATCGATCAGATCCCAAACCTAATGCTTGTAAGATCTCATCCTTGTATTCTTTGCAGTCACTTGTCCATGGACCTAGCTCACCACTAGTTTTGAATCTCTGAAAGCTTGTATCCTTCCCACGCCTATCCACTCTGCGAGAATCAGCTCATGAACCAAGGCTTCATACTTGGCATCGTTATTGGAGCATGAGAACTCAAAATGGTAAGCCTTGAGGGTCTTCGATCCTATTGGAGACACTAATCGAACACCCGTTGTAGAGCCAGCTTTACACTTGGCATCATCAAAATATAGGTTCCATAGACAATTATCAGATGAATCATTGGATTCCTCCTGATCCTTCATTAGTTTTGGAAAGACCTAATCATTGTCAAAAATCACATGCATGCCTAGCCCTGTTGCATGGAAGTTTTCAAGTGGATAAGAGTCAATGAATTGGTTGAGAAGCACCTCTTCCTTAGGGGTCCAATGACTTGTATCTTCTTTATCTTCTAACATTTATACACAATATCTCTCTTGTTGATAGATGGAGGTATGTGTTTCCTCAAAGCACATATTTGCATTGTCAACAATGTGTTTGGGATGCAAAGATTCTAATAGAATCTTCATCTTCAACTTGTTCTTGGTTCTCAAAATTAGGTGGGATAGGTCAAGTGCTAAATATCCACCAAGCTTTGGAGTGAAAAATATTGAAATACACATTCCAAAAATCAGGAGAATGTCTCACTACTATTTACTATGTGATTGTTTAGATTGGACATGAGAATAGGGATAGAGATAGATCTTTCATCCAACCAACGATCGAAACCTTCTTCCTATCCAATTGCATGGTTCCTTTTTCAAGAGGCTTATACTTAAGTTTCAAAGCATCCTAACTTGTTTTGTCATAATAGTCATGCTATTCCCCAAATCAATCATATTATTATGCAACAACTTATCTCCCTTAATAAGATTCAAAAAGAAAGGTGTCGGCTTTTGTTTGCTTACCTCTTTCTCTTTTGCATTACCTACATCATTCACGTAAGCTGTTGCTTTTAGAGCTTGAGGGGGTGGTATGAATCCTTTGTCTCTGCTTTAATTGTACAACTAAGCTACATCCACAAGTGGGCTTTGTTCTTCTTTCTTTAATGCTTCCTCAAGTAATGTATTTTGTTCAAGAATGGATATGACATGTCCCATATGATACATTGGCAGGCACTTTTTTTAGTTGTTCTACTAATTTGAGCGTTTCAATTGGCTGAGTCTTAGGCTTGTATAGTGGTATTTCTCTTATCTTCAGAAAGAAATGTTTCATTGTGACTAGGCTCAGTGCCTTATCTACCTCCTTCTCTTCCAATGGTGGATTATGTGGCTATGGAAAAGGTTGGATGCTAGGTGATGAAGCCTAATTTTCCTATGGGGGTAGTTGACGTGGTAATAGACGTGGCAAAGTTTGTTGCATGTATTCTCTCGTGAGCCTTCTTTTGGACCATGTGTTAAAATCCTACTGCACTTGTGGAACACTAGTTGTTAGAGCTTCATTTGCAAACACTGCATCTTCTTCTTCCATCCTAGAAAATAGAGCTTGATCAGGTGCAATATGCAGTTCTTGTTCCAAGGACATTCCTTTCATTTGTGATCTAAAGTGAGCATTTCCCATTTCAGAAGACTTGTATTCATTTGAATTCGGGAGCACACCCTTGCTTCTTTGTTCCACTATCCTCTATTGCATATTCCCTCTTGGGAAATTTTGGGGCATATGAATATCGCTGCACAGGAAGCACCATACATTCTCATCTTCCGCAAAATTATTTTGGCTTGGAACTAGCTCCTTACCTATAATTTCTTTGATTGTCTGCAATGGCATGTCGACTACAACTATCTTATTTGTAGACAAGGTTTGTTGACATCCTCCTTTGGAGGATCCTTGGTATGGATTCTGCTAATAAGATGACTTTCCTTCAAACGCATCACTTGCTATCACTTGATAAGGACCAACTCGTTAGTGAAATTCAGCATGAGATTCTTCATGTCGTTGATATCTGGCACTATTGAGGAAGAGCCTGACATGCTTGTTTGAGTGGTGGGATACCAGTACATTGAATGTGGAGTGGCCAAGGTCATTTGTGCAGCGGAAGTGCTTGGAGTAGCTTCTTCCTATAGGGCATCAAATATTTTTGCAAATACTAGCATCAGAGGTCAAGGAAAAAGCTTCTTGACATCAATTAGACTATTCTCTATGTGCACCACCACCTCATATGCATCGGGAAAGATGTCCCCTCCCATGGAGGTTATCATAACTATGATGTTCAGATTGAAAGCTTTCAGATAGAACATGAATGCCATCGTAGCTTGAGGTCGAGTAGTCACAAGGATCCTTTTCCAGATCTTATGGAATCTATTGTTAAAATTGCTCATGGCTTCAAGTGGGGCTCTCTTGATGGTAATTAGTTGTTGCAACAACAAAGAGTGGTCTCCTTTCTCTGAGAAGTGTTCAAAAAGGTGCTCTCCAAGTTGATTCCAGGAGATGATGTTGATGGGTTTTTTTTTTACTTCTCAACACAGGTAATTCCTAAGTGTATCAGCTCTCTTGAAAGACAATTTCCTACAAGAAAATTGTAGAAAACTATCCCAAGGTCTCTCAGATGTCAGGTCATGACTTGCTTGGAATATCTCAAGTGGTTCATGTGATTAGTTGGTAATCACAGGGCAGCCTTATGTACATTAAGTTGAAGAGAGATTGGTTCCTTAAATTGGAGTTCTTAAGGTATTGGAGTTGATGTGAAATTGCTACAAGTTCAAAAGACCAGTCTAAAACTCCACTTTTATCATGAGATTTGGCTTTACAATGATGTGAGAACTTTTCCTAAATTACTATTTTAAAGAAATGTCAAAAGGGAAGGGAAAGGAGGAAGTTCCTAGACTTGCACCTACCAATGAACAATGATAATGGAGGATGCTATAGTGGACAACCTTCCTAAAACTAAGTTCCACTTAACCAAATCAACTAACAATATCATGAAATTAGTGCTATCTTCTAAGGTCTATAGATTTTTAGCTATTCATTCACCACAAAGCATGAATAAAAGATGAATTTTAAGTGCAACAATGAATTTATGTTTAGGCTAGATTTACACTATTTTTTATCATCAACAAACAACAAAAGCCATGAACAAGGAATGGCATCAATACAACAGTATTCTTTAGCATCAATGAACAACATACACTAAACTACTAGAAGCATGAAAAAATACATAGAAAAACAAACTAAATCTACTCGAATCTATCAACTATGAGGAGATGAATCATGGAACATAAAGGAAACTCAAGAATCTACCAAAAGCAATGAATTTCTATTAGAATTTCAGCAGCATGTCCTTACAACAACTCAACTCTCTCTCTGAAAATAAGAAGAGACCCCCTATTTATAGATTTCAAAAATAAAATTAATGGCCAAGATTTAATTTCACTGTGTGGCAAAGATACATTACACATTAGGGTTTCACCTACTCCTCAATATTTTACAATTTAAAATACATTTCCTATCTTATTCCTATTTTGTCCTTTAGTGCCCTATCACTAAAACACTTTTGTCCTATAGTGATTTTCCCTTTTGGCCGTAGCTACACTGTGAGGAACTCATCATCTATGATAGGTTTTCCATGATTTTTGTAGATAGTGGCATACTCCACAAATTTTCCCATTAGCACTCGAAGTTTCTCCCACTCAATTATATCTGATTGGAGCACTTGGAAGGTCAGCTTTCTAGACCCGCTAGTGACCAACTCCCAATTCTTTGTACAATTAGGCATGGTCTTGATCATATGCTCTGATTGGGTGAAGGCTTAGGCATAAAAATATATAAAGTTTGGCATTAATGAATTTGTAGCCCCATTCTCCATTTTCTTATGAAAATATGGCCTAATCTTCTCAGGGTTTGATCCATTATTAGCTTTAGATATTATTCACAGCCTTCCCTATGTTCTTTGACCCAGTCTAGGTCAAGCTCTACTTCATGGAGCACCCATTCGAAGAGTTCTCTTCTATGGTCTAGGCCCATTTTATATGTCTCGATTAGCCAGTGATCATCCTTCACTATGGCCAACTCCTTCTCCTAGGTTCTCTCGGGCATCTATATGATAGCCTCGAGTTTAGGATATGTAATCCTATATAGTTCGGGGAAGTTATTACAGATTATCTAAGTGCCATCGAGATTCTTTTGTACTTCCCAGAACTTGTTGGCCATTTGGATGGCACAACCAATGCAGATATCACCATTGTAGATCAGTTGCCGAAACCACTCTTAAGTAGCCTTGGTCCAGTTCTTTCTCTTTTCTTACTTGCTTATGTGATCTTTTATGAGAAGAAAGGGTGTTGACAATGTTATTGGTAGCTCCTTAGTAGAAGACCATTGTTGGATGTAGGTGGTGAGGTCCACCACTTGTGCCTTTAACTCCTCCTTGGAGTATTGGTCTTCTCTCATCTGATGAACGATCATGGTGACCGACCCTTGGAGGTGATCAATATTTTTCTCCCTTGTAGCCATGCCCAAGTTAATGGTAGAGATATTATAACTCACGTCTTCTCCTTTGTTTACCATTAGGGTGGAAATTTTCACTTTTCTTGATCCTGATGCATCCATCAAGATGTTGGATCAGACTCTCCATTTCTTTTCCTCCTTTATGACTATTTGAGCTCATGCAAAGATAGCCTCTAGTCTCTCCTTGGGATCCATGGGGACAAGGGTCTTCTTTTGTAGTTTCCTTTCTAACCAATCTGGAATTTGAGATCGCTCCTTTGGTGATTCATGATCACCTTCTTCTCTTTGGGCATGTTGGATCTCCCTTTCCTCGTGGCCTAAGGCCTCTTGTTGCATTTCCTCATCTTCTTCTTCAACCGAGTCCCAGATCAATATAGCATTTTCTTTATGTGGCCCAATAGCAACTACATTTTCCTTAGGGTTTTCCTCTCCCTCAAGTGCCCATTCTTCTTCTTTTCTGAGCTCTGCATGGTGTTCTAGCTCAGGGCTCTTTTTCATTTTGGCCTCTTCTTCAAGCTTATCTTCTTCATATTCAACTTTAGTCTCTTTCTTTCCTTCCTTCTTCTCAGGAGGTACTTCTTCTTCTTGAGTGAATCCTTCACCTTGCCCCTTTGTTGGAGGCCTTGTAGATATTTCCATGTAATCATCACTTTGCTCCTTTTCTCTAGAGGGTTGTCTTTCAACTTCCTCTCCGACGTCCTTGAGTTGTTTGGACAACTCCTCCTCAAGCTCTTGGTCAGAAGACTCCACTATATACTTGGCACCAGGGTCCTCAAAATATTCTTCCAAGGACTATGACCCTTCTTCTTCATATACAACTTCATCTATGGTCACATTTTGATGTTTTGGGTGCTCATGGTAGTCATCCTTGAAGGGGTCCTCGAGTTCCTTATCTATTTTTTTAGCAGCTTCCCTATGTTGTCTCTCCATTTCCTTTGAGATCTGCATGGTTGCTTCCATCTTTGGCAGTTCTGTCAGAGGAGGGACAAAGAGACTAGTGACAACTTGAGCCATAGCAACCTAAACAATGGGATTCATCAATACCCCAGAGAGTTCCATGGGTATATTTTTCATGTGTGGGGAAAATTCCTCTAGTAAAGTGAGGTTGGTCATTGTATTTTTGGCTGCCAAAGGGACAACAGTTGAGGGAGACATTGAGGAGGATGAGAGTGAAAAGGTTGTAATGGATGAGGAATCTCGCACAAGAATTGGAACAGTCGGCAAGGTGGAGGAAAGGTGGATCGAGATGTCCACCGTGGGTGGAGAGGAAGTGAGAAATGCTTGAGATGTTGGAGGAGGGGTAATATTAGAGGTAGTGGTGCTTATAGTAAGATTAGAGGCGGTAGCTAGTGACTTAGGTTACTTGGCATCTTCTTCTTCTCCCTCATGTAGCGAGTCTTCTTGAATCATAGGAATCTCAGAGAATCCTTCTGACTTATTTGCCTTCTTTGATGTTTCACCTTTTGAAGCCTTCCACGAATACACCTTATGCTTAGGATGTTGCTTAGTTACCTCTTTTCTTTTTCTTGATCTTGTGGTGGGAGGAAACTTGGGAGCTTCCTCAATTGGGGAAGCAACAGTCCCACTATCTATTTCACCCTCGAGCTCATCCTTGAGCTTGTGTTATGTCAATGTATCCCCTTGGAGCTTCAACTGAGCTATGTTAGCATCAATCCATTATCTCATTCTATGCTCCACAAGATTTCTGATAATGTCAAGGTCGTTGAAATCTTCTTCATTCTAGTCTATTAGGGGCAATGATAGGTTGGCAAAAACATCATACCTCAGATCTATAATAGTTTTTTAATCTTCTATAATTTGATCTGTTACCGAGAACAGTTTGACTATCTTGACAAAATATATGGTCATACACATATAATGCCTCATGCATACCTTCTTGTCATCTTGACAGTTAGCCCAAATATCTTTACTATTGTGCAAATGGGAGTATTCTTTTCTGAAAAACTTCCTCAACTTTCCATATGGATCCATCCTTGGTGAGCAATGTGGAGATTTAGATTATACTCCATGATTTCCTTCTCTAAATATTCAACACATTGGGGAGTTGCAAGGGTGAACATTCCCTACCCAAATTTGAGGGGATATGGTATCCACACTCTATGCTTGTCACTGAGAAGAGTGTGCTCATTTTGAAACTACCTAGAGACTTCTAGCAAGATTAGACGGTCATTTGGGTACCAAAACACCTTGTATGGACTTTCAGAGAAGCCTTTTGTTCAGATGTAAGTGAATTTGGGGAACTGTATGAGGGTATATGCAGGATCATGATGGGCCAAAAAGTGGCAATATTATGGGTTTTTGTAGGGTATGTGGCTGATGACTTTTTTTTTACCCAAAATTGATGAAATGAAAATGGTTTTTAGAGGAGATTCTCAGCTTTCCACCAATATAAATCATGCTTTAATTTGAATTTAATAAATAATTATTATTTATTTTCTATTAGAATTATGACTAAAGTCCTTATCAATAGGCTGATTGAAAAACATCTATAACTTTCAAATGGTATCACATTTGTTGAATCCAAAACATGTGTCACATTCTATGCTTCACATACTATAGGATTAAAAAAATAAAAATAAATTTCATGAAGTTTTGACCAAGTTAAGGTAGTCGACATATGAGTTTTTATATTTTTTAAAATTTGTAATAAAAATTCATAATTAATTATTTACTTGGAAAAAAATTACAAAAAATATGCATCACATCTGGACATGAGTCCTCTACTTATATATAAAATATTATAAAAAAATATTATCATTTTATTATGGTTAGAGTGGTCAGACAAACACCTACTTCTTATTTTTTCCCTGAAATTTAAGTACTACTCCATTGAAATTTCAAATTTTCACCAAATAGATTTTATTTATTTTTAAATAAACCTAGTATTTTAGAAACTGCATTCAATTTTCTACAGATTCTATTGTTACATATTTTTGAAATAATGTAGATAACTTATTCAAAATTTTACGTCAAGTTGCCTAACACTGATTTTTCTAAATTGTTTGCCACTTAAGGGCCTATTTTTTCCATGATGATCCTACACATACCCATGAATAGAAATATAAACCTATGGATGAACATGTAGGTGTTATGCGAGACTTTCCTCTCAAATTCCCTTCCAAGAAGTCTCATAATGTGCCAAATGAAGGCATCATTCACCCTACAGTACTCCTTGAAATTTTGGTATTGTAGTTGCGTGTGCCTATCATATACTTTTAGTTCTCTTCTTGTAGTTGGGCTTTGTGAGACAAATAAACCTCTATAGGGAAATGGTTCAACTAGAAGATACACCAAATAAAAGGTCATATAGAATTGGGAGGCCTTCTTGATTGCTAGGAACTGCTGATGCAAGTTGTTACTGATCATTCTGACCCAATGAAACCTAGTTTTTCCTCTGATAATCTCCTCTATGAAGTAAAAAATCTAATATTGGAAGTAGGTTGCATTAGGAATTCCCATGACTCTACTCAAAAAGGTCACCAAGTCATGATAGTCCTCATAAAATTCACTCCTAAACAACTCTTGGGGCACCTTGTTAGCACTCCCTCTCTTCTCCTTTAACCAATATTGGTTGATTAACTTTTTGCATTTTAGGGGTTCAACCTTCCACATACTTTCTACATACTCATTTTTTGTTTCCTCCATAGATTCAAAGGTAGGGATGTTGAATGTTTACCCTATGGACCTGGTGGATATATCATCCAATACTTTACCCTCACGATTAATGACCCTTCTACTTTTTTCCTGATAAGTTTCTCTACAAGCCATCACTAGCTCTAGAGCCACAAGAGTGGGTGGGAAACCGACTTCCTTATCCAAACCACTCTTTGTAATTCTCATTATATTATCTATGGTGGGGTTAGCGATGAACCTCTATCTAAATTTGTCTATATCAACCTATTTGAGATTAGTGTCTATGATCGTGTCCCAAGTGGAAGTTACCTTGGAGGTAACTTGTACTCCCTAGAACTGGTATTTCATCTGATCCTTATCATCCTTTCCTCTTGGAACTTTGGTAGAATTCTTCCCTTTCTCTTTCTCTCTGGATGCCCCTAATGGTCTTGTAGTTGATTCCATAAATCCTACAAACAGAGGTTCATTAACCATATATTCATGTATAAAATGAGGGAAGTGTTAGCGAAATCCTATAAAATGGATGTTAGATCAGGCAATTCATCTTCCAAAGATCATAATATTTGCTAAAATTCATCATTTGGCTTTCGTTTGGGGAAGATAGAGCAATGTGGTCCTAGGGATGTGGGTTTCCCTAGGCTCGCAGCTGTTTCAGATAAAGCAGTAGGGAGATGACTCAAAGGGCATGCCAGCCCACATGCTGCCACCTGCATAAATATTTTTTCACCATAATTGGGGCCCACCACGATGTTAAGGCATTTTGGTATGTGGGCCCATTGCACATGAAATTTTTGGGGTGGTAGCTTAATCATTTCCCATGTGGGTTAAGAGGATGCAAAAGTTGGGGTTGTCTTGGCCATTTGGAGCTTTGCGGTTTATAACAACATTGGCATGGAAAAAATTTGCATACTGAGTCCCGTGTTGTGGGACTTAAGGGAATCCTGGATGGTTCAGTGTTAGCTTCTCCACTCAGGTTGTTCAGAGTGAAGTGGGAGAGGACCGGCAGGAGGAAGCTAGGTGATAGCCATTTGGAATGGCCAAGGCAGGACGATGGCCTGCAAACGGTGATCCACATTGTCGAGCCCGCATAATGCTTTGAAATTGATTTAATCAGTGAGGATCTTCAAATAGTGACAAGTGAAGTGGGCCCCATAAAGCAGAAGGAAGAAAGAGCTTCACTATTGACTAACGATTCTCATAAGGTAGCAGTCTGCGATTGGTGGCCCACACCTAAATACCCACCCTTAATTTTACTTAACAATTTTTGTGCATGATGGACTGAGAGGAGATGGTCAGTGCAAGGTCCATAGTGTGCTAAGACAGGCTTCATAGCATTTAAATAGTAGAGAATACGAGGTGGCCCGCACAGAGGTTTTCAGACTTTGGCAATTTTTGAACAAACTTAGGCAGCATTAGGATACGTGGGCTCCGCAAAGCGAGAGGAAGCAAGAACTTTTCCATTGGGATGATTGGTGCTGGAGCATTTGTAAGGGATCAACAGAAACCCACAAAGGGTGGCCCGCGTCACTTAAGGTTTTAACTATCTATTTGGGGATTGAGCCATGTGTGACCCACGATGTAGATGGTCGGAAGGAGGCAGTCATTATGGAATGACAAGCAAAAAGGGGCACCCTACAAATGGAGGTCCAAAAGAGCGAGCCCACAACGGTTGAAAGACCTTCAACTCTTGACTTTGGTTTTCACTGTCTTGATAGTGACGGCGAAGAGGGGGTGTCTACCCGAATATGCGGGCCCACCAAGGGTGACGACCAAAGCTTCAATGTTATATTTTAGACTGTTATGCCAACGATAGGGAAAGGCTTGTGAAATGCAAGGGTACGAAAGCCTTGGTCAAGAATGACAAAGGATGGGTCTAGTTCTGCAAGGCCTTAAATGGCCGATTTTGAAGGGTTTTCAAATTTTTGAAAGGTGGGATTTTTGTGGGATCCCATCCTTAACTAGTTTCCTAAGGATTTAATAGTTTCCTTTCTTAATATTTTTTAAATTTATTCAAGAAAATGAATTGAAGCATGGCTAGGGAAGTGGTGAACTCACCTGGAAAAGCTAATGAAATGTAAGGAAGCAGGCCCACTTTATTTCATCCTTGAGGTGTTGTAGGTGCGAAGGCGGTGACGGATGGTAGGAGCTCTGACAATTTCTAACCAATAGAGTGAAAATGACAAGTCGTGTGGGCTATTTATAGAAAATTAGACATTAGTTACCTACATTTAATGTTTTTATGGTGGTTGGTGAGGTTCGTGGGCATGAGTTTCAAAACTACCAATAGCGAGAAAGGTGGAGCCTGCATGGAGCGGGCAACAGTCAAGAGTTCACCGTTTGGCTGGTCGGCAAAGGGGACGACAACAGAAGATGCATGTCTCGCAATGTGGGTGGATGCCCCAACTCTGCCACCAGGAAAATGGCAAAGGAGGAATGGAATCCTGCTAGGAGCGGCCTACATGGGCGGACCCGCAACAAGAGAAAGATGCCAGTTTCAAAGGCTCAAGGAAAACTACAAAAGGAACTCTGCGAAGACAAAAGATACGAAAATTTCAAGGGTGGTGAAGCTTGGTCAACTCAATATGATAATGTTAGGAGTCCTTTACCACTTGGGGCTCAAAATAGGTGGCACACAAAATGGGATGAAGGAAAAAGTGACCCAGTGAAAGCAAAAAAATAGAAGGTCCCTATTCTGAATGGGCGTGTGTGCTATATGCACAACAAATCGTGACTCTACTAGGAGAATGCTCTCAAGTTTTCTAAGGAGAAAAACTCATTTAGAACCCATAATCTCTAGTTTCATAAATGAGGAGCCAATTTCCATAAGTGAACTTTGGAACTTGAAGGAGAATGGGGATCCTTAACTAAATCAAATCGAGCATCTATATCCCCAATAGATTTGTTCGCACACCCACACAATTGTTTTATTTTCATTACTTTCTTTCTTTGTTTTTCAAAAAAACTCCTTTTGGTAATCTTTCTTTTGCTCAACCGTGTAAACATTGAAGCTTACTATGGGCTTGGAATCATAGTGGTCACTGGAGAAAACTTAAGATTTTCAATTGCTAGGTCCTTCTAACAACCACTATAGAGTTGTTTAGAAATAATTTATTGTGCGTTTTATGCAAGAGCTTAGATGAGTGTGAAAGGATTCAACCAAGGGTCATGTTCTAGGTCAAGTTTTAGTTCAAATAAGGAAACCATTCCATAGAAGAAGTCAACTACCAGTAGTTGGGAGTGAATATTTATCCAAAGAAGAAAAAAAGTACATAGCAAAGTGAACCGTTCGTCAAACCGAGCACAACCACTATATCAAAAACAAAGGGAACACCCTTAGTAAAACAAGACAGTTGGGAGAATGAGCAAAACAAAATAAAAAATGCAACAGCAAGACAAAGGAGACCCAAAATAACCTATATACACGTATTTACAGAGACTAGCTCAAAAGAGCTTAGGCAAGGAAGTAATGCTTGAGGTGTTGCCCATTGATAGGCAATGGGACATCTTCACCTGTTAGTGTCTTGGAGCGTAAAGCATTATCTCCCAAAATTTTAGAGATCTGAAAGGGGCCAAGCCAGAGCTTGTAATTTGTCATGCCCCCCTTTATTTTCATTGGACTTATCCCAACATAGGACCAAATCAGTGATCCTAAAGTCCTTGACTTTTCCTTGATGATCAAACCATATTTTAACTATGCCTTGATGTTTGGAAAAATTCTCAATAGGTCGATCATGAACTTCTTCTAGGTGGAGTAGTTCAACTAAATAGGCTTCTCGATGGTCTCCCTCTTCATAAAAGGTGTTGATGAAATAGAGGGTGGGAATCTTGAGATGGATGGGAAACACGGGCTGCAAACTATAAATGAGGTGGAACGGGGAATCACCATGGAAGCTTTGTGGCATGTAAGATCCACCCAAAGCGAAAAACGTAGATGGGTGTGTCAATCCTTGTGGACATAGCTAGGTCATTGCCTTAAGGGTAGTAATTGGATGAGAACATAAGGGAAATACCATAATCAAAAGACCAACTAGAAAATTTAAGTGAGGAAAATTTGGGACCACTATCACAAACAAGGGCCTATGGGCAACCAAAACAATTCAAAATGAAACTTTCAAGGAAATTAATAACCACCTCAGTAGTACATTGCCTACATACAATTTCATCTGTCCATCTAGTACAATAGTTAGAGGTGGTTATAATGTACCTATGACCCACAGAGGATGGTGGGCTTATCAAACTGATGAAGTCGAGACCCTACTAAGTGAATGGTCTTACCCTCAAAACTAGTTGCAGTAGGACAACAACATTTCATTCTCTGGTTGCTACCATCTTGCACACATGGTAGGTTCAAACATGATTATGTGCATCCTTGAATAGCATTGGCCAATAGTACCCAACCCACAAGTTTTGATGAGTGTTGGAAGGGCCAGATCCATGACCAGTGCCAAATTTATCATGAAACTCTTTTAATACTCATGTCGCTTCTTCTTTTCCAATGCATCTAAGGTAGATCCCTTCATGATTCCTCCTATAT
Source organism: Sequoia sempervirens (assembly GCA_007258455.2). Taxonomy (NCBI): domain Eukaryota; kingdom Viridiplantae; phylum Streptophyta; class Pinopsida; order Cupressales; family Cupressaceae; genus Sequoia; species Sequoia sempervirens. Next base: position 49,750,039 of record VDFB02000008.1, on the reverse strand, counting down.
AATATGGACCCCTCCAACATATAGTTGTTACTTCTTAGCCAAAGGGAACATTTTTGGATTCCTTGTAGGTGAAGCGGGAACTTGCTATTTAACAGGTAGTAGAAAATGTCGTCATACCACTCTTCGTGGGAGACATCTTCAACTTGGTACTACTATATAGTAAGCTCAAGTCCTGCTTCAGCCAACATTTCATCTATCATTCGGGTGAGGGCGTACCCTCTTACCAACCTAATAGGGTAAATCTCCATGTCATATTCCTATAGTAAGGTAACCTATTTTTCTCTTCTTTCTCCCAACTCATTATGCATCAGCAGTGTCTTTATTGTCGGATCAGGCACTCTAGAAAACACCTTTTTCCATAAAATGTAATGTATGAATTTTTTAACCCCCCTAACTAAGGTGTAGGCCTGCTTCTCCACATTATGGTATCTTAGTTCAACATCTTTTAGTGGGGAACTCATGAAGGAAATTGGGTGCTCACTTCCTTCATCATCATTTTGAGTCAATATGCTGCCATAGGAATGGTCGAAAGAGAATGAGTAGATGTAGAATGGCTTCAAGTAATTTGGGCTGACCAATATGGGTGCATCAACAATTGTTTTCTTGACTTCCTCAAAGGCTTGCTTGGCCTCCAACATCTACTCAAATTTGGCATCCTGCTTTAGCATAGTATTGAGTGGCTTAACTATCTCAACAAATCTAGTGATGAATTTTTTGACAAAGTTTATCTTTCCAAATAAATATTTCAACTCATTCTTGATGTTTAGCAGCTAAATATTCAAGATAGCCTGAATACGTTCGGGGTCTATTAAGATTCCTTTCTATGAGATTATGTGCCTGAGCAATTTACCTTCATTAACTCCAAAGATGCACTTCTTTAGATTCAGAGAAATCCTAAATTCCCTGCACTTCTGAAAAACTTTGCATAAATCAATGACATGATCCCCCCACTTCTTCAAAAACACTATGAGATCATCCATGTAGATGATGATGCACTTTCCAATTATATATTTAAAGGTGATATACATTGTGCGTTGGAATGTTGCACCAGCATTGATGAGTCCAAATGACATTCTCCTATATGCAAAGGTCCCCCACTTAGTAGTGAACATTGTCTTGTTCCTATCCTCATACTGCACCATTACCTGATTATACCTAGAGTATCCATCTAGGAAACACATCATTTGAGATCCATTGATGATTTTTAACAACTCATCCAATGAGGGCACTGCATAGTTGTCCTTCTTTGAACCTCTATTCACATTGTGGAATTCCACGCACAATCTGATTTCTCCATTGTTTTTCCTAATCGAGACCAAATTGGCCACCCATGTGCAGTGCCTGAATGGAAATATAATTCTGGTGGACAACAACTTTTGAACCTCCTTGTAAATGATGGGTTCCAATAAAGTATTGATGGGATGATTTCGTTGCTGAAAAGGCCTCACATCTAGCTTGAGAGGTATGGTGTGAGTGTTCATCAATGTGTCATATGTCTTCATATCCTTGTAGCTCCAAGTGACCAGATCATGGTACTTGTGTAAGGCATCAATGATCCCTTCCTTTTCTTCTAGTGTGCACACTTTTCCAATGAATACATTTTTAACCTCCTTAGCTATTCCAAGATTATGAATGTCACACTGATTATTTATGGAATCCTTCTTCGCTTGTTGATCCTGATCTTTGATCTGATCTAAGTCAAAAATTTGTTCAAGTTGGACCATACCCCTAGGAATCATGTTCATCCTGAGGTTGATGACCCTTTCGATATCCAATTCAACTTCTTCAAGCTTGGCCTCATCAATTATTTGGGTTGCAAATACATCAGAGTTGGTGATGAAGTCTAAGATGTGATTTTCATCATTGAATACTTGAAAATTGGTAATGTTGTCTAGCATCGATGAAGTGGAAGTAAGCTCAATAGTGAATTTCTTCAAGTCGGACATAGAAAGGGGTTGTAGAGTGTTGTCTACCTAAGCTAAAGAATCAATTGTATGGTTTTGGGAGTGAGGGATTAGCTGAATATTAAATGCATCTAAGCTCTCTAAAAGATCCCAAACCCTATGCTTATAATTTTCTAGCCTTTTGTTGTGGAAGGAATATACTTTCCTGACTTGCTTCACTACTAACTCTGAGTCTCTAAAGACTTGTAGCATTTTTATCTTTTTCTTTAGAGCCATCATAAGACCATGGACTAGTGCTTCATACTCCACTACATTATTTGTACAATAAAATGGAAGCCTATGAGCAGTGAAGTATGACTTACCTATGGGGTTGATGAGTTCAAACCCAGCTCCTGCTCCTTGCTTAGACTTAGACCCATCGAAGCATAACATCCAAAACTTTGAGGACTCTTTATCTTGAGTGTTGATCGTACATTCATCTTTCCTTATATGTGCACTTGCATCAATAGCTTCTTGTAAGAGCACGAGTTAAGCATTGTTGTAGTCAGGTAGTTCAATTTGAGGCTCCTTCTTCGGTCAAACTTGTCCACTTATATGCTCAACTGCTGTCTAACACAAACAACATTCAAATTTTGAGTGGGAAACATTGTGGACCCTGCACCAACTGGGCAATAGGAGCTCTTTGAAATCCATCCTCACTCCTAGGCTGAGCTAATCTTGCACACATTCTTCAATAAATTCCTAGAATCCATCCAATAATCCCAAATTGCCATCGTCAATGGATTCCTCGTCATCCAACTCAACTAGGCTCTAAGGCATATAAGTTAAATCAGCAGGGGAGATGCACAACACCAAGAGGACTTCCTTAGTCTCCTCCCCTTCTTGAGGCTCCAATGCTTCTTGGTACGCCACGAGAGAATAATTATGCAACTCCATTTTAGAAAACAACACCTCACTGATGTTGTTGTACTCTATGATCATAAATTTCATATGTGGCTCTTTGTCTATGAGGATCTAGTTTGGAAACCCTTTCCATGGTATCCATAGGTGAGAAAAATTAGTTGCAACATACCTATTTAACACTCTTATGAAATATCTTCATAGTATTATACTGTATTTTTCAGGAATATCCACAACTTGAATATCAATGACTTGTTGCACCCTTGGTTCTGCAACAACCTACATAGGCATCCAATTTATTTCACCAACTACATTCACCTCGGTTTTGTCCAATTGGGTTACCTTTCTTTTGGAAGGAGTGGGGACTATTCCTAATGCCTTGCATATGACCAGTGGCATAAAATTAGTCGATGCTCTTGAATCAAGTAGATAGTTGTGTAGGTTCTTCCTGAATATCCTGATGGTGGTGAGAAAGGGTGGAATTTCTAACTTCCCCTGGAACAAACCTATGGGTGTGTTTACCTAGGCTACTTAATTTTTATCTTTCTCATTGGTTTTATCCTTGGTTGACACTTGGTTTTTCTCCTTAGTGGGTTGCTTTCCCATTTGCTGATTTGAAGGCGCTTTTTTTTTCTTGACTAAGATCTCTTTGATTACAGGCTCATTTTGGAATTCATTAAAGGAGACCCTCTTGGCAGGTACTTCTTGTGTTGACTTAGAAGTGGCATTCATGTTAATCATTTTAAAGAAAACATTTTGAACTGTTGGGACTTTAAGAAATTTGAAGGAAGACAAAATTATTTTGACCTTCGTGAACTCTTCAGCCACGTACTCACCCATTTGTTCAATTTTTTCCTGAAAGTACTTGCCTTGGGAAGAGCTAATAGACTAATTTTAAGTTTGATTTGGGTGTTTGTTTCTGTTAAAGTACTGAGTGGGTACATGGGGGTAACCCAAATTGTTGCTAGCATTTGGATCAAGTGGAGTACTAAAGTTAGGTAGGATAGAGGTTGTGAAAGGCCATCTTGCTTTCCTATTTCTTAAGTTATACGGGGTCTCTCTTTGTTGAAACATTTGAACTTCATCCTCATGTGACTCCTCTTCATCTACTGGACCATTATCTATCGAAGTGAAGAGCTGAGATAGAGTGTCTTCCTTACCTCTTTTGCTTCTTCACCTTTTAGGGTAGCGGTCTCCTTTTCAGGCGTGTTGCTTTCACTTCACGGGAATGGATCTTGATTGATCATGAGCACAAAAGTATCATATGGTTCGGATGGCACTATGTCCTTGTAACTAGCACTATCAACGATGTTCTAGACCTCAACTTGAAAGATCTCAATGGCTATCTAGAACTCAAGGAAATCCAATTCAAAGTGTCTATTTATTTTATTGATCTGACACCATCTGGACAAAGCTGCCTCGACTAAATATACCTCACTTTTCATTTTGTCTATATTGGTCAGTTGGTCTAGAGGAGTAGGAATGCCTCTGTTATTTGGCCTTGTATTCCATGTCTGGTTCTGCCTCTATGAAGGCCTCCTTTCGAAGTCCTAGTTGGAATTTTCTCCTCTTTCGTCATTCTACCCAAAAGAGCTAACCGCATGACGATTGTCTCTACTATCTCGGATTAGGTTGTCCTAGATGCTATGTTGGGAAGCCTACAGTTGGTTGTTTTGATTCCTTAAATGTGTCATCTTGGTTGAAATTTTCTTGATCATCTCTATCAATTCATCTATCCTATCATTTTCTATATTGTTCAATTGTGATGCTTGGTTTTGGAGAAAAATTGGTTGTATCATTGGCTAGTTTTTCCGAACGGATGGATAGTCCTGGGCCCTTGTAGATATGTAGGAACTTGGGGTAGCTAAGGATAGATCTATTGCTGCTATGGTTGTGAGTAGTGAGGCACTAGGGGCACCTGATTCTTTGGTGGTCTTGGATGAGGAACCATGGTCCAAAGTTGTGGAACTTGATTCATAATTGGTGTCTGATGTGTCAAGGCCTATGTAAGTGCCTAAACTTGCATTGGATGAGTGACCGGTCCTAGAGAAGGAAACGGGCCAGAAATATTTTTCCCCAAGAGAGTGTTTTCTATGACCACCTCATCATAGGTGTCTACCAACCTGGTGAGTGGTAGGCACATTCTTTTCACCAATGCAACGGTGAGGTTGTCTAGGGCAGCATAATAGACCAACAGGGCTAAAGCGTCATCAACCATGTATGAAGCTTGTATCCTTGTATATGCATGATTCTAACTAGTAATCAACATGAAATGAACAGTTAACTACAACAACTTGCTACATAATACTTACTAAGTGGGCCCCCTTAGCAAGCATCAACTAGATTACACAAGAAGTTGACTCAAAGCTTCATTGAATTTTATTCATATTTAGAACTAGGATACATCGATTACTCTGTTTGAAAATAAAACTTAACATAGAACTCTATTACTTATTCAACTTAATTTTAACAATATTGTTTCATCATCATTCACTCACGCAGGAGGAACGGTTATTTAAATGAAAAAGGAAACTAACTAACTAACAGAGGGAGTCGTGATCATAAATACATTCTGAATCCGCGTAATAGATATTCATAAATGAAAGTTTATCTGCTCGACGCAACCCAGAGAAAATATAGAATTACACACTCCCTAAATCAAAGGACCATTTAAGCATCTTCCCAAAGATTCAGTCAAAGAGTTATTACAGGAACAACTTCTTCAACAGAGTCGAGATTCTTGCGCTTGATCAGCTCCTGCTCCCTCCAACAACCTGCAATAAGTGACAGAGGTGAAGGAAAGCATACACACAAGTGACACATCATCCATTCATTAATCACACGTTAATCCTATTCCATTATCCAAAATCATAAGCATACATCAGCCATGTGGAAGGTCAAAAAGGTAATTAATAAAGTTGTCAAGCTGCAAGAATATGGAATTCATTGCTACAAGATACTACCAGAAAAGTCTTTAATCAACAGGTTTAAACAACTATTAATAACAAAAGTAAGAGTATCAAAAGTTTCAAACTATGAGCATATTTAAGGCTCATCATTCTGCCCCCTACTTATCGCAATGTTGGTCCTCTAGCATTGACTTTCCTTGTTATTTCTCTAAAATTTGTTGGAGCAACATGACGCTGCAGCGAAGTACCAAACTTGAAGTAAAAACCTCTGGTAAACTCCCATCTTTTAAATTTGCGGTTTTCTATTTCTTCATTGATTTCCTTGGCTTGGAAAGGATAGAGCGACCACATTAAAATTGGGGGTTGGAAGGTCAGTGGCATCCATAATTCAAATCTGCTTTACAAACCCAGTTGCATGTACCTTTCTGTTCTCCTTAGTGATGCTGTGAGGTTCAAAGGGCTATGAGGCTTTGTCTTTCTTAGACCAACTATCAATCTCTCCCACCTTGTCTCAATCCTAGAAGAGGCGAGTTTCCAAAATGTATATTTCTACTCTTTGAACTCACTGTATACCTATTTTCTAATGTCAAAAATTTTCTCTCTTTCCTCAACGTGATTACATCCATAAGTAACTTTAAACTAGGTTCTTAAAACTGTGCGTGGGTCTGAACTCTCAACTCTGAGAAGAATAGGTTCATCTCTTTCTGCTTCTTCATATGTTTCCAATTGTCTCCCATAATTGACCTCATTTGTAGCCCAAGACATAAGTGCTCTTAGATGGATATCACCTATATAAAGGAGTGGGTTCCATTTAGTTTTTGCAAGAATTAAATAACCATGTAAATAAAGTTCACACATGGAGTTTTTCAACCAATTAGGGGCCACTTCATAGGCATCATAGAATTCCTTGGCTGTTTCAATATCGGGATCCAAATTTCTGGAGATCCTCATTAATTTGAACCAAAGAAACTGTTCCTTGAGGCACATTGCATATACTTTGGGTGGCAGCCTACACTCCATTATCTGTCTAGTTATTTTCATCATTTTATCCATTTTCTTCTGCATATCTTGAATTTCTTTCTTTTTCCTTTCAATTTCCCTTTGTAGCTTTTTCTTTTCCTCATCCCATAAACTTTGCTGGACTTCAATTTTGGTGAGTTGGCGAAAACATAAAGTGTGGAATGACACAGGTGTCCTCTTAATTCTCAAAAATTTCAAGTATGCAATCAGTGGAGTCCTTTTATACACAACTAAGTTTGTGAAAACTTTAGTGGGCAATGGATTATCATAGGGTATTTTAGATAGTTCAAGCACACTTTCTTCTTGCTGTAGGACAAAATCCTCTTGCTGTAGGATGAAGCCCTGTTGGTACACAGGAGAAGATTGTTCTTCCTCAGAAATTTTCTCAGCTACACAAGCTAAGTCATCCAGACTCAGTATTTTCCCCTTATCAAAATTACTGGGTTGTGCTACCTCAAGAATAGTAGAGGAGCTTTGTGGAACATTTGCAGACATATCCAGGGAGTTATCATGACCTGATTCAGTAGAGTCCTCCAATATTATGACAGTTTTTGTTTGAACAGAGGTTGTAGCAGGCTTAGACTATTTTCTCAATGAACTCCTTCTTGGTAGTTTTGCAGAAGGAGTAGCAGCAAAGGATGCTTCCTTAGCAGTCCTCTTCCTAGCTGGTCTTGAAGATCCAGACTCAACAGGGGAAGAAGAAATTGAAATTGGAGTATTAATAGGGGTTGTTGTAGGAGAGACAGAAACAGGGGAAGACTTCACAGGAGAGGATGAGGCAAAAAATTGTTGTCTTCGAGTATGTGGGTCCGACTCAGGAGTCTACCCTACTCCAGATGACTCACCTACTATTGTCTTTCCTTTTTCTCTCCTAGCGGTAGACCTTGTTTGCACACCAGTAGAAGACGTCGGTATGGAAGCTGCAGGACTGGGCACTGCATGAGCAGCAAATTCTTGCTCTGATTCAGTACTTGTGGACTCAATTCTCATTTTATTTCTTCTAGGCCACACAGGTAGTACCCTAGGGGGTTTAGGTGGTTGAAGACCTTTTCGGGAAACAAAATCATTCCAAGAAAGAGGTGAAACATCCCTTAAAGATCGCTCAATCAAAAGTTTTATTAGGGCATGATGAGTGAAAGAGTTTTCTTTACTCTTTTGGGTTTCATGTGCACTACTTTGCAAAAGGTTTAACAGAAAGTTCAGAACATTCACTACCAGTCCATGTCTCATATGACTTAACAATTTGAAATGATATGAATGTAGGTAAGAGAAGCGCCCTTCACAAGTTAAATACCTGATAACAAAGATGGCGTATTCAAAGTATGGATAAGGCAGGGACATTATTTTGCACCCTTGCTTTGAGATTTCCAAAGGCCCATCAGCTGGTAGGGTAAACTCTGCCCTAGCAGAGACAGCATCCCTTCCAACAAGAAAATTTTCACCAACTGCCAGTAATCCAGTAACTTCTGCAATTCTTTCCTCTGTCACAGCCACTGCCAAGCCCCATACCGTAGCCTCATTTTCTAAAAATGTTCTTAAGAATTCACCTGCAGCCTCTTCATCAAAAGAGTCCATTCTCAAGAAATAATTTAACCATCCACAATTAGCGAATGCTTGCATTAACTGAGGATCATATATCAACGCCTCATGAGCCGCAGGCTCGTGCCTCACCAGTTGGCCACCCATGATCAAAAATCCTTAAAACAAAAACTCAGATTGAAGCTGAAAGATTGAAAAAGACTCTTCTTCCTTACTGTCCTTCCTTTTCCTTACCAAGAATAACAACTAGACTTTTGCATAAAATAATTTTAATAACTACTTAAGCTAAGTAGTTAACTTGTTCTTAGGATATGGCTTTGCAATCGTACTTTTAGAAAGTACAAGAACATAACTATTTTGGCAAACGTAAATTTGGCATAGGAAAATTTCAAATTAGAATACTCCTACCCCCTACTTAGCATTCGACATGTGTCCTCACATGTGCAAGGTGATAAAATTAAAGCATGCAATTATGGCTGATGTATACATTACAATTAATGAATAGACAGAAAGAATAAATTATGCGATAATGAAAAGATTTCGCATACCTTGAATTCAGTTCTCGGGAATGTCGTAAAGGACAATAGCGTATCATGAAATGATAGCTGGGAGATTGAATGCATGAATGAGCTGGAGTGGCAATATGGATGATGTGGCAGATAAAGGAATGAATGATGTGATAGATGAAAAGAAATGGAGAAAAGTGGTTTTCTTTAAAAAAGAAAACTTTATTATGGGCGGTCAACACGATACTTAAAGAGAATCTACAAGAAAAAGGCCTAAGCCTTTTGTTGCAGGAAGATCAGTTGAAACAAACTTTTTCAGGAACTTTGCCTTTGATGTCGGCTTATGATATAACCGCAGTTGGTGTCCATTAACTAGCAATTTGAAACGGATTGGATCAATTGTGGCTAGTTGTACTGATTCATTGTCAAACACATTCTCAAATTCATAGGGACCAAGCCAGCGTGTTGTGAGCTTACCTTGGTTTTCTTGATATCTGGAATCATATAGCAGAGCCCAATCACTAGCAGAGAATTGCTTGGTTTTGATGTGTTGATCATTCCATTTCTTCCTTTGCTGTTGGACCGCTTCTGTATGCTATAGGGCAACTTTTCTCATTTCGTCCAAGGCATTCAGCTATAGGAGATGTTCCTTCTGTGCTTTAGAAATTTCTATATTGAGTTTGAGAGCTGTCCTCAAAGTTTTATTATCAAATTCAATGGGCAACATGGTTGTTTTCCCATAAAGCAGTTCAAAAGGTGTAAACCCAGTTGTTGTCTTCCATGTAGTTCTGTAGGCCTAGACTGCTTTAGGAAGTCTACTGCTCCAATCTTTCCTATGGAGCTGCACTGTCTTTGTTAGGATTGCCTCAATTTCCCTGTTTGTAACCTTCGCCTGACCATTAGCTTGAGGGTGATAGGGGCTGGACTTCCTATGTTTTATTTTATAGTCATTCATTAGTGCAATGATCAAATTGGATGTGAACTAAGCTCCCTGATTAGTTACAAGCTCTTTGGGAATTCCAAATCTAGTGAAAATTTGTTCATACAAAAATTCAGCAACCTTGTTATCACGAGCATGAGTCATTGCCTTTACTTCAACCCACTTTGTTACATAATCCATGCAAACCAGAATGTATGACTTACCATTTGATGGTGGATCAATTGGTCCAACAAAATCCATTCCCCATTTATCAAAGGGGGTGACAATTACCTGTGGATATAGTGGAATTTCATCTGACCTGGTTGGTCTTCCCATATGTTGGCATCTGTCACATTTCCTTGTATAAGCTACAACATCTTTGTGTAATGTTGGCCAATAGTATCTTGTTGTAAGAACCTTCATTGATGTTCTCTTGGCTACAAAATGTCCCCCACATGGTTCATCATGGCAAGCATGCAAGATATCATAAGTCTCATCTTCTCTTACACATCTTCTCATAACTTGATCAGGTCCAGTGTAAAATAGACAATTTGCAATCCATGAAAAATTAAAACTTTTCTCAATTAACAGTTTCTTTTCTTTTGGGGAAAAGTGAGCTGGTATTCTGCTTGCTGCTAGATAATTGGCAATGTTTGCATACCATGGAGTATGTGTAGCAATGGAAAATAGGTGTTCATCAGGGAACCTATCATCAATGACTTTGTGTTCAGCAGGTGTAGTTATTTGAAGCCTTGATAAAAAATTAGCTACAACATTAGCTCTTCCTGGTTTATCAATGATTGTAATGTCAAATTCTTGCAATAACAAGAGCCATCTTTCCAACCTACCAGAGATGGCAGGCTTGTTTATCAGATACCTGATTGCTACATGGTTGGTGTGGACAAATATCTGATAACCTGTGACATAATGCCTAAATTTATTCAAAGCATACACTACTACTAGCAACTCCTTTTCTGTAATAGTGTAGTTTAGCTCAGGACCTTGAAGGTTTTTGCTGATAAAATAAATAGCGTGCTCAATTGAATTTTCCTTTTGGCTTAAAACTGCCCCTATGCCAAAATCATAAGCATCTGCATGTATGTGAAAAGGCAGAGTCCATTTTGGACCTTGAAGAATAGGGGCTTTAGTAAGCAAGTCCTTTAGCTGCAGGAAAGATTTTTCATAGGCCTCTGTCCAATCGAATGCAGAATCCTTAGTTAATAAGGCATATAGTGGACTGGCAATTTTGCTGAAATATTTTATAAACCTTCTGTAATACCCTGCATGGCCAAGGAAGCTTCTGACATCCTTTTGTTTTCTAGGAGTTTGTAAATTCAGAATAACTTCAATTTTAGCAGGGTCAACTTGAAT
>VDFB02000008.1:49370131-49738871 GCA_007258455.2 Sequoia sempervirens | reverse complement strand
TTTTTCATTTGTAAGAACTAATTGTATGTTGATTTCACTTTCATATTTGAATAACAAAGTGTATTGTTGTCTTCTTTTATAGTGTTGTGGTAGTTTTTTTATTTTTTTGGAATATTGTTGTCATTGATGTCAAAAGGAGAGAATGCAAAGGTGAAATGGAGCTAATGTAAAGGATGAGATTGCAGCATTGAGCATGATTGAAGTCAAACAAAAATTTGTGTAATACTAGATAGAAGGCGTGTAAAAAAAAACCAAATTTGTGCAAGTTTGTAGGTTTGGGAGTTTGGGCTTCAGGGTTATTTCTTACCAAATGCATAAATGAAAAAGACTTAGAAGATGTGAAGGTCTAGAAGTTGTCAGCAATCAAGCTTCAGACTTGTAGTGTATCACATGTTGAAGTAGGAAGGTGTTTAGAGTTAATCTATTTTGACTTTTCCTTGAAGGTTTCAGACATCGGGTATTGGTTATACCTCGTATCGATTGCAAAGGAATGAAGAAATGTTCTAAATCTAAAATATTTCAGACCTCAAACTTCAAACTTTGTGAGAATAGGCTATCATTGTTTTCAAAGAGAGGACTATGTAGAAACCCCGAACCTTGACCCCCAAAATGGCTTGGAAGTTTGCAGGTCAGTAGGGAGGTTTGCACGTTATTGAAAGGAATAATGGGTTGTATGAAGGAAGGAGGATTCCAACACACGTAAGGGCTTTGGTCTTCACAACTCGAAGGTAATTTTGTTAGTTTTGCATGACGTATAAGGGATCCCTGATCCCTAACCACTAACTAAAGGACAGATAGAAGCTACCCACCATCTAATCGAATGATGGAGTTGACTCAGTTTGACCCTACAAGCTAGTAGGAACTTGACACATGACCAGTTTTATTACATTGCTCAGTTGTTTCATATGGCAGTTATGAAGCTGAATAAATAAATTATTTGTGTGATGGGAGATGAATGGATGAAGGTGTGATGTGGAAGAAGGTGATGTCACAATGACAGGTGGTGAAGGATGATCAAATAAGAGGATGACACATGGCACATTTTTATTGGTTTTTTTACATCACTTTTGTAAATCAACACATATTTTTGTGGTCAACAATTTAAAAGATGGTAAAACCCTAATTAAATAATATTGACTTAATCAAGTAAAACATGGGTTTGAAGGTGTGAATAAAAATGACACAATTTATTATGCCAACATAGGTGGCTATGCAACCCTAATAGGTCAAGAATACAAAAATATGGTGAATGCATTGAATAAGGTAGATGGTTGATTGACTCAATAAATGATAGCTTTCTAGAGAAGTTGGTGAGTGAAGGAAACCCTAAGAGATGCTTCCATATGGGTTTGATGTAGTTGAATAGTTTGACACAGTAATTGTAGGTCAGTGGAATCAAGTAAAAGGATGGATGAATGGAGACTATTTTATAGATTACTAGGTAACCGCCCAACAAAGATCTCATTGCTTATTGATTGAAATGGTAGTACTAAGGCAAGAAAAATCAAAGATACTGAATATGAATCCATTGTACCAAAAAATGATAAGACAACATGAAAACCCTAGGTTCATTTTAATCATAAATGAAATATATGTTGAATCAAGACAAGAGTTTGTATGTTTGAGAAAACTTATCGGTGAAGATAGAAAATGATATAAAAGAGTAGATCAAAAATTAAAAAGTAGTTGGTGTTTTTGAAGAAGTGTCATAGTGTTAGAGAGTGAATTGTGTAAGAGAGTTATTGATTTAGTTGGTCAAAGTATTGAATGAATATTTGAAGCTGATTACAGTTAAAGTATAGTGTGCAAAGACAACTAAAATTATGTACTGAATGTATTGATGCATTATTAGGTTATGCAGAACCAATTTTATGTATATATTAGCTTCTAATATTGTAGAGGTTGTTGCCTCATTTGTATTGAGTTGGTTCTTAGAATAGGGGATTGATTTCTCCTTAGGGTTGGTGCCCTTAAAATATTGTAACAAAATATTTATTTGTGATGTTGGATTTGAGAAGTAGACTCAAGCAAATTTTATCACTGTGGTTTTTCCCATCTTGGGTTATCCACATATATCTGGTGTTATGTGTTGATATTTCATGTGCTTGTGGTTGTCATATCTTTTCATGTCTTAATCTACACATTTATATTTAAGGGTTGTGTTTGCACTAAATATAAGAAGATTAAATTTTTAGTATCTACTAATTCACACCCTCCTCTCAATAGATTGTTGTGTTCCAACAAATTTTAGATTTGAGGGGATATTTTTCCTCATTTCATCACTTTCATTGAGTAATACATATATTCTTACACAACTCATAAAATCTTTTCAAGTAATATTCATCACCATTATCAAATCGAGCACCAACTTTTTTTCTTTTTTTTTTCTTTTTCGCTAAAGACTTAAATTCCTAAAAATATTAGTGTAAAATTTAGATTTATCATGAATCAAAAGGTATATTTAAAAGTATCATTAAATAATGAGGCATAATTACAATATTTTCCCATAGAATCTATCTACACCAAAATAAATAATTTCTAATATTCAATTTTCCCTATAGATTCCAATAGGAAATGAGTTTATATTCTATTTACTAGGCACACAATGCTCTCATAAATAGTTTTTACTAATAAAATAAAATAGTTTTTACTAATAAAATAATCAAATAAATTGTCAACTAAAATTCTAAATTAAAAATGGCCCTAAGATCATTTTTACTAATGTGAACCAAACATTGGTGGCATAACATATGTGCATTTTTAGTTTTGTAAATCACACTGGTAGAGTTATAAATTGGACAGGTTCTTAACCAAAAAAAGAATTAATCTACGATACTCTAGCTGGCACCACCAAGTTTTTTCTCACTGACTTTAAAGTAGACAGGTGCCAAATGTCAAATGCAAGGGATAATTATTTAACTTTGATACATAAGTAATTTTATCATGTTATAGAACATGTACAATATTATTAAGGGTTTTAACCCTTCCATTAATCAAACATAACTATACACTTTCTTTGCAAAATATCTACTTAGTACTATCATAACCAAGAAAAATTTCTCCATATACTAAGTTGTATATTGTCAAAAACCACCCCTTATTAGGATTCATATGGTAGGATCATCCTAAATAAATGAGCCAAGTTTTATCACTAATAGTGTCATTAGAGATAAATTAAATATGATTTTCACTATCATTAGAAGAGTTTTTATGGAGGAATACAAGGGTTTCTTCTTATTTCTACATTCCTTTTCCACATTCTCTATATTTCTATAACTAATACACATTAATCTTGTCTTCCATTGGGTTTTTAATTATCCATTTGATTTAGATATATCGTTCTTTTTATAACCCTTAGAAAAATTTCTTCTTAGCATTTCTCAAAGTTGGAAGCTATCCTTCAAGACACTATTCATAGATATTTTTCTCATCTCCTCTAAAGTAAAAATAGTAATGAGACTATCGAATTTTAACTTTGCACCATTTCCATTAATGGAAACAATTAAAATTTTCCACAATTCAGGAAAAGAAAAAAGTAGTAAGATGCATTTATCTTCTTCTAAATTAATTTCTACAAAGAAAAGATAGCTCAAAAATAAATTAAAGGAATTCAAATGGTCCACAATTGAATCATCACATTTTATTTTTAAATAATAAAACTATCCTTTGAGATATAATTTATTTGCTATAATTTTAATTTGGTAGATACCACCTGTCCTCTTTTGTAGCTTTTATGTAGTTGTATCCTTAAAGATATTCAAGATAAACCATATCTACAAGGAACAACTAAATTTTTCATCATGCCTTCTTGTCTATCTTTCACCAATCCTTATCAAACATCCTAGATGGATTCATTTTATTTAAATTAGCACCTTAATAATATCTTTCACCTTAATCATACATGTCTTATATCAATTTCCATTGAATTTATCAATCATACAATAAAAAACATCCCATTATATCAAAATAACTTTCAATAGCTAGCATAAAGGTGCCCCCCTCTATATTGAACTAATAGCTTTGATAAGGTGAAACTATTGTATTAAAATATTCTATTAAGTGTATGTAAATCTAGAATATTTTTCTTATTATTGGATTACTATTAAATAAAAATGAGGATTTATAAATAAATAATAATATTAAAATTTAAAAACTATATAGACACCTAATCAATGTGGACAAATGCTTTTAAAAAAACTCTAGTGGAGAATAAGGGCACATATGCATTAGTCTTTAATGCACATGATGCAATATTAATACATTTCCACTCTAAGCTCTAATAGAATTCGAAAAAACCCTATGTACCAAAAAAATAATATGAAACCACTATCACATACCTCCAATATATAGAAAAGGAAAGGAGAAAAAGTTTCAAACAATCGTACAAAAAATTAGATAACAAAACCATGGTATTGTTCAAAAAATTCATAGGCATCCAAGAGAACATCTTTTGAGAATATTAAAAACATCAATGTCCTACATCCATTGTTAATCAATAAATACTCAAATAGAAAATATAACAACAATGACATCATTGGAAATTAACTCCTCTACTACTCACATCTTCAAGTGTAGCAAGTGAACTCATGTGAGCCTAGTCCATTATAACAAAATTCTCATCTTCCTCCAATAGCATCTAAGAATTAGAAAGTTCCTTAAATAAATTAAAATTTACTTTTAATAGAAACTAGAGTGCTCCACCTCCTTGTTGAATGCATATGATAAGTATTTCCATGTTTCTTGAGAATATAAATTATAGATTATTTCTTTAGTTAAACCCTAGGCCTAGGCATCCATATACATATTCCAAGAGTGTTGGTGACACACATATGGTTACAAGGTAGGAGGAACCTTAATCCAAATATTTATAAGTAAATTTTATTTTAAGTTTGCTTTTGATGTTAATTTTTTATGGTGTTTTTAAAGGAAATTTGTGAGTTGTCAAGTTTGGAGTTCTTAATTTGTATAATAATGCATGTTTTGTGAAGATTGGTTAATTTTTCATAGGGGTTAAATATAATAGTGAGGTTGAGTGGAAAAATATGGTGTTGGGTCTTTTTACATGTCATTTATTCTAGAATATAAAAATAAATTATGGAAGAGGATTTAATGGTTTTTATTCAAGGCATAATTATAATGTATTATTTGAGTTAGAACCTTTACAATATTTTGGAGGAAGTACACATCTACTATGATGGGTTTGATGATATCTTCTTTATTATTTATATTTGGAAAATCAATGAGGTGATTGATTCTTAGTTAATATTGATATTAACCAAATACATTTATTTTCATGAGGTTCTCATCATTTAACTTTCATTAATAGGCCTAAAAATGATTTATTTTAATAGTGACCTTCTTAGGTCCAGGCCTTATGTAGTTTCTATTCTTGTGATAAGTCTAATATTAGTGATTATTATCAGGTATTCCCATCCCTTTGGTTGATTCCATTAATTTTTTTTGACAATGTATTATTATTGTGGCCTCTCCTTATACCTCCTCTTACATATTAAATTGTTATACTCCTATGTGAACACACTCTAAAATTACCTTTTCTATCATCCATAAAGTTTTCCATTTTCCTTTTTTGTAGCTTTGTGTTTTTCTAGTAGGTCTTTTGGTTCTAATTGGTAACTTCTTATTTTCACGGTGGTCACTTTGTAATATTTCTCTATGATTTTTTTTATTGTAATATGCCTATGAAGTTTATTTTTGTTAAGACTTAGTATTCTATCCCTTGGGATAAGATTAAAAATCATCATCTACACATGAATTTTAATTATCTTAATTTAGTATCTTTAGACTTTTTTCAAGAGTATATTTGATCCCTAGATTTATTAAGATGAAGTTTTTTTAATGACATGTAAGTCAATTCTTTTGTATTTCATGCCAATGCTGGAATTTGTTTTTTCATCTACAATAGTGTGGCAATGGGTGTTGATCTTCTTGATTTGATCACCTCTAGATTTGTATGTGGATGGGCATGCATTTAGAAGGGCTACTTGGAAAATGGGGAGTTTAGGGTTTTGAAGTTTTCCACATCTATTTGTTACATTCAAATTCTAAATAAGGAGATTTTTGGAGCTAATAAAGTTGTGGTTAATCTTCAAATTTTATCCTTAGATTTGCATAAAGTGGTCAACATTTTCTGGTTGCTCTTAATTGAGGCATATTAAAGGTGATGTCTCCCTTCACACTCTCTTTCCTTCTTGATAATATCCTAATTTAGGTTGAGTAATGCTATCAAATGATTCATGAGATTATATTCACAGCCCTAGAAAATTGCAAGTGTGAGGAAATAATGCTAAAGCTAGTTGTGATCATAGCCTAATGATGTATATGTTGCCTCAATAAGTGAGAAAGTTGGTGGATGAATGAGAAACATTAGTGATTTGGCAACCTATTGTATATGTTAGTTATGGGTGGTTTATCTTGTCCATTCTTGATTGTCCGTGGCTTAGAACATTTTTCTTTTGTCATTTGCTTGTTATTAGTCATCTCTTGTTTTGTAGTCATTATAGTTAATTCTTTATTTATACTTGTTTTTCATATTTTAAAGGTAAGGTCCCCTATAGAACCTCCTTGTTGTTAATAAAAAAGTAATGTATTTAATTCTTAGTATTTTCAAATGTTATTTATATATTACGAAACTTTGATACAAATCAATAGAATGTTTGTCTATAACAATATACAAAAATAAATAAATAAATAAATATTTATGATGAATTTTTAAAAATAACATAATTTTAATTATTATAGATTATATGTCTATATAAAATATTTTCATGCTAAAAAACATTCTATAATTTTTTTTTTGAAATTAATCAAAATTATTAATAATAAAACTCACAACTTAATCCAAAAAACTTACTAATATTTTCATTTAAGTAAAAAAATACATATCAATAAAAATCCTATTGTAGAATCTAACTATTAGATCAATGGCTTCAAAGCCTAAAATAAAAAATGTGCATCTGAGTAGAAATTATTATATATATACCGACAAAAACATTAATGACGGGCAAGAGGACGTCAAATTCAATGTACACTTCCCTATAACGTTATAAAAATCTTTGTTTTTACTTCAAAGTCGTCGTCAATTTGTTGACAATTTGTTGGAAACACATGGTGCCATGATGAGATTGACAGTTCTGTGAAATACTGAAACGGCCCAGAAAAAAGGCCAAGTTTGGCTCACCGTCAAACCACCACGGTCCCCTGTTGGAGACAAAGCCTTTTCGTAAAGGCAGCTTCACTGTTTTCCACCAAACCAAATCATAGCACACCCCAACGACAAGTACGGACGGGTCTTCAAACAGTGGAAACCTCCAACAATATAACGACTACGGAGCCTCCCTAGTCACTACACAGAACTACATACGACTTCAAATCCTACTAATGGCAGCTCTGAGTGCACTACTGCTTTTGATTACAGCCCATGTTTGCTGGGCTGCCTGTCCAGCGCCCACGGTCACATGCGCTTCCAGGTGGGGCTGTGACATTACAAACTTCAGAGGGTGGTGGCAGGACAGAAAGGTCTGTAAAGCAACAAGAGTCGTCTACCCGCGAAACGAAAATGAGCTCGTCCGGGCGGTTGCAGATGCAGTCAGGGAAGGGCGAAAGATAAAAGTTATGAGCGCCGGGTCGCACACATTTAATCGATTCGCCTGCCCGGGTGGAAACGCGGGCGTTCTGATCAGCACTAGGGACTACAACTCACGGATTATAGTGAACAAGAAGTGGAAAACTGTTACTGTAGACGCGGGGGTCCTGTTAGAAGACATGGTGGACCATCTGGCTAGGGAAGGTTTAACTCTGCCTCAGTCTCCCTACTGGGACGCGGTTTCCATGGCGGGCGTGATCAGCATGGCGGTGCACGGGAGCGGTTTATGGGGAAAGGGAGGCGCGGTTCATGAATATGTTGTGGGTATGAGCATTGTGGTTCCTGCGCCTTCTTATGCTGGATATGCGAAGATTATCAGACTGGGTCAGAGGGACGAGGACTTGAAAGCTGCAAGGATTTCTCTGGGAGTTCTAGGAGCCATTTCTCAGATAACGTTTCGGGTGGAGGATATGTTCAAACGCTCGGTTGATTTGCAACTGAGAAGTGATTTTGGCCTTGAGTATTTGGCCGTGGCGGTCCCGAGACAGCATGAGTTTGCAGATGTAACGTGGTACCCGTCGCTAGGAAGGGTGATTTATAGGATTGACGACAGGGTGTCGGTCTCGGTGCCCGGAGAAGTAAGTAACTTGCAGATTCTTTTCCGGCCGCAGACGGTTCAGACCATTCTGCAGAGCAGAGCGACAGGTAAGAAAGTCTTTCACGCGTTTTCTTATTGGATATGATATTCGATATGTGTTGTGGTCAATGAACTTACTGTTTATGTAAAAAGCCTGTACGTTATTGTCAACGTACCAGCTTTACAAGCACTTTCTGTGAAGTTGATGTTCATGAAGTTACATCTCTCTAAGTGATTTTAACCCAAATGTTTTGAGTAGTGGTAAGGAAGGTTTTTTTTTTTAAATTCCAATCTTTTCATAAAAATGTTCATAGATAAGATTCTCTCGAGTAATAGAGTGATATTAGGGAATTACACAATATCATAGTTGCAAAATGTAGAAACATGTTTTGGAAGGGCCTTTTTTTATTTAATAGTAGTATAGAATACTGAGAGATTTTTTTTCTTTCATTGAACCACTGTTTAAAAAAACCGTCATCCAAATCCACAGAATGAAGAGGAGGAGGAGGGAAAACCCTCTCCAAATTATTAACTGGGAGCAAGATGTGAGGGGAACATCCACCCAAATGTCAATTTGCAAAAGAATGAAGAATATATGTCTTAACCTTCATTAAATATCTTTTCATCCTCATTTAGCTTTCTTGACAGTTTTGGAGGACTTGTATAATAGATCTTTCATTGAGTTAGCAATTCATATTTGACATTTAATTTATTTTTCAATATTTTGAAAGACTTTTCTTCTTTCATTGAACTCACTGTTCTGAAAAAAACATCATCTAAATCCACAAAATTAAGAGAAGGGAGACCCTCTCCAAATTATGAACTTCAAGCAAGATGCGAATGATGATTTACAAAAGAACAAAGAATGTCTCTTAACCTTCATTAAATCTCTTTTCATCTTCTTTTAGCTTTCTTGACAGTTTTGCAGGACTTTGTCTAATAGATTTTTCATTATCTTAGAAATTCATATTTGCCATTTAATTCTTCTATTGCTGGTAGACATTTTTGGTTAAGGGGAAATAATTTGTTTTTAAATATTATGTGATAATTCTTATTAGAATTTTGAAGAAACCCAAATCCCTTCTCAGGAAAATTGGTAATCTATATTTCTGATCTTTCACTTGATATTTCACACTTATTCTAATGTTTTATGTCACAATATTTGTCTTCGCAGAGGAAGAGATTCAGGCAACTAAAGATGCCGACAAACTGTGCCAAATATCAGAGCAGCAACTGAAGCAGACAATCCAGACAGGAGGTGGATTCCTGAACGACGGCGTAAAGTTCAAAGGATTCCCAGTAATAGGCTACAACAACCACATGCAGTCCTCTTCCGGATGCCAAACCGACCCCAAATCCAATCACAACACAAACACCTGTTCTGTCACCTCAAAAGATCTAAAGAGCAACGACGTTATCTGCGGGTGGGATTCAAGAATAAACGGCAGTTTTTTCTTTCACACCTCCGTCGCCATTCCTCTCTCCGCCCTGCCCTCGGCCATCACAGACATAAAACACCTTCGCGACCTCAATCTCAAAGCCTTCTGCGGCCTCGACTTCTACGGCGGCCTTCTCATGAGATACGTTGCGAAATCAGACGCCTACTTAGGGTTTAAAGAAGATACAGTAGACATCGAATTCTTTTACTACAGGTCTCGCCAGCCTAATACGCCTCGCTGGAACGAGGACGTAATGGAAGAGATTGAACAGCTTCTTTTGCAGAAATATGGAGGGAGGCCGCACTTGGCCAAGAATAGGGTTTTCACATTCCAGGGCGCCGCTCAGAGGGCCGTAAGCGTGGAAAAGTTTATACAGGCCAAGCTGAGGCTTGATCCGTTTGGCTTCTTCTCAAGCGAGTGGTCTGATGCAGTTTTGGGGTGGGGAAATGTAATGAGGTGGCGGGATAGATGTGCTCATGATGGACTGTGTGTGTGCAGAATAGATCGCCACTGCTCTCCCCAACGTGGATTTGTATGCAGGAGTGGAAGAGTTTGGAATAACGTACGTGTATGCAGACAGGAATGAATGGCCACTGTATATTAATGTCTTTGCAGAGGCGTCTCTAGACTTTTTCCAATTTTCGCAGTGTTTCTAAAATTTTCATTTCTGGGTAAGGTTATTTCTTTACATGATTGGTTCGGATGGAGTGGAAAGTAGATTCAGTAAAGCTTCTCCAGACAAATTTACAACTTGAACACATTTTACATTGTAGATTGCAGTTCTCCAATTGTTGAACTGGGGGCTGGCTAAACAGCAAAACCAACCAGTACATTAAGCACATCATGGTGGCTGTTCAGGCTGAGTAGCAGTGGTGGGCTCTCCATTAACATGATTTTTTCCATATGTAGATTTCATGATATCAATTTTTTACAATGTTTAGTGATTATAATTGTTATTTCTGAATTATTTTATGTGAAAGTATCATTAGTTGACACAAAAACTTTCATATAATCTAATTCAGATACAACCAATGTAACTTCAATCGAATAGACCGCAGTGCTTATTCAGATCAAATTAATAGTAGTGAGAACGTAATTGCATTGTATTTTTTTGACCGTTGTAGTTCTGATTTTCTTATCTCACATTATTTGGCGCTCGTCTCCAATACAAATGTACTTTCACCTTTATTTTCCAACGCAGCTTTATGTGGGAATGCCGAAATGACATGATTAAAGCTCTCTCTATGCACTCATTGTGACAACGTGACAAGCTTTCAACAGTGATAAATTTGATGATAATGCTATTTTTTTAATGATCTTTATGGACATCTGTCAAAACTAGCATAAGGTGAATGTAATGATGATGTATGTTTTTTATGATTTTTATGGACGCCTGTTTCAATAGTATAATGCCATCGGGAATGATATTCTCACAGAAAGAATCACGCCCGTTATTTCATTTGACTCATATAAAGCATTTCCACTTATCTGAATCCGATGTACAATATGGGTGTAATTATTATCAGTTGTCACATTAAACAAAATAAGCTTATCTGAATCTAATTCGGAATGTGGGTCTAATTATTATAGGTTGTCACTTGTCACTTGTCACATTAAACAAATCCATCTCCCATAACGGCTATACAGTCAAGGCTTTTCGTTCTGAGCTTAGAGGTAATGCGGTACCATAATACCGATATTTTTAACCATTAAACTTTGCTGGTACTTGCTCTCCATTCCGTTTAGCGGCGGTTTCAGTACCAAGCAGAGCTAAATGTAAATTGTGCAGCTTCTAATGGAACATGTGGTGCCTAAGTGGGTCCACTTTTTAAAAACTAGTTAGGAACTTGTTAGGTAGTCCAATGACTTGATTTTGGTGGGCTTGTGATGAAGGGGACTCCCTTTATAATTCTGAAATCAAACACACACAAACATATTTGAAAGATGGCTGCAATATGTCATTAAATTTCACATTTAAAGAAAGAAAATCAGTGACATTTCTATTTGTTTAAATCATAAAACGATTGCATCAAATTGAAGCTCATCGGCTTCCTTACAATTTGGGCTTCATACATAAAATAAGTCTACAACATAATGTATTCAAAATTTTGGCATCATTCCAGCGGCATCTGAGTATGCAACCACAACTTCTCCAAAAGAAATGGCATCAATATATAGAGAATGTGTGAGGAGAAAACCATTGTTAATTTCCAAAACAACCTCAAATTACCACCTTGAAATCCAACGCCAAACTTGAGGAGAGATAAGAATATAAAATATAAAATAATTCCTTGCATTTATAACCTTTACATGGGCACCTTACTTTTGGCCAATTACCTTGGTCAACTATGACACCTTCTTTGAATCTCGGTGGCCTCGACGACTCCAAATACGAACATGCAACAACATGCAAAGCTTGTGGCACAAACATGCAAATACATGCAAGGCATGCAATTGAACATGCAAACACATGCACCCCAAGTGGTCCTCACCAAGAATGGGACACCCAAGAGGGGTATTTTTCCAATTTTTCCTTAACAAATATTTATAAATGCATAATTTCCATAAAAATACAATTGCAATTTCACCCCAAAGGAAATTACAAAGTTACAAATCAAAATATTTATTATCCTAACCCCTAAGCTCTTATTGAAAATAAACAAATTAAAATAACAATATTTTTGGTGACACAAGATTGCCATTTCACCTTGGACACTCCTACGTCAGACACCTAGGGTAGAATTTTTTTTGTGAATATGGATTCACAAAATGGAAATGAGTGGTAGTACCACCCTTTTGGATTGCAAGCAATCCTTAGTAAACTCCATTATTGAATTGCTACCTACAATTGGTTCTTCCTTCTCTTTGAAAACTTACCTGGAACAAGCAACCTCCTCCTCTAAATTTTTTTCTCTTTACTCATCTTCTTCGATGTGGAATCAACTGCACCATAACCCAACCACCTCCTTTAAATGTATCTCACACTCTCCTCCAATCTTGTGGGATTCAACCCACCATAGTTCGTCCACCTCCACCAATTTACACCTGCACTTAACTTTGCAACACCATACAAATCCTTCTCTGCATACCAATCATCTCTAACAAACTCTAACTAAACCATCTTATCTACATTCACTAATTCATCCATCTCAACATGAGAATAATTATTCTCAAATTCACTAAAATTTGAATTTACCTTTTCATCACCCATTACATCTTCAACTTTATTTTCTTCTTTCATGCTTTCTACAAGATATGCAACCGTGTCACTCCTTTGTCCTATAAGTAGTGTTATAAACTCAATGTCAGTAACACAATCAAGATATTCATCCTTTCCATCTTCCTCCTCTACATCCTTTTCAATGTTAGTAACACAATAAAAATATTCATCATTTCTATCCTACAATAAATTGGCATTCATACAAATCTCTTTATCAAACTCCTCTTTCACCCTCACCTCTTGTTTCTCAATTTTAACCTTCTCAAATTATTTTATTTCTGCAACAACTTTATCCATTTGTACATTCTTATCTTCATCAAAACATACATTAAAATCTTATTTTACCTCATTGTCTCTTGATGCAACTTTCATTGCTGCAATTCCTTCTTCACTGTCACTCATCATATTATTAAAAAAAAATCAAGTTTGATTCTAACCTTGTCAAAATATGATATTCCACTCTTCCTTACTGCCGTAATAAAAATTTTGGGTTCCTCATATTCACCCATTTTGTTCACATAATTCATAAGCAAATCAGAATCACTAATTAACTCACAAAATGCAAGTTTTACCTCCTCTTTAACTATTTCAACTTTGGTGTCCTCTTCTTCAATGTTCTCTATTGCACTTAACTCTTTTGTTTCTGCTTCAACCTCTATAATTTCATCATTCATGTCTTCCAATAGACATTCCTCAGCTTCAGGTTCACTAATTTATTCACATTCATCCTCTTCTTCTTCCTTTATGCCACTTGTTTGCAACCTTACTGCATCTTCTTTCTTTTGTGCAATCAAAATATTATTAGAAGGATAATCAAAATTACCTTCAACTCTTCTATTTTCCCATTTTCTCCTTTCAATCTCTTTTCTTAATTTGTCCACTTGTTGTTGCAATTCTATCATCCCATATCTCATTTCTTCTTGCTCTCTCTCTCTCTCTAATTTTCTCTCTAATTTTCTCAAGTCCAGGAATCCTCAAAATCCATCTAATGACAAAATTCATTTTCTTCTTTCTCATTTCCATTTTAAATTCATCACAAATTCTCAACACAAATATTTAAATATTTACTTTTTACATATGTAAACTACCTCCATCGATGATTTGTTTACAAAACCCTCTTTCAATATTCACCAATATCATTGTAAACTACCTCCTTCAACAATCTTTTTACAACCATGGGAGCCTCAGTTCCTTAAACCCTCTGAAAAATGTCTTCTTGTAGGTTGCACATCCATCTACAAATAAAATCCACACAATCTCCACCCTTAGGTCCTAGTGCAAATTGTTTCCAATTGACGCTTC
This sequence comes from Sequoia sempervirens, assembly GCA_007258455.2. Taxonomy (NCBI): domain Eukaryota; kingdom Viridiplantae; phylum Streptophyta; class Pinopsida; order Cupressales; family Cupressaceae; genus Sequoia; species Sequoia sempervirens. The sequence goes on along the minus strand of VDFB02000008.1, from coordinate 49,724,670 downwards.
TGCCTGTGCCCTCAAGGACTCCCACTTTGATACCACCGATGAAGGGGACTCCCCTTACAAAGTTGAAATCTGACACACACAAAGATACTTGCAAGATGGCTACAATATGCAATTAAATTTCAGATTTAATGGAGAAAAATCAACATTCTTATTTTCTTAAATCATAAAATGATTACATCAAACTGAAGCTCATGTGCTTCCTTACAATATGGGATTCATACATACAAAAATCTGCAACATAATGTCTTCAACATTCTAGCATCATTCTAACAACATCTAGGTATGCAACCACAACTTACCAAAAGCCCCCTTCTCCAAATGAAATGAAATCAATGTATAGAGAATATATGAGGAGAAAACCATTTTCGGTTTCCAAAACAACCTTAAATTACCACCTTGAAATCCATGCCAAACTTGAGGAAATACAAGAATATAAAATATAAAATAATTCCTTGCATTCATAACCTTCACATGGGTACCTAACATTTGGCTAATCACCTTGGTCAATTATGACACCTTCTTTGACTCTTGGTAGCCCTGATGGCTCCAAATACAGACATGCAACAACATGCAAAGCTTGTGGCACAAACATGAAAATATATGGAAGGCATGCAATTGAACATTGAAGAACATGCACCCAAGTGGTATTTTCCAAGAATGGGAAGAGGGTATTTTCCCAAATTTTCCTTAGAAAATATTCATAAATACATAATTCTTAGGAAAATTATAATTACAATTTCACCCCAAGGGAAATTACAATGTTACAAATCAAAATATTTATTATCCTAACCCCTAAGCCCATATTGAAATTAAAAAAAATAAAATAACAATATTTTTGGTGACACAATATTGTCATTTCACCTTGGATACTCCTGGATCAGCTTGGTCGATATTTTGTATGTCGAATAGTAATATGAGGGGCCATGATATTAACTGAGCTTAATATGCAGATGATTTGGATGGATTCGTAATATGAGACTTATCTTTGTTCTGCATTGTTTTTACCATGAACTCTTATTTATAAGTCAATTAACATGAGTTGTTGATTACAAAGGAAAAGTGGTTACTATAAAGAAATACAAACATGCAACATTGATGGATGATTCTTGTTAATTAGGAGCCAATATGTGTAGTTTCTAAGGGGACCATTTCTACAACTACTAATGAGAGTTCTTCATGTGAGGTAGGTTGGAAAGCTTACAAGGGCCAATATTTTTTTTAGGATTGGTGAAAGAAAAGGGTAGAAATCTCTACTTATATAAGCAAACGAAATGGATGGCATGAAATTATTGATCGATTCTTTTTTATTCAAAGGCCAATATATGAATATTTGATGATAAAATGGTAGGTAAGGGATTCATTGAAGACCTTCTAATGGGTTTAATAAGTTTTGTGTATTTGTGGATGTGATATTATAATGTATTTAGGTGGATGCATATATTGAAATGTGGTACAAATTCCTTAAGTTAATTATATTGGGTTGGATAGCTCAAGTGTAATTGTAATTAAATTTATTAGGCAATGAGTAGGGATACACTAGGTTTACGGGTTCACCCTTCAATAATGTTATTAGGATGAGGTTTCTATAAAGAATATGAATATAATTGTAAGGATATGTGATGAGTTTGATATTATGTTTGACATTTCTTGGAGATATACTATGAAATGACTTTGCTTATAAGGAGTATTGTATTATGTTACCCTATAGTAGGGGTTTGTCATATTTCTATGTATTATATATCATAGAATCTTGTTCCATGAATACCTCTTGTGTGGTGTAGGATCTATCTTCTATATTGTTCATATTACAATGATTAGGCGTGTGTATTTTATTAAGTGGTAACAAAAAGATAATTTGAGAAAATGAGAGAATGAAAACCTATTTTTTGAAGATTTACCTTTGTATTCCAAATGATTGTAAAAAATTATCATTTTTTTTTTATTAAAGATGAAACACCAAATTGTTAAGAAATGTGTCTCAATCTTGTATCTTAATTTTTAAAACAGATAAATTTTAGGTTTTTGTTTATAGAATAGAAAAACTCAAATATTGGGCTATAGGGATTATTTGTAACCTCAAAAATATTTTTTGGAAAAACATGCATTCATTATCTAATTCATTGGAAATAAACCTTGTTAAGCTCTACAATTTAAAAAATAGGCTCAACCTATTTCCTAGATCAAAAGTTATGGCCTTGGCAAGTTAGACACCTTGCATTGGAAATGTATGAACATCTTTGAGTTGTAAAAGGGAGTTACACTTTTTGACCAACTTATGACACCATAAGGAATATTTGAGTGGGGATAATGGAGTTCTCAAGATGGTGGGTGGTGTAGACACCTAAAATTGACCAATATGTTTGGTCAATTTATCATAATTCATCATATTCTTGATCTCCATATTAATTACATAATATTTTTAATATTTAATTAATATTCACTCTATCCCAATATTCATCTAAAACCATTTTCTTCTACTCTCCAAAGTCCTAACCTAAGGTAAATAATTAATTTTAGTTATTTACCCTTACCCCATGATCTCTTTCTTCTAAAGAAATTAAATAACTAAATTTTATTTATTTATTTTATCTCCCTTACATGTCACATCCTCCATCATTTTCCATTAGCCTTCTAACCCTCACCTAATCCATCCCCTAAGCACATGCACACACTTAATCATGGTTAAATGGGGTAAAATATTCCTCCAACCACCTTCATCTCTCATTAATTTTTTGTTTATTTGGAAAAGGCCCCATGTCCTTGGAGGCATGGTGTTAGATGCACAAGACAACTAAGAGGGGGGGGGGGGTGTGGGGTGAATCAATTGTACATTAAAACATTCAATCCCTCATTAAATTTCAAACCCTTATCCAACCATAACCCCTTATCATGCATTAGCAAAATGTAAACATATGGAACATCAATGAAAACACATCCAAACACATAAGAACACCAGATTTACGTGGAAAACCACAAAAGGGAAAAACCATGGTGAGGATTAACTCACATATATATGAATAACAATAACGAATAATATTAGGCTCATTTCCAAGAGCTCACTACTTAGAAAAAGAAGAAAGGCTCACTACCAAGAAGAAAGAAGAATAGGAGAAAATGTTACAAAGAGATTCACTATCTTAGAACAATAGAAAAATCCACCACTAAGTATTTACACCATCTGTAGCCTTTGGCTCACTATCTCCAACAACTTCAAGCACTTTGAAAATGTAGACACCTTTTTCTCACTACATTCAGAGTCATAAGCATTTAAGCTCACACTTAGATCACTACACTTGACCATATTCACATCATTCATACACTACACAACATCACCAAAAAATCACCTTTCATTTATATGATCTGTGACCTAAACATCTCAATTAGGTTGTCCTTAATGAAACGTATGCACCTCAAACATGCATCACCAAAATAGGTTGGCACTCTAGAAACACTTTCATGGTGGAAAAAATTGAAGACCATGCCAAGGGTTAACTAGGACCAAAATATATGCATCACCATGCCACTCAACACATCCACAATCAATGAGGTACCTCCGTAAATAGCGCTAGCACATCAAGTCAGCCAAACTTGGACTCACACTACAAGCATCCACATACACACTTCTGAAAGTCATGTGGGCCACATAGAACCACTCCATAACATATAAATAACATCTCCAAATTTTCTAGCATCATCAGAATATTCTGCAACCCTACCACAACCGCTTAAAATAAAGAATACTTTTATTCTCTACAACCAAACACACTACCACTAAAATTCAACTTACTAACCAACCTTGTGGAACACTTTGGAACTTGAAACCTCAAGGAAATAAATTTAAATACAATAGAAGCATGTTCCCAAATCTACAAGACAAGAAACCTCACTTCAGAGAAATGCAGAGCAATTCTGTTTCTCCTAGAAAACCTTCTACATAGATAAACAAACTATCAAACACAAATTTCACTACAAAATGATCTAGAATGTGAAACTATAGATATAGAACCTTTTAACACCTCTGATCATCATATCCAAACTACACAATCCTATCTTTAATCAGGATGAAATGTAGAGTACAACACTTAACACACCTTTGTCACACTACACACTCTTTTATTCAAATTTTCTCAAAAGTATTTGGAAACCAAGTGAAATTACTACATCATAAACACAACCACAATAGTACAATACCTTCTCATCATGTCTATAGTATCTACAATACCATCAATATTCATATCTACAATATCTTCTCAGCACCATACTAGAGGTTGACATCAGTGATAGCACTAAAAACAACATAGTGCAACACACTTACTGCTAACAACAATGGAAACAAAACAACAATATTCTTGACCATAATATAGGTTGAAATCAATGACAACAATAGAAACATACTTTCAAAAATTTCCCCCTTTGTTATTGATAGAGACACCAACTCTAAAAAATAATCAACAACAAAAGCGACTCTGCATTGAGCTTAGCACTCTCCCTTTCTAGGGTACACTTCACTCTCTCCCATTACCTCTATTCTTCAAATACCATTCTCTTTTCCATCTCTCCCCCTATCTAAGGAGTTATTCAACCATTACTCTCCCCTTTGACATCATTCTTTCCTTATGTTTTTCAAACTTCATTCTCTCCCCCTTTGACATCAATGTCAAAGGAAAACATTTGCATATAATTTTTCTCTTCTTCTCTCCCCCTTGACATCTACATACATCACTTTGAAACCACTTGCACACTTCTCTTCAGGCAACACCAGTAGGCATTTATGTCTATTGCTCTTTATATTTTAGTTCTCTCCCTATTAGGGGCACAAGGTATGCTTCATTTGACAACATTAAGCAAAAACATCACTGTCTACTCCCCTCAAGAGGTAGCCTTAAACATTATTCTAGGACCAAGAATGTATCTTAAATTCTCACATAGACAATGCACCAACTTATGTAGCTAGTTGAAAGGAGGGTAAATAACCCATAACTTATGTCAGAGATACTCAAAAGTATCTTTTGGAAGTGCCTTAGTGAAAATATCTACAACCCGATCCTTTGTAGGCACATACTCCAACTTCATCTCATTCTCTGCAACTTTTTCTTAGAAAGTGATATTGAATCAAGATATGTTTTATTCTTGAATGCATTACCGTGTTCTTTGAAATATTTATGGAACTTGTATTATCCCATAAGATAGAAATAGGCTCATCATATTATACTTATATTATCTTTTTTTCTAGATATTGTAGATTCTCATATGTGTTGTCACTCCAATAATAACACTTTTTGGTGCAATAATTTTAAAAGTGCATAATTTTTTGTGTAAGTAGTGGTGTCACCATATTAATATAATTTTATTTAAAAAATTTACTTTCATTTTGTGGCCAAATTTGGAATATGTAAGCACTAAGGTCAAGTCTACTTCTTTGTTTTTAGAATGTGGCACCTATAATGAACTATGTATAAAGTTCCACGATCATATATTTTTGGGGAGGATTATTGAGTGAATTTTTGAGGAGTAATCTTATGATTTTGTTGGATAAATTCTCTTGACTAGTTTGTTGTGTGGCTAAGTTAAGGATTTTATCATTGGAATCAAAAGACAACCTGGTATAATAAGGTTGAATAAAATGAACTATAATTCTTGGAGATATGGAATCCTAGCACATTGTAGGTGGCTTAATATGTTTCCCTATCTCTATGGACTAGTTCCTAAACCATCATAATATTAGAAGGGATTTGTGTGGGATGTAAAGACTAAACATATATTAAGATTAATTTTTTGTGTTTGTGATATTGACACATAAATTTCCCCTAATGGTATTAAGTGTCCTCATGACATTATGAAAAATATTTGTGAGATGTATAGAGACCCATATGTATGTCCACTCCTAGAGGATCATTTTTGTGCATTTTCTTGTTGTAATTAATGATTTTCCACCTAATCATGATAAAAAAAATTGTAGTGCTTACTAAATAGGAATAATTTGGTCATCTTGATGAAATGAAGACTTCTCCTTCTCCTCCTATAGATAAGTTTTTTTAGAATTTAGTTTTAATGAATACTAATCCAAATTTAGAGGTTCATCTTCTTCATTTATGATTCAACACCTTGAGGTTGAGGACTACCCAAAATTAGGAAAATTAGTTGATGTACACACTATGCAATCTACTGCATGGATGCTTTTGAGGATATTCAGTATGGTCATTTGGATCTTCACATTGATTCATCTACTTAGGTTCTAGAGATATGTGTTGATATTAAATTTCCTTCATCTACTATTCTATTTGATGGTGCTTGTGTTGCTACAATTATGGCTCTTTGTGATTCAGTGCAATATGCCATTCATAGTCTTCTAGATATAGCTACATGGGATGAGTACTTGAAAACCATTTCCAATTTATTTATGATTCATATCTTTCAAAGTTGGAGGACATAATTGAGGATATCAATATCCTCTTTTATGTTACTATGTATGGAGTCACATCATCTTCTTCATATGTTTTGGGGGAGCATTTTCACTGTCTTTTTCCTTTTATTTCTCATCATTTGTCATAGCTTGGAATTGGTGAGGAGACCTTTGACAAAAATTTGTAGCAATCAAATTTGTCTTTATATTAAATTTTCTACATCCTTTTCTATGATATTTTTGATAGTCATATTCTTAAGTGTGCCTTAGAACACCTCATTTGATTGTGGTAGATTTTGGCATTAACATGGGGACACTTGAGTGGAATTCAAATAATTTACACATTATCTTTCTTCCCTAATCTTCTTTTCAAGAATGGGAAGAATTCCTTCATAAAATTATTGGTTTTATTTCTTCCTAAGGGGAGGAATGTTGTTCAACATGATTGGATCATCTTCAACATTCATTGTTAAGCATCTACCATCATTTCTAGAGACATTACTTTGAGAGGGGCTACATAGACTCTCTTCTTTCTCTCTATTGGGGGAATTTTTGTTGAATGAACAAGAAAACTAAGAGGGGAGTGAATCAGTTGTACATTGAAACATCAAAAACCTCATTAACATTCATATCTGGATTTTTCCTTAAAGGTTAACACCCATTAAAACCTTATGATGAAAACACATCCAAACACATGAGAACACTAGATTTATGTGGAAAGACAAAGAAGGGACAAACCACAATGAGGATTAGCTCACAATATAAATTAATTGCAAAAATGAATACAGTAGGCTCACTGTTGGAGGGCCCATTGCCAAATTAGAAAGAAGAATAAATAAGATTGTTACAATGAGAAATCCCTATTAAAGGAATAGAAAAATTCATCACTACTTCACTAGAATATTTGCACTCTCTCTATAGAATGTAGAAACCTTCTGCTCACTACTTCTAGTAGTCTTGGGCATTAAATATCACACTACATTTCACACTTTTACACATCACATCTCTACACTTTGCATCAATTACTTCACAACTTGATTCTTCAGTAACTCAACACTTATTTATACCATCCTCAACCTTGAAAACAATTGACAAGGTCATCTATGCACCTGAATCGTATAAATTCAAATTAGAATGGCACAAAAAAATTCTCGTAGTGGAAATGAATGAAGTAGAACCACAACATACATTAACTTGGACAAAAATCCACTCATACATGTCATTCCATGTTTCCACAAACACCGAAACATATTCACAATTAGTGTAAACATCCAAAGTTGGTTGAACCTATGTTAACACCAGTAAACAATAAAGTACAAGATTCCTTAGATCCAAAGATGACTCATGGACCACTCAAAAAACTTAAAAACCATCTAAAATATTCCATTATCACCCTAAAATCTACCAACTCCTTCACAACAAATCATACACCAGAAGAACATATTCATCCTATAGAACCAGTTAACCTTCTACACACTACAATATCTGAATCCACTCTTATGGAGCACCAAAAAAAATAAAAAATATTGAAGATAGATATGAGAAATATAAGCACACCCTCAAATCCACAAGACCAGAAACCAAACTATGGAGATATTCAAAGGAAAACCATTTCTCTCAAACAACACTGCTTTCACAATTCACACACTGGTGAACACAACTTTGTTCACAAGGATCTAGAACTTGAAACTTTGGATATAACACCTCTAAACACTTTTAATCACCATATATAAACCACATAAGTAGATCTTCAACATAGAAGAAATGTAGATAAAAACACTAATCACCAATCTGTCATATTGAGCACTTTTCACCACACTATTTTCTCTTTTCTCCAAATTTTCCCAAAAGAACTTGGAAATAAAGCACCACAAACAAAAAACCATCACCTAGAACACCATGTCATCATCTAAACCACACAAGAGGTTGGACATCACCAACACATGCTTATCAAAGCAACACTAGAGGTTGACACTAGTGACACTACTAATGACAACATAATGTAACCAATCAAAGGATCTCCATAGACCTATTGACATTAATGCAACAAAAAAGAGCTATTGACATCAATGATAACACACAAGATACTCATACTTCCAACAATCTACCCCTTTGCATTGATAGAAACACATGGAAAAACCATCAACAAAAAAAACAACAATAGCTCTGATCACCAACTCATATACTACTCATTAGTACACACTTCTCCCCCTTACAGAAGCATCAACTCTTTCCAATAATTTATTTTTCTCATGAATTCTCTCCTCCTTATTCCATAAGGTTTTTTAGTTAACTCACTCTCCCCCTTTCACATTAGTGGAAAAGGGTGGCACACTTGTATCTTTCCCCCTTTGTCATCAACATACTTCATGAACTAGCAACCACTGCACATATCCACAAAATGACAACACTTACTCCCTTTGACTGAACAACCAACAATGCTACTACCTACTCCCACTGAGAGGTAGCCCCCAACATCAATCTAGAATAAGGAATGAATATTGAGATCCATTGGATTGATTCATATCCTTATGCATCTAGTTGAAGGAGGGGCAATAACCCCCAACTTCTTCCAAAGATACTCAACAATATCCTTAGCAAGAACCTTCCTCAATATATCTATAACTTGATCTTTTGTAGGAACATGCTCCAAATTTACCTTGTTTTTGGCAACTGTCTCTCTCAAAAAGTGATACTAGATTGAGATATGATTTTTCCTTGAGTTCATTATCGGACTCTTTAAAATATTAATAGTGCTTGTATTATCACATAAGATAGAATAACTTCATTGTATACCACTTTGATATCCTTCAAATTTTGCTTCATCCATAAAAATTGTGTGTAGCATGATGTTGCAACATTATATTCAACCTTTGTAGTAGATAATGACACTAAATTTCCTACTTCTTTCTTAGCCAAGACACAAACCTATTTACAAGAAAGAATATACCACCACTTGTACTTTTTTTTCATCCACACAACCTACCCAATCTGTATCTATATAAGCACTCAGAGAGAAACCAATATCCTTTGGATACCGCAAACCATGTTCTAGAGTTCCCTTCAAGTATTTTAAAATTATCTTTACTATTGCCACATGTTACTCTTTTAGATATTCTTGAAATCTAGCTACACGATAAAATACATGCATGATATCTAGTCTAAAAGAAATTAGATACAACAATCCTCCAATCATTGATCTATAATTTCTATGATCAACCTTAGTCTATTCATCATTCTTGCTTAGATTGCAACTAGTAACCATAAGAGTGCATACTAGTTTAGAGTCTTCCATCCAAAACTTCTTCAATATTTCCTTGACATACTTGGATTGTTAAATAAATATCTCTTTCTTTGTTTGATTGATTTGAATTCCAAGGAAGAATTTTATCTCCCCAAACATAGACATCTCAAACTCTTTTTACATCTCTTATGTAAATATCTTTCACATAACTTCATTTCCTCCAAAAATTGTGTCATCAACATATACAACCACAATCAAGATTTGATAATTTTCAACCTTAAAGTAAAGATTACTATCTATGGTACCTTTATTGAATCCTTTCTATAAAAATTATCTATCCAATCTTACATACCAATCACTAGGAGCTTTCTTGAGTCCATATAATGCCTTCTTTAATCTATAAACCATATTAGGATTACTTGATAACTAAAATCCATTTGGATGTTCAATGTAAACATCTTCAAACTCACCATTCAAGAATGAAAACTTCACATCCATCTGATAGACTTTGAAATCCTTATGTACTTCAAAAGCCAACAACATCCTAATAGCTTCCTTTCTTACCATAGGAGAAAATGTCTCCTCAAAATTTATCTATTCCTTCTACTTGTTAGTAGCCTTTACACACAAGTCTTGCCATGTTTCTTACCACTTCTCCACTCTCATTCAACTTGTTTAATAATACCCAATTAGTTCCAATCATATTATTGTTTTCTGGTCTTGGGACAAGTTTCCAAGTCCGATTCTTCTCAATCTACATCAATTCTTCCTCCATTGGCTTCATCCAATATTCATCTGTGCATTCTTCAATCACTATTTTAGGTTCAACTGTGGAAATTAAACATAAGTTTCCCTTTTTTTCCTATCATAGTAGCCTTTATTCTTATCAACACACCTCTTCTTTTATCACCAATGGTCTGATCTTCTAAATGATTCTTCTACACATACTTAGGGGTTTTATAGATCTTTTCAAGAGCTTCTTCCTCCTCAATCTTCACTTCTTTTTCTTTACTTTCATCTTTCTTTTCTTCTCCGCAAGAGGAATCATTTGATTCATATCCATCTATCATCACCAAAATTTTATGTAAGTCTTCATCTTCTTTCACACTATCACTTTCAACAATCCTTTTTAGCCTCTTATTGTAGCACCGATTGTTGACACTTAAAAATCTTCTGAATGATATATGCACTTGAATATGATATTAACATCATTTTGTCCTAAACCCATCCTCTTTTTGCTTGTTTAATTAAATAAGCCTAATTATTTAATTAAATGCATCATTTTCATCTATTAATCTAATTAACCTAATTGGGTTAATTCACCCCCTCACACACTAACATTTCACCCTATTAAATTGAATAAATCAAATTATTTAATTTAACCCCTATTTCATCTTATTTAACTAAATAATCCTAAACTATTTAATTAAATATCATTTTACATTCCCATTTTCATTAAATAAATCAATAATTTAATGAATATCCTATTATCCTCCATTTTGTACATTCAAATTTAGTTTTAATTAACTAGAAATTGCTAATTATCCTCATCCTTCAAATTGCAAGGGAATATTCTTGAAATATTCCTCCTTTGCATATTGCTCCAAAAGTGAATATTCATATGGAATATCCCCTTTTGTGCACTCATTCCTCCAAAATATCTCTTAACCTCTTCCTATTTCTTAGGAAGTGTGTTTGTTGAAAGCTAATTTGGACCATTGATTAAATTAGTTGATCCTTGTCAACTTTCAACTTTGACCATGGATTGGAATCCTCAATCCATGTTTCATCACCCTTTCATTGTTGACCATTGATTGATATTTTCAATATGAGACCTTTTCTTCTCAATTGATCTTCTATAAATAGATCACTATTTGAAGAGAAATGGATCCACCTTTCCAAAGTAAAGTTATGTTGCTGAAATTCACACTCACTTACATCCACATCTAGCACATTTTTAGCATTTTAGTTTAATATTCATCCATATTTAGCTTAAGAATCCATTAATGGCTTCCATGTTAGCTTGTTTTACATTCATTTTAGCATATTTTGCGTCCATGGCTTACATCTTTAAACTTTGTTTCCATTTATCATAGCTTGCATCCATTATAATCAAGCATCTTAGAATTTAACACTCATCTCATCATGTTAAACCAATTTCATATCATGTCTCACACATATCTCATCAGTTTCATCGATTCTCTTCAATAGAATCGATTGGAACAAGCTCAAATATCATCCAAATGATTGGGAAAGGGTCACTATTTCACATCAATGTGACACCACTTCCCCAATGGGATAAGATTTGAGGTATTAGAATAGGTTTCTTTCAATATTTCATATTTATTTCATGTTTAGTTTAATGGTTTCTTAGTTTTGATGATTTCAAATACCATCACATTGGGATCATGGCTTAGTGGATTAAATATGCCTCAAATATGTATAGATCTAGTGTATTTATCCTATACTATGACATTGGTAGCACCAATAAGCCTTGCTTCTTGTAAGATATCCAAGGAAGACTCTTTCATCAAATCTTGCATCAAACTTTCATAAGCTTTCTTCATCTCTTCTGATATAGCATTTCCTTTGGAAAACTCTAAAATATTTCACAATAGGGGTTCTTCCATACCACAACTCATAGGGAGTCTTTGAACAATTTTTCCTAGATTTTTCTCTATTAAGTATACAGACTCAATAGTATGAATTGCTTCTCTCCAATAGACATCAAGAAGATTTTCTTCCTTCATCATTATCCTTGCTTCTTCTTAAAAAATTATATTCTTCCTTTCCACAACTCCATTCTGCTGAGGAGTCTTAGAGGCTCACAAATGCCTCTTTATTCAATGATCTTCATAAAAAGTGTTAAACTCATTGGAGGTGAACTTCCCACCTTTGTCAGATCTCAAACATTTGATTTTCATATCCATTTCATTCTCTACCATAGCTTTGAATTCCTTAAACTTATCTAAAGCTTTTGATTTTTCTTTGAGAAAAGTAACCCATGTCATTATAGAATAATCATCAATTAATAGCATGAAATAACTATTACCTTGAAATTTTTTGATTGTTGTAGGTCCACAAAGATCTGTATGCACTAAATCCAAAGGACATGCAGTTTATTTTTCCTTGACTTTGAAACTCTTCTTAGCTTGCTTCCAATTCTGACATTCCTTGTAGACAACATTAATTGGATTTATAATCTTTGGAATATTTCTCATAGTTTGATTTGAACAGATCCTCACTAGGATATCAAAATTGATGTGACACATTCTTCCATGCCATAACCAACTTTCATTAATATGAGTCATAAAGCATTGACCATTTATACCCTTAAGCTGATAAGCATTTAAAACTATCCTTCTTCTTGCTGCAACCATAGTTCCAGAGCCTTTCTGATCTCACAACTATTGTCCTAAAACATGAGATTATATCATTTGCTACACACTTCCCTTAACATAAAGAACATCATTTGTATTATGCTTGCCATCAAAACTGATTGAAACTTTTCCACATATCTTAGTAGATGTATCATCACCATACTTAACTAAACAACCTTATAACTTCTCAATATAAAAAAAATACTCTTATCACCTATCATGTGATTTTTTCATCCACTGTCAATCATCCAATTGTTCTTCTCTTCTCTAGCATTAAAATAAGTCACCAAACCTACTTTTGGAGCACTTTCCTTCATACATATCTAAGAGTTAGCATAATTAGTTCCAACATTTAGAACCATGAACAAAAATTCATTATATTAATCATCATGGTAATTAAATTCATCATTAGGGGTGAAGCCACAATAATGGTTTACAATTCAAGTCAGGAAGGAAAACTCACAAAAAATGACCCCAAAGCAAAAAAAAGTGATTTTGGGGGTTCGTACGAACCTACTGATTCAAGCAAACCCATTAGGGGTTCACTCGAACCAGGGTTTGAGAAAACACCTTTAAATTTTGGCTTCCAAAAAAAAACAAATGCATAGCAAAGGGGTTCGCTCAAACCCCTAGGGGTTCATTCGAACCCCCCTTGCCCCTCATCCCCCTCCTGAGACACAAAAAAAGTCTATTATTTTATGCTTCAGAGCTCAGATTGAGGATGAAAATGGAGAAGTCTTTAGAAATCCTTCTGGAATCAGATACTTCTCAAAACGAGCTATCCAACGAATATAATTTTAATATGTTTTGGTTTTATTAAACATAGGTTCTTCACCGAAAATGAAGGTCTCTGTTCTGCACATGTGGAAAAATAGCAGATTATCAAATACAATTTTTGAAAAATATGAGTGCACCAGATATTGAAGTCCTTGATCCAACAAAAAAAATAAAAATTCAATATATACAAAAAAAAGTTACGTGTTATACGGTCACGCTATGTCTGAATTATAATTGGTTTGACTTCAAAACTTGATTAAAGGAAAAATATTCAATAAAAAACTATCTAACCAAGTGGAAGCACTAGATATCAGATTTACAAATCTAAATTTGAAAGAATTAGAATTTTATCCTTCATGGAAAAAAAGTCATGCATTATACGGTATGCGTCACTTTTTAAAAATGTTGTTTTTTGAAAAAAACCATTTTTCATGGGAGATGGAAAAAGAAGTGCAATATAATTCCAAAAATTTTGAAAAAAATATTTTTAGAATCTACAAACAAAATGTGACGAGACTCTAGTTTGCATCATCTTCAAATTCCTCACGGTTTAGCCGCTATAGGTGTCTGAATGTGAAGATTTAGTTAAAAATAATAACTTCATTGTCGAGTTTGGTAAAAAATTGTAAACCACTATTGTGGGATCACCCTTAGATATACTGGAATCTGCTCTAGCATAATAAATTTTCTTAATTGATTTACCTATATTCTTCATAGGTCTATCTCTTGAAGTTTTGATAGGACATCTCGAAGCATAATGACCAATATTTTCACATTTAATACATTTGAAAGGTAACTTACCTCTATATTTTGCAATTCCCTTTTCCAATTTCCTCAAAAAATTTGCTTCTAGCTCATCAAGTTCATCTGAGTTAGATTGCTCATTCTTCTCTATTTTTCCAACTTTAAATGTAGTCTCCTTTTTTACATCACTTGGACTAAACTCTCTCAATTCAAAAGCAATTAAAGTACTAAACAACTCGTGTAGGTGCACCCTAGCAAGCACATGCCTCCATGAGGTTTTCTTAGGATTTTTTAATTAGAATTGATAATCTTATGTTTTCATAAGGTCTAAAATGTAAATGTTGAAAAATTTGTCAAAATGTTGTCAAAGCAACATTGCAAAAATGAAAAAAATTGTAAAATCATGGAATGCCAAGGGTCAGGTAGTTGAAGAATTAGTTTTACATGGTGGTTTTGGTTATTTAAAGGAATTTTGTAATCTCACATACTTTGAGGAAGGTTGGGGAAGGATGTATGAAGAAAAATTTCAATGAAAAATTCTATTATGTTATTTTCCAGCAATTTCCTATTTTCGAGCCATTGTATGACCATATTTTGTGCTTGAATCCAATACTCCTCCATTGGAAGTCAAGACCTTGTGAGTCTAATTTAATTGGAATCTAGTTTCATAAAAATCCATTCTATTTTGTGTAAGTTATAGCAAATTTTGTTCAGGCAGGTAAAACCCTAATCTAGGGTATGCAGTGTGTAATAAAAACTATGTTTATCTTATTTCCACCATTGAAATCCTATAGAAATTGGTGAAAGAGAATTTTTTTATGTCTTTTAAGAGTTTACAAAGTTGTAGAGTCAAAGATGGAGGTATGGGGCTGATTCTTTGATGCCCTAAGTCTGTAAATTTGTGTATAGACTGGTAAACAGGGGACAATGAAGATTTTAAGCACTTTCTTTGTGTATTTGGTGTTCTCCTTTACTAATAGAGTTTGTAAAAGTTGAAAGGTGTATTTTGATCCTATTCAAGTCAGGGTTTGGTGAATTTTTAAATCCATTGTTGTATTGACTATCCTGTCTGGTGATAGCCCTATTTTGGAGTTAAGAAAGAGGGTTTTGGATAGGAGTTTGATAAAATGCCATGAACAAGGTATGGGAAATGTTTTTATGGGTTTTTATAGGTGTTACTGTACATGTTTGTGGCATCGTCAAAGGAAATGGGCTTGGAAATGTGAATTTGTTTATTGATGGGGTCTAAATAGTCCTAGTTGTGGATTTGGGGAAAACTACTTTTGAAAGTTTTTATATTTGAGATGTTATTGTAGGAGAAAGGGTTTGGGCCTATCTTTTTAATGTTGTCTAAGGTGTTTTGTGGAATCAATAAGTGGTCTTGTGCTTTAATCTCAGTTTTGGTGTTGTGAAACAAGAGTTTTGTGTAGGGAAAATGATTCCTCGTTGTAAGGACAGGTGAGAAATTGGGTGAGATTTTTTCAAGATGAGTTTGGTTGATTGAACTGTGCTCCTACATTGTCATCAGTTTGGTATCAGAGCTAGAAGGTCTGGGTAGTGAAAGATTTTGTGTGTTTATGTATTTTTAAGAGATAACTTGATGTCCAAGAGACTAGCTAGAGGAAAAGTGGAAAGACCTAGGTGAGGCAAAGAGGAAAATTGAAGTGGAAGCAATGAGAGACTTTCTTGTGAAGATGGATATTTTGAGAAGGCATTTCTAGGTAGAGGAAAGAAGAAAAGAGAGAAAGAGGCAAGAGAAGTTTGATAGAGAGATAGTAGCACTGAAGCAAGAGATAGAAAGGTTTGATTTGGAGTTCCAAATGAGGATGGAATACTAGCTCAAACAAATGAAAAATTGGCACTTAATGGTGAAGAAAAAAGTTACATGGCCCATAAACAAGATTGTCAAGAGAAGGAAAGGTAAAATCAAGACAATGGAAGAAGGAGAAGAGTTTCAAGATGTGAAAGAAGAATTCATGGATGAAGAAAAATGATTTGTAGCTATTCCCAAGCATGAAGATGAAGGTGAAGTAGAGATAAATGACTTGATTTCAGAGGGAGAATATATTCAGTTGGTGTCAAGACTAGATGAAGAGAAGATCAAGGATGAATTGATCTTGGAGACTTACAAAGAGTTGAAGAAAGATGGAGGTATTGTGATAGAAATAATGTATCACTTCTTTGTTGTTCTAATGCTTTGGATAGGGAACCATTTGAAGATAAAGATGCAACAGATTGAAGAGGGACAAAGGGATATTGTAACACTTCAGGGCATGAAGAAGAAGATTCCAAGTGG
Source organism: Sequoia sempervirens (assembly GCA_007258455.2). NCBI lineage: Eukaryota > Viridiplantae > Streptophyta > Pinopsida > Cupressales > Cupressaceae > Sequoia > Sequoia sempervirens. The sequence goes on along the minus strand of VDFB02000008.1, from coordinate 49,707,826 downwards.
CAAGAAAAGATGGAAACAAGTTGGAATAGACCAAGTCAAACCAAAGGTAAAGATGAAGGTTGCGGAGAATAGAATACTACAAGGAGGAGAATATAATGATTCAATCCAAGAGGAATTGGAAGCTTTTATTTGGCTGGGAGAATGGTGCAGGTGCACCCTAGCGAACACATGCCTCCATGAGGCAGACTTAGGATTTTTGAATTAGAATTGATAATATCATGTTGTCATAAGGTCTAAATAACCATAATAAGTGTTTTTTAGGTAATTTATATTCATTTTTGGGTCATTGGGTCTGAAATGTAAAAGTTACAAAAAATTGTCAAAATGTTGTGCAAGCAACATTGCAAAAATGCAAAACTGTAAAATCATGAAATTCCAAGGGTCAAGTAGTTGAATAATTAGTTTTAGGTGGTTTTTTTAGTTATTTAAAGGAATTTTTTAACCTCACATACTTTGAGGAAGGTTGGGAAAGGATGTATGAAGAAGAATTTCAATGATTTTTTTTGTTATTATGTTATTTTCCTGCAATTTCCTATTTTCAGGCCATTATACGACCATATTTTGTGCTTGAATCCAATCCTCCTCCATTGTAAGTCAAGGACCTATGATTATAATTTAATTTGCATCTAGTTTCATAAAAATCCATTATATTTTGTGTAAGTTATAGAAAATTTTGTTTAGGTGGGTAAAACCTTGATCTAGGGTATGCAGTGTGTAATAAAAATTATGTTTCTATTATTTACACTATTGAAATCTTATGGAAATTGGTGAAAGGGAGTATTTTATGTCTTTTAATAGTTTCCAAATTTTTAGAGTTGAAGATGGAGGTATGGGGCTGATTCTTTGATGCCCTAAGTCTATAAATTCTATGTACAGATTGGTAAACAGGGGACAGTGAAGATTTTAAGCACTTTGTTTATGTATTTGGTGTTCTCCTTTAGTAATAGAGTTTTTAAAAGTTGAAAGGTGTATTGTGATCTTGTTCAAGTTAGGTTTTGGTGAATTTTTAAAGCCATTGTTGTATTGACTGTCCTGTCTGGTGACAGTCCTATTTTGGAGTCAAGAAAGAAGGTTTTGGATAGGAGTTTGATAAAATGCCATGAACAAGGTATGGGAAATGTTTTAATGGGTTTGTGCAGGTGTTATTGAAATTTTTTATGGAATCCTCAAAGGAAATGAGATTGGAAATGTGGATTTGTTTATTGATGGGGTCTAAATAGGCCTAGTTGTGGATTTGGGGTAGTCTACTTTTGTAAGTCTTTATATTTGAGATATTGGAGAAAGGGTTTGGGCCAGTATTTTTAGTCTTTTCTAAGGTGTTTTGTATAATAAATAAGTAGTTTTGTGCTTTAATATCACTTTTGGTGTTGTGAAACAAGAGTTTTGTGTAGGGAAAATGAGTCCTCATTGTAAGGACACGTGAGAAATTAGGTGAGATTTTGTCAAGATGAGTTTAGTTGATTGAGTTGTGCTCTTGCATTATCATCAACAACTGATCTCTAGAATACTGATCTAAATTCTAAAATTCTTTAATATCAGAAAGCTTTTATGACTATAAGCTTTAGTAAGAATTCTTAGTACCTTCCTTACCACCTCTTCTTCTTCAAGTTTTCCTCTAAGTCTTCTACTAGAATTGACAACTTCATCCACTCTATGCATGTAGCCTACAATATCTTTATCTTATGTTATCCTTAAGTTCTCAAATTTAGTCTTCAGATTCTGCATCTTTGCTTGCTTGACTTTATCATCTCCATCATAAATACTTTCCAACTTTTTCTAAATTTCATCATTATTTTTAATACTCATAACTTTCACAAATTCTAAATTAGAAAGACCACTAAAAAGAGCATATGTTTCTTTTCCATTGATTTTATCTTTCTTGATCTCATCATTAGTACTAAGACCATTTACAAGCATTGTATATCTAGTTTCAATAAACTTCCAAACTCCAAATCCTAGAGAAATAAGAAAACTGTCCATTTTGATCTTCTTGAATGCATAATGAGATCCATCAAACAAAGGAGCCTCCTTATGTGCCATCCTATATCTACCTCAAGAAGTTAATCTTTCTTCTAAGGAACCTCGCTTTGATACCAATTGTTGAATGCACAAGACAACTAAGAGGGGGGGTGAATTATTTGTACATTAAAACATCAAAACCCTGATTAACATTCAAATTTTTATTATTCCATAAACCCTTAACAACCATTAAACCCTTATCATGCATTAGTAAAATGTAAATATGAGAAAAAAATAATTCAAACACATCCAAACACATGAAAACATCATATTCACATGGAAAACACAAGAAGGGAAAAACCAAGGTGTGGATTAGGTCATAATATAACATAATTGTAACACTAAATATAATAAGCCCACTGGAAGGGCTCATTACCAATGGCTCACTGCCAAATTAGAAAGAAGAAGAAAGAAGATTGTTACAATGAGAAACCCATCTTAGAGCAATAGAAAAATCCACCACTACTTCACTAGAATATTCACACTCTCTCTAAAGAATGTAGGCACCTTTTTCTCACTACTTCTAGTAGTATTAGGCATTAAAGCACACACTGCATTTCACATTTTTTTACTTCACATATCTGTACTTCACATCACATACTTTGTTGCATGATTCTTCATCAACTCGACACTTATTTATACAATCCTCAACCTTGAAAACAATTAACAAGGTCGTCTATGCACCTCAACCATATAAATTCAAATTAGGTCAGAACCAAAACATTCCAACAATGGAAAGGAATGAAGGAATACTAAAACATACCTTAAATCAAACCCAAATCCACTCATACAAGCCACACCATGCTTCCACAAAACCAAAAGCATACCTGCATTTTGTGTAAATCCCCAAGGTCAATCAAACCTGTGCTAACACCATTAAACAATTAATTATACACTTCCTTAGATCCAAAGATGAATTAAAAATTACACACAACACTTAAACACCATCTTTAATATTCCATTATCATCTTGAAATCCAAAACATCCTTCACAACATCATACACTAGAAGAACATATTCATCTTGGACAACTAGTTTACCTTCCACATACTAAAATATTTGTATCCACTCTTGTAGAGCACCAAAACAAAAAAAAATTAAACCATTTACAAGACTAGGAACCAAACTGTAGATAAATGTGGAGCAAAACCATTTCTCCTAGAACTTGAAACTCTATTGAACACAACTTTTTTTGCCCAACATTCTAGAACTTGAAACTCTAGATATAACACCTCTAAAAACTTGTGATCACCATATCCAAACCTCATAAGAAAATATTCAACAAAAAATAAATGTGGAGTAAAACACTAAGCATCACTTTGTTGTACTAAACACTTTTCAACACACTATTTTCTCTTTTCTTTGAATTTTCTCAAAATCACTTGGAACATCTTCTCAACATCTCTACCACACAAGAGGATGGAAATCACCAAAAAATTCTTAATAAATCAACACTAGAGGTTGACACCATTGGCACTACTAATGACAATATAATGCGACCAATCAAAGCATCTCCATAGACCTATTGAAATTAATTCAACAAAAAAGAACTATTGACATCAATGACAACACACAATATACTCATACTTCCAACACTTTTTTCTTGCATTGAGTTTTGTCCTTCTCATTCTTCTTTGAGATAATTTTTTATTGTTCTCTTTTAGGGAGGAGTTTTATTGCACAAGGTATTGTCCTTTGTACACTGAAAATGCAAGAAATATTCCAATAGCTTCTAACCTTGCCACTAGTGCGAACGTTTCTTCAAATTCAATTCCTTCAACTTATGCATACACCTTGTACACCAACCTTACTTTAATCCTTACAATAGCTTCATCTTCATTGAGCTTATTTCTAAACACCCATTTAGTGCTAATTACATTTTTTCTTGGGGTTCTAGGTGTTGAAAATTGATGTGTTTTCTTAGCTTAATACTTTGTAAAACCTTAATATTGTTGATCTAAATAAGATTTTCCTTTGTTACAGATTCTTTTTGGGTGATTATATGATTAATTCATTTTACTTTTTGTAGAATGTAGACAAAAGTTGATAGAAGAACTAGACAGGATATTAGAAAGATTACACAAGCATGTACTGTGGAGAAACCATTTTGGGAAAAAACTCCACGAAGAATTAATCTATTATTCAATCTCTGAAGTAGATTACAATAGCTCCAATTATTTCTTGAGAATGCCTCTTTTTCCTTCACCAAAACTACTTCACAACCTGCAATAAAACTGATACTCACTCTCTTCAACTTGCTTGAGATATATAGGCAATAAACAACTTTGTAAACTCAACATGAGTTACAATTACAATGCTCAAGCCCTATCCCTAAAAGGTATGCCTATCTCTTCCAAGTAGAGTTTAACCATGAAGAACAACATAAAATACTCATCTTCATGCATTTGGGTGTTGGACTCAAGCAACACTGAGAAGGGGGGGTGAACCAGTGTTGAGCAATTCTAATTTTTATTAATTTTCATCCTTTTAAGTGCTTAAACCATGCAATCAAAAGAAAGATGCATGAACATGAAACAATAAGCCATAACACCATAGCACAAGGATTATTACGTGGAAACCCTGTTAGGGGAAAAACCATGGTGGAGGTCAATCCACAATTTGAGTACTCAAAATATACTGTTTAACAAAATGGGAATGCACTTGCATTCAGGCACACTACCTAGAGCTCACTGCTCAAAATAGGAAGGCTCACTGCCTTACAAAATATTTGGATCACAATAAAAATATTGAACTAAGAAGATAGCATCTAAAAATGGTTGGGTACAGTTCCACTTAAGCTCATAGATTAGATGTTGGACCTTCTATCTGATTTTGCACTTCACTCTTCTCTGCGTTAATTTGCTTCACAAAAATCCTCTTATGCACAAATGAGAATCACTCAACTACTCTTTTGATATTCACACGCATCTACACATATTGAACACCACACACACTCACTCTACAATAGTGAATTTATCGATCTCATATATATATCCGCTACCAAGATTTCAATCACTTCATGTCGGCTTTAATAAAACAAAAAATATTTTCCAACTGTCAGCTCAAACCACATTTAATATTTGATGCATACCCATCAAAGTTGGATAATGCTATGTTTTGGCCCCAAATAAAAATGCTCAAACACAAAAAAATGTAAACAATTACTCCTTATATATCCACAACACACTACATACATCAAGTCGGCCTTCATGAACAAATAAGCAGAAAAAACATCCTACTCGATCTCCTTAACTTATACACTGATTAATGGGACATCAAAAAACTTTAACAATAAGAAAACATAGATACTTAACAACTTTCCCCAAGATCCACAACTCAAAATGATAATCCGGTGAAACATACATATCGACATACTAACCAGATACCCTATTCTTCATTCTCTCTTCCGGTAATACTTTGTTCTTTACTCTACTTGTCAGTATGAACAAATCTTGATCTATGGAATAGAATAATGAATTAGGTTTCCATCAGTGACAACACTAGCAGACATATGCCAACAATCTCCCCCTTTGGTATTGATGGCAACACTTAGTGAAAAATGGCTAAGTGTCAGAACCAATATGATTACGCTAGCAGAGTTCAAAATTTCAAAACACAACTCTCCCTTAGAATGATAAGGAATTTTTCACCTTTCTCTCTCCCCCTTTTACATCAATGAAAAACATATTTTGGATCTCCCCCCTTGCTATTCAAAAATTGGATCAAAATTTGAAGAAATGCAACAGCTACTCGTGTCAAAAAATTATCTTGCACTTATCTTTCATTTCTGGAAGAAATTTCCTCCAAGCTTCTACTGAAATCCCAATTATTAAGATCAAGTTGTTGTTCTTAGATGTCTGGTTGATAATCTAGATGAGAGATTCCAAAATTGTGATTACCTCTTCTAATTTTCTCTCCTTTCCTCAAAGAACCTCAATTAACTGCTCCAGTTTGCATTTGGTTAAATCCTTCACTTTCCAATAGGTGTCCACAAGGTTGTTTCTGGTGAATTGAACATTTTTATGCTCAGATTGCAACTCTTGAATCCTTTTCTTGACTGCACCATCCTGATCCTGAAACATGTTATAATCCTGACCAATCTTGTTCAACTCAGTTTCAATCTGCTCCAGCTTATCTTTGTATCTCCCAACTACATGAGGCCAACATATACAATATATGTAGATGCTATTTGTTGTATTTATGCATTGAATCAACACATTCATTTTCCTTTTTAGTTTGGTAAGAGATAACCTGAACTGCTTAGGCTTTAGATGTAGAATTATTTCTTCCTCCTTCATGTCCTGAGACTCAGAGACCATGGCTTCCTTAATGCATTCAATCATCTCTTCAGGAAATACATTCTGTAAACTCTCCAATCCAATGTTATTTTGAACAAAATAAGTACTTAGTGTGCTATCGATTAGGTCTTGCTCATATGAGGGTTTATTAGACCATATGTTAGCAATTTTTTGCATCCCATCTTTCTCCTGAACAAGCTGCAATATCTTTACTTTAAAACACCTTCTTCTTCACTTCCTTCTTCCATTACTACATCTAGTTCAACTAACTCTGGTTCTTCCCTTGGAGTGTACTCATCAGATTCCTCATCTGGTATGTCCACAATCACTTATTCTTTACCTTTTCCTTCAATTTTTGGAGTTTTGTGTGCTGAAGGAGTGTAATCATCAATCTCTTGTGCTCTTTTCTTCTTCCTCCCCATATCACTAGAAGAAGATTCAACCTCAAGTGCTCTTACCAGAATGGAAATGCTAATTGCTCCAAACTTCCATAGCAATTCTTCAAAGAAATTTGCATACTCTTGCTTACAATTTTCCAAAGTATTAGAGTATTTGGAAATCTATTTACAAACTGGTTCATTCTCTTTCCATACAACATTGTTTCAATCTGTGGAAATCAATTCAAAAAATACATCACAAGACATATAACCAAGGTACCAAATCTGAAGGGGTAATCTGCCTCCTTTGTTAGTTGCACGTTTTTCATCAATTGATCTTTTACCAATCCACATAGATCAAAATCATGATCCTCCATTATCATTTTATGAGAGATGCAAATTGCACCTGCCGAAGTTGCGCCTTCCCTATTTCTGAGAAATATTTTGTATGAAATTCCATGTGCAATGTACCTTTTTATTAGATCTTTGATCGTCAAAATTATCAAAGCCCTTTGATCTCCAGTTACTTCGATTAGGGTTTTGACTTCTTTGTTCCAAATCGACTTCTTTTTCGGTATATCCCCAACATTGCATAATCCAGTTAGATTCTTAATCACCTCTTTAAAAATGAGATAGGGTTTATCTAGAGTTAGAATTTCATCATTCAATCTGTTTAGGATAAACCTAATGACTTTCGCGTTATCAAAATAGGGAAATTCACTCCAAATGTCCAAACTTTTTTGTTTCACACCTTCAATCCACTTCAATTCATCGACTAACAACATATTTCTCACATCCCTAATCTTCTCACTGCTATATTCATCTAAATTCACCATTCCTTTGATTTGCTTCATTTTCCTTTTCATACTTAACAAGTTTCTACTAAGCACCAAATTAAGTGAGAATTCTAAAAGCAACTAAAATACCTGATGAATTCTCTGCCAAATTGAATTTTACTCCTTTGAAATTCTGCTGCAGAGGCTCTCCGTCTATTCTTCTTCAATGCAAGGTGACAAATGAGGGTTCCAAATACCCTTTTTTATAACTCGCACACCTAACATTTTTCCCTAGGTGTTCCATATACTCTGATTTCTTGGACAACAAAAGAAGAATTCATCTACGAACCTTCTACTTCTCAAACTTCTATACAAGTGATCACTAATACACTTGTAAACTATTAGCACAACTACTGAAAATTTCATGTATTCCGGTGCCAACTACCGACAGGGGGACAAAGGATTTTCTTGAAAAAATCCCCCTAGGCTAATGGCCTAAGATCAATTTCTGGAGGAATTACCAAAAGCAGATTCTTGTGTGGGATTATTTCCTCATCATAATCACTCTTCCTTACCCATGTTTTCTTCATCTGATCTCTTATTTCTTCCACAGTCACTTTCCCTTTTCCTTTATCATCTTTCTGTGAAATTCTACCTTTGTATATTGGATCTCTTCTATCCATGTTTCTGTTCCTATAGAATCTTGCATTGTGAAAAAATCTGTTGCAATTGTAACACACAGGATTTCTTTGTCTAGACCATTCATTCCATTGATTTCCTTTTTATTTGCATTGATTATCAATATGCCCAAATCTTCCACAAGTATAACATTCTACATTCCTTCTATTGACAGAGTTGTTTGACAAATTTTTGCACTCAATTGACTTATGACCAAACTTGTTGCAATTGAAACACTAACCTGAAAATGATGAATATCTTGATTTAATTTTACTTCTACACTGAGAATCCATATGACTAGATTTATTGCATGCAAAATAGTATCCATTAAAATTTTGTGCATTAGGTTGTCTTACTGGATGCCTTTTTTCTTTGTTCATATGATTTCTTTTCCTGAGATTCCTTCGTCCAGATCTGAAACTTTCTCCTTTCTCATATCCAAGGCCTCACTTGTCATTTGCATTCTTCTATCATTGAGTTAGCTCATCAAGCTTAATTGATCTAATCTTGAACTTCTCCTTGTATTCATTTGTAGTAGTTAGTTAATCTCTGAGAATAACAATCTATTTTTCAAGCTCTTCTTCATTGTTTCTAGATTGTTGTAGTTCCATCTCCAAATGAATGAATTCTCAGTTAACTCTGTTGCATTCATCATATCTTTCTCTTAAGGACTGGGCCAAATTTTCTAGATTCTCCTCATTCTTCTTTCTTTCTTCAATCTCCTTAGTTAGCTTCATCGCCATAGATTCCATCTCAAGCTTTAGAGTAGCATTGTCTCTAGCAAGCTTTTCACATTCTTTAGTTATTTCCTTCAATGTTTGATTCAAATGATCATCGTCCATCCTTTTTCTCTCTTCAATAATTTTCCTTTCTTTTTTCTTTATCTAATAAAAAATATCCTTTCTCCTTTCCCTGGATTTAATAACTTGATCCTTTAACTTCTGAATGAATTTCTCAGCATCCTTAAGATTTCCTTTCAATTCCTAGACTTCTGCCTTAGATTGATCAAGATCATCAAGAGCCACCACAAGTTGTTGTTGAAGACTACCAAAGTCCATTACATTCCAAGATCTACCTCAAGCTGTTAAAATTCTTCAAAGAACTTAGCTCTGATACCAATTGTTGGACTCAAGCAACATTGAGATGGGGGGTGAACCAGTGTTGAGAAATTCTAATTTTTATTAATCTATCCTTTTAAGTGCTTAAACCATTGAATCAAAAGAAAGATGCATGAACATGAAACAATAAGCCACAACACCATAACAAAAGGAGTTTTACTTGGAAACCCCGATAGGGGAAAAACCATGGTGGAGGTCAATCCACAATTTGAGTACTCAAAATATAGTGTAACAAAATGGGAATGCACTTGCATTCAAGCACAATACCTAGAGCTCACTGCTCAAAATAGGAAGGCTCACTACCTTACAAAATATTTTGATTACAATCAAAAGATTGAACTGACAAGATATCATCTACAAATTCCTGGTTACAGTTTTGGTTAAGCTCATAGATCAAATTATGGACCTTATGTCTGATTCTAGACTTCACTCTACTCTGCCTTAATTCACTTCACAAAAATCCTCTTCTGCACAAATGAGAATCACTCAACTACTCTTCTGATATTCAGGTATGTGTAGGATCATGATGGGCCAAAAAGTGGCAATATGATGGGTATGTGGTTGATGGCTTTTTCTTTACCCAAAATTGATGAAACAAGAAGGGTTTTTAAAGGAGATTCTTAGCTTTCTACCAACATAAATTATACTTTACTTTAAATTTAATAAGTAATTATTATTCATTTTCTATTTGAATTACGACTAAAGTCCTGATTGATAGGCTGATTGAAAAACATCTATAGCTTTCAAATGGTATCACATTTTTTGAATCCAAAACATGCGTCATATTCTATGCTTCGCATGGTATAGGATTAAAAAAAGAAAATTTGAATTTCATGAAGTTTTGACCAAGTTAAGGTGGTCAGACATACGAGTTTTTATATTTTTTAAAAGTTGTAATTAAAAATTCATAATTAATTATTTACTTGGAAAAAAATAACAAAAAAATATGCATCACATCAGGACATGAGTCCTCTAATTATATCTAAAATCTTATAAAAACATATTATCATTTTATTGTGGTTAGGGTGGTTAGACAGACACCTACTTCTTATTTTTTCCCTAAAATTTAAGTACTACTGCATTGAAATATCAAATTTTCACCAAATAGATTTATTTTTTAAAAACAAATCTAGTAGTTTAAAATCTAAATTCATTTTTTTATAGATTCTATTCTTACATATTTTTGAAATAATATAGATAACTTATTCAAATGTTTATGTCAAGTTGCCTAACTATGATTTTTCTAAATTTTTTGCCACTTAAGGGCCTGTTTTTTCCACGATGATCCTGCACATACCCATTCGCACACATCTACACATCAAAAACAACACGCACTCACTCTAAAATAATGAATCTACTGATCTCATATATATATATATATCCGCTACCAAGATTTCAATTGCTCCATGTTAGCTTTAATAAAACATAAAATATTTTCCAACTATCGGGTCAAACCACATTTAATATTCGATGCGTACCCATCAAAGTTGGCTAATGCTATGTTGTGGCCCCAAATAAAATTTCTCAAACACAAAAAAAATTAAACAATTACTTCTTATACATCCGCGACATGCTACATACATCAAGTCGGCCTTCATGAACAAATAAGTAGAAAAATCATCCTACTAGATCTCCTTAACCTATACACCGATTAATTCAACATCACAAAACTTTAACAATAAGATAAAATTGATACTTAACAACTTTCCTTGAGATCCACAACTCAAAACGATAATCCGGTGAAGCATATAGATCAACATACTAATCGAATACCTTGTTCTTCATTATCTCTTTTGGTAATACTTTGTTCTTTACTTTGCCTGCCAGTATGAATAAATCTGGATCTGCAGACCAAAATAATGACTTAGGTTGCCATCAATGACAACACTAGAAACCATATTCCAACATTGGGCATCCCAAACTGAAGTGCCAACTCAACCTTTATTCTGTAAATATATTCAAGGCTTCATCCTCAAAGTAGGCGCCCAAGAGTGGTCCCACTTAACTTAGCCTTCTGAAATATCTTACCATGCAAAGGAGTTAATTCCATGAAGGAAACTTGGGTGCTCAAGTTGGTTCCAAGTCATTTCTTGTTAACTAAAACATTTCTCAACACCATTCATGCAAGAATGGTCATCCCTTGTTAACTGAAGGTAGTCCTTGTTATTTGTAATGCAACTCAAGTCATTATACATGCATTCCAAGTTAACTGAAGTCAACTAGCATTTAACTAAAACTAATTGAATATAATTCAACCATAACTAAACTAAAATAAACTAAACTAAACTAAATTTCATGCATGAAAACATCAAACCCGAACTCCTAGGATCTTTACATGCATTTAGAAGTGTTATCTCTTACTCTGAATAGTTAACTAAACTCAAGGTAAGTGTCACCTACCATGTGGGCACCCCATGTTCCCATATTATTTAGGAACTGATAATGGACACCCTCACATGATCCTAACATTTAGAATTAATTACAAATGTCAATTAGCGTGATTATTTCATCAAATATTAATCTCTTCCTAATCCTAGTGTTGATGAACACATTCCAAGGACTTAGGAGATACATGAAATAAATAATGTTTAGGATTGCAATTAAACAACATCCTATTTCCAACATTCTCCCACTTGAAATTATACATTGTAATTATTCTAAAAAAGGAATAATAATTTTAAATCAAGTACAAGACTCAAGACCAATGGCTTTCTTGCACCAACTAATCAATCCATGCTAACTTCAAATGCAACCTACATAATCATGAAGCTCCAAGCAAATGATTCAAACCAAGAGAACTTATCTGTAGGAACTAGTTTCATAAGATAATCTACAACATTAATTAAAGTTTCAACTTTCTCAATTAATACCTTCCCACTTCCAACCATTTCTTGCACAAAGTGATACTTTAACATCAACATAGGAGCATGATAAATATGATTTTTTGGCTAAACACATAACACTTTGACTATCATATTCAAGTTTAACTTACTTTCAATTAAAACCAATACCTTTCCCAAGTCTCTATAACCAAAATTCCTTTTCGAAGGCATGTGTAACCACCGAGTGTGTTGAAATCACGTTCAACCAAGGTGTAGGCTCCTCGGTCTTTTCTATTGGAAAACATTTCTTGCTAGTAACCATTCCAACACATGTCTCTAACCATAAGAGAACTCAATCCTCACCTATTTCTCCAAGTATCCATGAGGACCTGTAACCAACCAATCCATGCCAAACTCCAAATGCAACATAGCACTATCATGACGTAATCAAGCAAATGATTAATGTACCCAATACTTAGGAGAAATACACATGATCAATGCCAAAGCTCCAATCTTTAACATAAACATGACATCCATGATCTAACCATCTCCTCTTAGGAGACCACATGCACCATAACATACATCCTAGTCTCAAGAGAACATGTAATATGCCAAACTCTAAATGCATATCAAGAGTAAACCATGACATAATAGCAACCACTCTAAACCAATAAAAAACCATATCCCTAATCACATGAAGATAACCTTACCAATAATGCATCCATGTTACTGCCAACAACTCCCACTAAACTGTGGTACTGAGTTACACATGGCATCGTGACTACCATCCTCTACTTTGAAACATGAAGCAAAGAGTTATCACAAACAATATTAGCTGAAATAACCAATGCATCATTACTATCATCTGTGGACTCCACTGTAGAAGAATCAAAAATTTCTTTCTTGTTCTTACAATCCTTCCTCACATGTCCTAGTTTCCCATAGTTCCAACAAATTACCTTACTCTTACCAGGGGTTTTAGACCATCCTTTAGACTTACCCTTTCCTTCCTTGTCCCCCTTAGGTTCCTTTTCTCAGGCCTACCTTTTACAAACAATGCATCTTGGATTCTCTCTTTAGACTTCCTCCTCATCTCCTCTGATATGAGAGTTGGAATTATATTGTCCATCCTAGGATCTACACCACTACCACTGATAGCAACTATTAGATTTTCCCAAGAATCTGGTAAAGAACAAAGTAACAAAATGCATTTATCATTATCTTCTAGCTTTACATCTATAGATGTTAACTGACCAAGAATTAAATTGAAATCATTTAAATGTTGTGCAATAGATTCACCATCTTTCATTTTTAATGAATACAACTACCTTTTCAGATACAACTTATTGGTGAGACTCTTAGTTTGATAAATATCCCCTATTCTCTTCCACAATTTATATGCAGTATTTTCATTTGAAACATTCAAGATAACAACATCAACAAGACATCATCTAATTGTTCTTGTTTCCTTCTTATCTAACTTAGCCCAATCCTCATCTAAAATAGTTGTAGGTGTCTTTGTCTCATTATTAAATGCTAACCACTGATCTCTTTCTTCAAGAAGATCTTCCATTTTTAGTTTCCACATTTCATAGTTAGATTCATTGTAACAAACTTATTTCCAAAATCAACAAATAAAAATAATAATCAAAGCTCCCACTAAGCCAAAAAACCTTCAATCTTTTAAGAGAAAGGCTTCCCAATACTGTACCCAACCTCAACTCTAATACCAAATGTTGAAAATTGATGTGTTTCCTTAGCTTAATACTTTGTAAAACCTTAATATTACTGATCTAAAGAAGCTTTTCCTTTGTTACAAATTCTTTTTGGGTGATTATCTTATTAATTCATTTTACTATTTGTAGAATGTAGATAGAAGTCTATAGAAGTAGATAGGATATTAGAAAGATTACACAAGCATGTACCATGCAGAAACCCTTTCGGGAAAAAACTCCACCAAGAATTAATCTATTATTCAATCTCTGAAGTAGATTACAATAGCTCCAATTCTTACTTGAGAATGCCTCTTTTTCCTTCACCAAAACTTCTTCACAACCTACAATAAAACTGATACTCACTCTCTTCAACTTGCCTGAGATATATAGGCAATAAACAAGTTTGTAAAATCAACATGAGTTACAATTACAATGCTCAAGCCCTATCCCTAAAAGGTACAGCTATCTCTTCCAAGTAGAGTTTAACCATGAAGAACAATGTCAAATCCTTATCTTCATGCAATTGGGTGTCCCAAACTGAAGTGTCAACTTAACCTTTATTTTGTAAATATCTTCAATGCTTCATCCTCAAAGTAGGCAACCAAGAGTGGTCCCCTATTAACTGAAGGTAGTCCATGTTATCTGTAATGCAACTCAAGTCATTATCCATGCATTCCAAGTTAACTGAAGATAACTGAACCAAAACTGAACTGAAGTAAACTAAACTAAAGTTCATGCATGCAAACATCAAACCGTAACTCCTAGGATCTTTACATGCATTTAGAACTGATATCTCTTACTCTAAATAGTTAACTAAACTCAAGGTGAGTGTCACCTACCATGTGGGCGCCCCATGTGCCCCTATTATTTAGGAACTCGTAATGGACGCCCTCACATGCTCCTAACATTTATAATTAATTACAAATGTCAATTAACATTATTATTTCATCAAATATTAATCTCTTCCTAATCCTAGTGTTCATGAACACATTCCAAGGACTTCAAAGATACATGAAATACAAAATATTTAGGATTGCAATTAAATGGCATCCTATTTCCAACACTAGGAACCAATTCCCATGTCTTGTTCTTCTCAATCTTATTTAGCTCTTCCTTCATGGATTTTATCCAAATTTCATCCTTTCTAGCTTCAACATAGATGTTAGGTTCAATTTGTGACAAGAGAGCGAAATTTACTTGTTCATTGTTCCTTGCTATTCTTCTTCTTATATGAACACCTTCATTTTTATCACCAATAATCTGATCCATAGGGTGATCTTTTTGTACATATTTTCCAAGTTCCTTTTAATTCTCCTCTTCTTTTTCTCCTTCTCCATTTTTTGCATCTCCTCAAAATTCGATTCATCTTCCAAGTCATTCTTATTAGATTTGATATGCTTTATATTCTCATCAATCTTAACATTGATGCTCTCAAAATTTTTGTTCAGTCTCTTGTTATAGCATTTTTAAGCTTCTCTTTGAGTGGAATATCCAAGAAATATTCCTTCATCACTTCTAGAGTCAAAGCTTCCCAAATTTTCATCTTCTCTCTTGATATAACATTTACTACCAAATACTTTGAAATAATTAAAAGATACAGACCTACCATACCATAGTTCATAGGTATTTCTATCACTGTGTGCTCTAATTTGAACTCTATTCAATAATTAAACTATCATATGAACTGCCCCTCTCCAAATCATAAGTTTGGCCTCATTCAACATTGTTCTAGCCATATCTTTAATCACTATGTTCTTTCTCTCTACAAATCCATTCTATTGTGGTTTTCTTGGTGCAAAGTATTGTCTCTTAATTCCATGTGTCTCACAATACTCAACAAACTCACTTGATGTGAATTATCCTCCTCTATCAAGTCTCAAGAATTTAATTCTTCTTCCCATCTCCTTCTCAACCATTTTCCTGAATATATTGAATTTCTCAAGTTTTTGGTTCTTTTCCTTTAGAAAGGTTATGCATGTCATTCTTGTATAGTCATCAATTAGTAACATGGTGTATATTTCACCTTTCAGACGTCTTGTCCTTGTAGGTCCACTTAAATCAGTATCGACCAATTGCAAAGGCTTGGAGCTAGAATATTCTTTTTTCATAAACTTTTCCTCTCTTTTTTTCCCTACTGACATTCTTTGCATACTATGTTTGTAGGCTTGGTTATCTTAGGCATGTGTCTTACCAGATCTCTGGAACTTACTTTCACTAAATTATTAAAGTTTGCATTCCCTAATCTTTAATGCCACAACCAACTCTCATTAGCTTCTCCTATCAAACATGTTTGACCTTTAACTTCACAAAGATTGTAAAGATTAGAGTCAGTTCTTACTCCTTGTGCTATTTTTTTTATCCTTCCTAATATTACGACCATCTGAATCAAATGTGACCTTATAACCATTGTCACACATCTAAATTACACTTAGCAGGTTGTGCTTCAATCCTTCAACATACAAGACATCTTTAGTGGGATTTTTACCATCTAAGCTCAATATTCATTTTCCACATATTTTTACTGTTGTATTGTCACCCAAACTCATAGATCCTCCTTTACATTTATTGATTTTGATGAACTTTATTTTGTCTCCAGTCATATGCTTGGAGTAGCCACTATCTATTACCCATAAGTTCTACTTATTTGTACGTAGTGTTGTTTGTGGAATCATTGACTGTGTGGAGCTTCATTATTTTTCCTTCCACGCCTTCTTAGGCCTCAGTTTCTTCTTCTCCTCCTATTCTTTGATAACTTTTTATTTTATTTTTATTTTAGGAAGTGGGTCTTTCTTTCTCTCATTCTTAACATTTCGTCTAATTAACTTTTTCCTACAATTTTTAGCTATATGACCAAATTTTTTATAGTTGTAACAAACTAGATTCATATCAACTAAAGGAGAAAATATAATTTTTCTTACAATTTTTTTACTCCTTTTAGGAATGACTCTACATTCTCTACCACTATGAAGAAACCGATTACATATATGTAACAATAACGATAAAAGCATGAAGAATATGTGGTCATAGCATTTCCTTGTGCAAGATGAGATGGTCTTCTTTGAATTGGATCTCATGTATCTCTCACCCTAGTAAATCCATCATCAGTTCTCCTTATGTTTTTTCTCTCCTTTTGGTGATTAGGAATTGATTGAATATTCTTCTTTTCTGCAATAGGCTTCTTTTCTTCACTAGTTTTCTTAACCTTCGCAGATTTTTTTTCATCTTCAGATGTATTGTCTTTGTAGGCTTCTTCACCAACTAAACCAGAATTTTCTCCAGCTCTAAATTCTTGTATAATTTTTTAGAGGTGTCCATAAAGGTACTCTTACCTTTCTCAAGCACTAGTCGATATTTTTCTTTGTTGGATGGTTTTTAGGTGCTCAACAAACCATCAAGGATTTTTTTATCTACCTTTCAATTTCAGGCCTTTCTCTATTTGTTCTCTATCCTTCTCAAGATCTTTTCTTAGAGAAAAAAATTTGTTCCTCAAGCTATGTGCATCTTTCAACTTTAGATTAAAGATTGAATTTAACCACTTCTTCTATTATCTTTGTTTCCTCCAACTATAGCTTCAAACCGACCACATTCTGGGTAGATTCTTCAAGATCCTTGATTATCTTTTTTGACTCCTTTTTAGTAGATTTCTTTAGATGTTTATTATCCTTTTTTAACTTCTCAATCTCATCTCTAAGATCATCTATTTCATCTAGAACATAGATTAGTTCTCCTTCTAGGTTAACTTCTCCTCCCTCTCCAAGGTCTTCAACCTTGCCAACCTTCTATTCTTCAGATTCTTTTGCCATGAACAAAATTCATTTTCTTTCATCATGAAGGCACAATTTTGTTCATCATCTGAACCACTACAACTATCTAATACATCATTTTCTTCTTGAATGTATAGACTCTTCTTCTTTTCCTAAAAACTTCTTCTCTTAGGGAAGTAGGGTTTCTTCATTTTACCATTTACTTCTTGTTCATATTTATCCTTCTTATTGTATGAACATTTTGTAGAAAAATGACCTAGTTTACCACAGTCAAAGCATTTGAAGGGTAACATACCTCTATATTTTATAGATCCTCTCCTTAGTCTTTCGATGGAGTTTTCCTCTTCACCATCGGTCTCTTCATGCCTAGGTGATGTTGTTTCTTCCTTTCCTTTCTTAGGTGCTTCATCCTTCTCCTTATTCCTAGCTTTGAATGAAACTTATCTTTTGGATGTCTCTGCATCTCACCTTCTCATTTCATATGTAGTAAATATTCCATGCAACTCATCAAAAGGGAGTTTGTCTACTTCTCTTCCTTCTTCTATTATAGAAATCTTGGGGTCATATTTGGTTTTTCATTGACCTTAGAACCTTTTGCAGAAATACTATTTCTTTTACTTCTCCCAATCCTCTAATGGAGTTTACAACCTCTTTAACTTTTAAAAGATAATCTACAATCTTTTCTCCCTCACTCATATTCAAACCTTCAAACTTAGCTCTAAGGATTTGTAACTTCACTAGCTTTACCTTTTCATCCCCTTCATAATTTTTTTTCAACTTCTCCCAGAAATCATGTGCAATCTCATAATGCATCACCTTGAAAAACATTGAACTTGAAAAACTATAGAGAATATCATGCTTTTCCTTGGAATTGTTCTCATAATCCCTTTTACCTGTAGTGTCAATGGGAGGGGTACCTAGAGGAATATAATTTTTCTTAACTGACATCCAAACATCGAATCCTAGGGATCCCGAATATGTTTCCATCAAAATGCTCCAAAAGGCATAATCTCATCCATCAAATAGTGGTACCTTATTTGTGGATGAACCTTCCTAACTTTCCATTGTGTCCACCTATCCAAGACCAACCTAAGTTGGTTAAGCTTCTCCTAGGGAACCTAGGCTCTGATACCAATTGTTACAACATAATGATCTACTGAGAAAGGGGGGGTGAATCAATAGATAACTTAAAATCCAACTCTAAATATACTTAATGAATTGATTCCTTTTAGCGTTGTTTAAGTAGAATAACACAACACAAGAAGAGACATAAACATGCACATAGCACCAGATGTATGTGTAAAACCTAAGAAGGGAAAAATCATGGTGAGAAGTGCTGCTACAAGTTACTATCCTAATCTACCCTCACAATCAAAAGCTTGGTTACAATTTTTTAGGGTACCAACACTAAGGAGACAAAAATCCCCAGATTTTAGGAGAACCTACTCCAAGGAATCACCCATTCCCTACCCTGAGCACCTACCTGAATGTCTGATGGAACCCACCAATTAGAATCACAATGAAAGATATTACAATTTTTCAAGTGAACACAATTCAGTGTTGCAAATTGTCTTGCAACTACTCAACACCTTGTTACAATTTTTCAAATCTCTTCACTTCCTTTGTTTTGCACTTCAAGATGAACTCTAATTATGATTTCAAAATTTTTGTTTGGGTTCTACTCATCCACATAGACTTTGCACTCGTCCTTTTTATTTTAGTGCATTCTTTGTATACCTCAAGCGAGTCACACATGCACCACACACTTGCTCTCTATTGCAACTTTTTTATTATAAAATTATTTTTTGGCTTCATAGATCATGCACACTTTATGTTGTTCTCCCTTATTTTTTCTTTTAGTGTATTCTTTGTCTATCTCAAAGGACTTTGATTACCTTTTTGCAACATACACTTACTCTATTCTATGTTGCCAACTTAGCCAATTTCTTAATTTTTCCTTTTTGTGTTCATCACTAACCTTCAACATCTACCTCAATATATATACACACCATATAGATCTTCTGCTAGAGTTTTATATTTATCTTCTTCCACAAGTCATCAAACCATCGAGCCACACACTCACTTACCTAGAATCAAGGATTTTTCTATTTTTTTCCTACTAAAAAGCTATGGTTTCAATCACATTCAATTCATGTTCTCTATATCAGGCAATGATCTGATTCTCTATCGCCTACATATCCTTAACACCAATTTAAGCAGCACATCACCAATAAAACTAGTAGCTGGAGTAGTTTGGCCAACTGAATTCACTCCCTAAATTTATTTGCAATCAAAACCCTTGTTCATAGTGTCATAGCCATTGAGGATTCCCAATTTAAACCTAAGACATTGATCTGTTTCTTTTCACGCCATGGTCCATCGATCCACATTCATTATCCATTCTTTTAAAACATAATTGTTAGATTAAAGATAGTATGCAATGATCATCATTGATCTCCACCATATGTAGCTTACCGAGTGCAAGATCCATCAAGACATGTGTCAGAAGCCCATTATCCCACATCGAAGTTAGACACAAACCCACCAAATCTTCATTCGGCTACCAAGCTAGCATCATCTGCCACCTTTTTCAACACCATGCAATTCACAAAGGAGATGTGAATTTATATATCGATCAATTATCTTCTACCACCTATCTACATGTCACAATTCCTTCTTGTTTGCTTCCTCTTTATCCAGTCCCATCATACACTTCGAACATTTTCTGATCTTCTTTTCTCGATCTCCTCTGTTTCCCACTATCTTGTAGGGCTTAGACGGGGACCCATGATATTCACAGTGGGCTAGTGGGGAGGATTTTAGATCTTCAAGCCTCAACCACAACCGTTGATTATGCTCGAGGAAAATTTTAACTTCAAAAATTAGGAAGTATTGTAGTTGCAAAATATTTTCAAAACTAGTAAATGCTAGGCAAAGGAATTGTTCTAGGAATGGACCCAAGGGATTAAGTATAACTTAAGTAAATGGAAATTACTTATTCATAGTCAATGAAGAATTAGAAACTTTGTTCAAATGCTACGAATACAACCCTAGGGTTTATCTATTAAACCCTAAACCTATCTAAGAGTAAACATAATAAAAAATTGAGCTCAACCTTTCTCATCCAACTCTACAAGCTACACCATTGAGAAGCTCTCAAGAAATCCATATTAGTTATGCACACTGATTTGATCTCAACCAACTAGAGGCCACCATTGCAGTGTCATGACATCAGTTCATGACAACAATGCAACTTTGTGAGTATTTTTGCAACAATTGCACATACAAGCTCCTTACTCCATCAATCTACACTTACCTTCCTGAGCTAGATCCACTTCTTATCTGATATCTTTTTTGACCTCAAATTCACCTTTTAAGATAAATGACAAAAAAAATTCCAACACATATCTCCTAGGTATAAAAAATAGTACTAAACTCATGCCAACAACATATGCAACACATAAACTACAATCATAAGCTCCTTGTATCAAATATGTCAATGAAGAATATACATAACCAAGAACTCCCACTGCATAGGTAATGTCAAAGCATATCAATTATACTAATCAACAATGAAGTACCAAGAACAATCACAATGATCCACACATGCAACCCTTGAATAGTTGCATACTCTCTCATGACCTATCACCACCATCCTCCCAAATCATATAAACATGAACTTCCAAGAAAGAAACATAGAATGAAGAGATAAAACTTGTAAACCATAATATTTCCTTCTACCAACACCTCAAAGTCCAATACTATGTCAATTATGATCTCCTAATAACCCCAAATGAGAAGCCTTAACAACACCTAACCACTCAATCTCATAGATCAAATACAATATATGGCTCATGTTAATGCCAACATGGATGTAAGCCTCTCTAACCAAGAAGATAAAAATCAAAGTAACCATTATAAAATATAAGAATCGTCACAATAAGGTCATCTCCTAAACTCCTTATCAATGAATGATAGCATAAACTCAAATGCACAAGGTGATAACCATGCTAACCATCCCTCAAAATGTATCCTCTAGAATTAACTATCGTTAGCTCAAGATCTATATCTATGAGAAACAAAGAAATATAAACTCATGCTAAACAATCCTCAAACTAGTCTTCAAAATCAATCACCATGACTCAAATCATACCCATGAGAAATCAAAGTATGAAATATAACACATCAAAAATAGGATGGGAAATACCTATTAGATGATCAACCACTAAGTAGACCAAGAGTGGGGAATTCGAATGCTCATCCAAGATAACCAAGTCATCCTAACACACTCCAAAAACAATATCCTCTATTGTTCCATCATGATCTCATGTCCATATCAAGGTGAAAGCTCCTTATACTTCTTGTTGAAACCTCCAAAGAGTAATCTTCTAAAGAAAATATCTCTAATTACAAGAGAACTCCAGCCTCACCTACATCTCTAGGTATCCATGAGTACCTCCAATTGATCAATCCATGGAAAACTCCAAATGTAACATAGCACCATCATGAATTAATCAAGAAAATGATCAATGTACTCAATACCAAGAGAGCCACCAAGATCAATGTCAAAGCTCCAACCATAGAATCAGGAACCTATCATCACAACATGATCTAACCATATCCTCCTAGGACATCACATGCAACAATGCATAAAAATCCTAGTCTCAAGAGAACCTGTATCATGTCAAACCTATAAATCGGTATCAAGAGTAAACCATGACATAATACCAAACACACTCGAAACCAAGAAACCACATCTCTAATCACATGAATAATAACATCTCCTCCATTAAGATCATCCAAGTCTACACACACTCAAGTTAAATACCAACAACTTTAGAGATTAAGTGATACCAAGGTCTCCAAACCAAGAATATACAACTGCCATCAAACAATCAAAGGCCAATCGTAAACCATGAAGTCATCACTATCAAATGCTACCACTAAAATTGTATAACAAATGAATGTACCAAGATATCATGAAATCATTATCAAACCACATGCTGCAAGTCCTATCAACTGACTAATCTGGTACTCTAACCATCCATCCTCTCATCCCAAAGCAACATACCAATGCAAAAATGACCACGGACAAGGCCAACTAATGAAATTTGCATTAACAATGTAAAATCTCATGGATATAGATAGTCCACATTGAACCATCCCACTAAAACCCAATAGGTTATACACACCTAAAAGATGTATAACTCAGAGATCCAAAACACTAAAACAAGCAAACTCATCATCACATTAGTAACCTACAAATTGAGATATCAAAGAAGATAATCTTGTAGATATGAAGACTCAAACACAAAATCAACCACATATTTGATTTTCCAAACATGTCCAAAAATGAGTAACCATAGTCAAGGAACCATAAAAGCATCAAGGAGATAATAATAACCTCCTAAGACCAAACTATATCACCACCAAAAATATACATACATGATCATGTCATGCCAATGCTTAAATATACCTACATACCCATGACACCATAACCATAGCCAACATTGTGCCTACATTCAACTATCACCCATACAAGACTTTGTTGGAAGAATGAAGAAGGTGACCTCTAGGTTTGTTTTCATTGATTCCAACACTGATTGGTAACTAGCTAAAGTAAACTGTGTATCTATACTGATCTAATATTTTGATCCGAAAATCCTCTCAATAAAAGATAATTCTATAATTTTTTGATATGTTGCTCAAAAGTGTTAGTTATAGCTATAAACAAGCTTTCAACAACTTTGGTTGATCTAGCTAAGTTATCTAAATGACAAAATTTTGGAATTCTTTTGGCCGAAAGGGTTATGAATTGCTTATATTATGAATTTTTAATGTGTTCCTTATTAGGTTTGAGCTGACCTAATTTGTGGATGACACATTTTGTTTTGTGCACCAAAGAGAATTTTGAATTAGGCTGACAAGTCACTCTAGATCTTGTGTGTGTTCACATTCAATTAGGCCACCCTAATTGATGAAGGAAGATATAGCTATTTATATATGTGTGTGTGTGATAGAAAGAAGATATATATGAAATAGAGTATGTGATGAAAGCTATGTGACAAGTGTTGTAGTGTGAAAGTATTGATAGTTTTCATATGCCTGCAACGAGAGCAGGATCTTGGTTTTTCAAAGCTTAACCGAGACTGATTTCTACACTTTGAAGGTGTACTTATTCAGTTCATTTTTGGCAGTGAGCCATACCATTTTGTATCTTAGAAATAAGTTATTTTATACTGAGGCTATGAGACTTTCATGGAAAGTGTGTCCTGGTATGAGCCCTATAATATCTTGTAACCGGTTATAATATATTGTGAGTTAATCCTTATCGTGGTTTTCCCACTTTAGGTTTTCCACATAAAAATCCTTGTGTCAATGTGTTATGAGATGTTATGATTCCTTTTCTATTTTGGTTTACTATTGCATTTAGATGTGGATTGATAATTGGATGGAAAATAATTAATTGTGTTAGCAGAATACTGATTCACCCCCCTCTTAGTATTCATGGTACTTAGTTCAATGGATATCAGAGAAAATTTCCTCTAAAGAAGTCTTATAGCTTGAGGAAGGTCCCAAATTTTTTATACATGGCTAACAAAAGCTATCATGTTCCTCTGGAGGAAAAATTTAGATTTTAGTAACTTCATGTTACTCTTTAAGAATTGGAAAAAAAGTGAAGATGGGAAGGAAACTTAAAGGAAGCAAATGAATGCATTAGAAAGTTAAGAGAAAAAATCAAAAAGTTCAAAGAGAGGCATAAATAAGTTAGTGATCAATTGAAAAAGGAAAATGAAGATATTATTGGACTTAAGGTGCAAGTTGAAGAAAAGAAATGAGTTGAGGAATGTCAAAAAGTTGAGATTCAGAATAAAATCGATGAATGTACAAAGCTTGAACAAGAAGTGGTAACCCTAATATCTGATTAGGAAAGAGAAAAATTTCATGAAGAAAAATTCAAAACAAGTTCTACAAAGCTTGATGAATTGATTGCATTTAAGAAACCTTCTAAGGATAAAAGTGGTCTAGGAATTAAAGAAGGAAAAATATCAAAGGAAAAACCAATTCCCAACAAGGTGGACAATCAAAGGAAGTCACAAGGAAATATTCATCAGATCAAGAACCAAAGGAGCAATACCAGAACGATTCCTATTCGAGTACCTAATGCTAAAAGGTACCCATCTTTTAATGATTTTTGTTTCTCATGGAATAAATTCGGTCATAGAGAAACAAAATGTAGAAGTAAGATGAACTAGAATGTTGGATTCTTTGTTGGATAATGCTTTACCTGCAATAAGTTTGGACATAGAGCTACCGAGTGTAGAAGCCAAATAATTTTGAATAGATTTAATGATAGTAGAAGGATTCAGTCTTTTCAAGGCTATTGATAGACATGTAATATCTTTGGACATAAGGCTAATCAGTATAGATAAAGGATAAATCCAAACTAGTTTGGTAAAAAAAAAAATTTGTGCTACACTTGCAACAAACCAAGACATATCTCAAAATTTTATAGGAGAAAAATTGGGAAGAAACCTAATTCGGAACAAAAGAACAAGTTTGTGAACAAAGTAGATCCTACCGAAGTAAGAAAAGAAATGGAAAATATTTGGAGGAAAAAGGAAGAACCTGAGAAAAAGGATGAGTCAAATACATTTGTATCTATATCCAATGCAAATACCTCTTCCAAAAATTGAACCCAATAGTGGTTTCAAGGGAAGCAGTTATAGAGAAATCTAAAAATCCCCTGATATATGAGGTGTCAAGTAGTGACACAAGGTTATGTAATATGAGTCATCACTCTGGAGGCATTGGAGAAATATCTGGTAGAAAATAGGTAGATCCAGAGAATTGTGGAACCTTTTTAGGTCTACAATGTGTATCATAAAGTGTTTATCAGCTTTAAAGGTTGAAAGGAAATAAATGTGAATTAGGGAAAAAATTGTAAGTAATAAAGCAAGAAACTAAGTTGATCCAAAGCACATTTATGCAATTGGGAAGAAACAGAGCAAGATAAAGTTAGTTGAAGGTGATTCAGAGCATCGTACATCAAAATCCTAGTTCTCGACAAGCAAAAAAAGGTATTCAAGGTTATCTGAATTTCATGGATTCTAAGTTGAAGGATTTTTTTGTTCAAAATATTCAATTTGTTTGAGGAGAAATGGCAACTCCTACTATTATGGAAGTCTTTGAGAGACCCCAACCTAGATTTAGAAGATATTCATGGAAAGTGTATGAAGTAGACCCTGTGGGTGCATTGTCACACATTTTGAGCAATGTGTTACCCACCAAGGACACAAGAACATATATTCATGGGAAGCTAGAGGAATTCAATCACCAAGAGCTTAAGGATTTATGGGAAAATGAATTGATGGGTGATGATCTACTACTTAAGCCAAAATATGAAAATGTAGTTTGGATGAAGTTAAACATTTGGAATTGGTTTCCAAACTTTTCCAGTGAGAGTGAGGTGGAGTTTGTTAGAATGGCTCTCGGTAGGTTTCATAGAAAAATTTTGTGGACAAATGTACCAGGGGTTATCAACAAGGAGGCAATTTAAGCCATAACTAGTCTTTGTGATACTGGATCTATTCTAGTTCTAAAGGTGGTGAAAAATGATGTAGTCACGAAGTTGACTAGTGCTACATTTGACATAAGAGATTTAACTACAAAGTCTATTGCAAACCCTGTCATCAAGTATGTTGCCATCATGATTGGGCAAAAAAATTATTTCACCAATTGGGTAAATTTTGTATCTGCTACGACAATTGACACTGCATATGACATGGTGGTGAATGAAAAATATTTTGATCTATGTGAGTTGCTTAGGCTGAAACTTATCGAGAACCTGAGTATGAATAAGGCAAAGTAGCATCTCTTTAAATTTGGCATACTAGTTGTTTGTTTGCTATTTTATTTCTTGAGGGAATTATTGGGAAGGAAAGGCATAATATGGGAGAGTAACAGGTCAGTTGCATATCATATTTGATCTTTTGCATAGTCTAGGAGATTTCAGGGCACAACACAATGCTCTTACTGCTTTCTTTGACATATTTTAGAATGAGATGCATGAAAGAGACTAATATGAGAAGGAGATAACACTTCTTATAACTACAGATGAATGCATCATAGAGATTGTTGAACCCATAATTTGATGGATTGAACCATTGGGATATTATCTTGATAAACAATTAGCAGAGAAGTACATTTAAATACTATTGAGTAGCCCTAAGGACCCCTCTCTACCTAGGCATGGAACATGTGTTGAGAAATATACTGAAGTTCATTTAGAGTCTACTACATCCAAAAGAAGAAAGAAAGTTGAAGCTTTCTTCCAAGGAAAAACTTTCTCTAAGGATAACATAGAATAGTTAAAGGAGGCCCTTGATGAAATAAAAGCTAAATATACTGAACAACCCTCCAGACCTAGGTTATTGGGAAGATTATCCTCTAGTGCTACACCAACATCAATCTCCAGTGTTGCTACTATTAGTACTACTAATATTGAGAAGGGAAAGAAGAAAGAAAAAAATCCCCATACATCAATTGATGTTTCTACCCCTACCAGTCCTAGTATCTGGGCATCTAAGAGAAAGGATATACCTCCTACTGCACCATCTGTCACTTCAGGAAGAAGAAGAGTAAAACAAAAAGATAAGAGGAAAATAAATCTGAGTGACGCAAGAAGAAATAGAACTTTGCATAAAAGAGGAGCATTAGCTAAAAAGAAACAAAAGGAGTAGTACCTCCAAAGAAGAAGCTCAAACCAGAGTTGATATCTCCATCGATGAGGAAATCGACAAAGAGGAGGATACTTACCAAATCCATGTGTAGTTCATTAAAAGAAGAATGAAGAAGGCTCATTTGATCCTATCGAGGAAATGTCTGGATCTCCTCTGGTAAGTGATCAACCATCTTTAGATCTAGGATCCTTAGTAAATAATTTGATTGATAATGATCTCATGTCAACTGCTAAGCTATTTGACAAAGTTAATGATGAAGAAAAATAAACCATCATCATTGCATTTATTGACTATATAGTTATTTGTAATGTAATTATGGAGACCATTCAGATCAAAGTAACTAAATATGTCTGAGAAGCATTAGTACATAGAAGGAAAGAAGTTGTGTATATTGAAGATAAGATGAGAAATGATGCCATAAATTCCTGTGGCTCATCTATTTCTGAAATATAAGCTATTAATCTATTAAAAGAATGCTCTACTATGTTTAGAGTCAAGTAGAGAGTTAATATGTTAATGATTAAGGAGCATGAGAATATGGAAAAGGCGAGAAAAGAAACCAAAAATGTAATTAGACAACTATCAAGGAGTTATGGGATAAGAAACAACTCTTCATCCAACATAGCTCAAGCACAAATGCATATTGATGCTACAAAAGTGATTGATAATCTAGGCTTGGAGACTGTTGGTGAGATGCATGGTGATTCAAAGAATCTTGTCGCTCTAACAACACAGAAAAGACAACCAACAAAAGGTTTGATGATCAACATAAAGATCATACCGGTGATAAGCAAGAAGAAAATGATGAATCTATCAGAAACAGGGATAAGAAAAAAAAATATGAAAGTGAAGGGAGGATGAAAATGAGAGTAATGACAAGGATGATGAGGATAAAAGAGAGAAATAAAAAATAGAGAAATCCTATGGAAATTCATTTGGAGAAGAAGACGAAAGAGAAAAGGAAAAAAGAAGAAGAAGAAAATGAAGAAGAAAAGAAGAAAGAGGAAGACAAGAAATCCATTCTAACTAAGAAGAGCAAAGGAGAAATTCCCAAAGGTTTTGAGTTGTCAAAGCCATCCAGAGAATCAACCAGAACTACCCTCAAAGGTCTTCTATCAAGGAAAATAGTGCTTCAACCTATGCTTCCACCCTAGCTAGTTAAGCTGCTATCACATCCAAGTTACATGGACTTGACCAAGATTACACCATGTGACAAAATAAAACAAAGTGGCACTTTTCTCATTTTTGTCACATAGGAAGCTTTTGGGTCATATCAAAAAGGAAATGAACTAATTAATGAAGCCATTAAAGCTTTACAAGAGTCAGCCCCCTGTGTTACAACTAATAACTCCTTAGCTCCAATTAAAAATCTAAAGCTTATAGTTGATTCAATCAAAGAGTACACATCTAACTTGAATGTACAGACTGCAAAAGAAGTGGAGTTTAGACTGCTAGAGAAAAGATTGTTGTTTCTGCAAGATAAGTGTACAACTACACATGATAGGGCTTTACAAACCTTGAAAGAAGTAAGAGAATGTGATGAGGAATCCCAACTACTATTTGTCTACTACATGAAGTGGTCTAAATCCACTCAAGGTATCAAGGACTTAATGGACTCGATTGAGTCTCAGCTTGCTGATGCCTCCAAAGATTATAAGGTTTCAAATGATAGAAACTATGTTTTTTGGGTTTCTATTGCAGATCTTGAGAGAAAAAATTTCATCCTGCAAAGGAAGAAAGAAAATTCTATAGGACAGTATGCCCAACTTGGAGACCTAGTTATGTCCAGATATGTATCTATATAAAATTCGTTGATGGAAGAATCAATTCCATCCACTCCAGAAGAAGGAGAAGAATTCCTAGAGGAACTAGAATCTCTACACAAAACTCTTTCTAGAGAAAAATGAGTCTGGGGTGATGGAAAGCCAACTTAGGAAGCGATTCTCAAGGAGTTACGGGGTGCCCCCAGTTCCTGATTTATAGTTTTTTTACTTTTACTAGTCCTTTTTCCTTGATGTCAAAGGGAGAAAAGAAGAGAAGAGTCTATATAAAGAAGGGTATGTTATCTTATGGTGTTTGATGTGTTTTGGTGTTCTTGTATATATGATAGGGGGAGTTGAGTACATTAGTGTTGCAATATATTTTGTTTTTAAGCAAGTCTCTTTTTTTTGGCACATGTTGCCATCAACAAAAAAGGGGGAGATTGTTGGAAGTATGAAGAAGGTGACCTATGGGTTTGTTTTCATTGATACCAACACTAATTGGTAACTAGCTAAAGTAAACTATGTATCTAGTGTAACACCTGCCACGAAACCCTAGAGAATGTCACACACATAACGAAAGTGATTTTTTTTTTTTAAAGTGTAATTAAACAAGTAAAGTAAACCACACTAACACATACATTCTCTAAGGTACATGACGACACTTACTTACAGTACCCATTACTAACAAAAGTTACTAAATATAACTTATATTTCTTACTCATGAATTAAAGATCATACATCCAATAACATTAAAATACATCACCTAAGATATAAAGTACAATAATGCTTCATTCAAACATTGCATTTATTTAATATTACAATTAGAATTCTCATTTCCAAATGTGATAGTTTATATAAAAGTGTTACAATTACAAATTACAAAGGTTCTCCTCGAATACAATTGAGGAGTGATGCAATTACAAGGTATCCAACTGATGCAAATGTGACATAAGAGAAGTACAAATCCACTAGTACACGTGAGCTCTCCAATCATGAAGTACTCGCCATCACAAACAAGAACTGGGGACCCAACGGTGTAAGGTGCACGTTCCACACAACCAAGTGGTACCCGAAAGCCCACCCCCCATGCTAGGAGATAGTAAAAGAGATTCCTAGGAAAAACCTACAACCTCTAGACACAAGAAATAACAATACTAAACTACACAAGTACAATACTAACATGATGGTTACAATGCTTCTAGAATACAATGATCAACTACACAATACAAATAGTCTGACTAATGGTTTTCATAGGAGGAGTGTCATCACAAAGTTGCATGGGTTACCCTGGTGAATCTTCCTAGGCTCCGGCCCCCATCTTGGGTTACCCTGGTGACATCTTATGAAACCCGACCCCACATGCAATCCAATGTGGAATCGATTATCTTTCAAAGAGACAAGATAATGATCTTTCCATTCCAGGCCTTCTCATCTCATCCCAAGTCTATACTAGCCCTTGATTCCATGAGAAAGGCACTTTTAATAAGTTAAGTGTTTAAACTACCTTTTTTCCCTAACATATTTATTTAGTTTTCACTAATTAAACTAACTTTACATGAGTTACCCTGACACCACTTTGTGTGTCGGCCCCCATGAAGAGCCACTACCCTTTTAACAACCTAAGGAATCAATTCCACTAACCATGGGTAGACAAGGTGTACGTAAATCAATTACAAATACCAACTCAATAACAATATACAACACAACATGTTCATAGAACCAGGTGTCCATACTGGAAAAATACCACGTGGACTACCCAAGTTAATACAAAAGATAAACCATCACGAGTTACAACCCCATTACAAAGGAAACACATCTGGAAGTTTTACATAAACAAATAACTCAATTTTCCAACCAATAAGAATGCGAGAAAACACAACTTTAAAAAAAAACAATTTCAGGCAACATATTAATCTAACTTTAGGATTTCCTAAATCCAAATAATTCAATAACACATCATTTGCAAATACTCAAAGTAAATATAATTACATTTGCAACATCAAGGAATTCTAAAACTAATTGTTTAATTGTATTTTCCTCAATTACACATAATGATAAAAATCAATTTCTTTTTAAATAAAATCATTTTATTATAAAATAAATATTTGCATCTATTATAATAAAAATCTTAAGACAATTATATTTAAATATAAATATATATTAAACATATATATATAATTATATACTTAATTATGTATATACAATTATATATGTATATATATATAAATATGTATATATATATATATATATATTTAAATATATAAATATAATTATTTAAATAAATATTCATAAAATCAATTTAAATTCCAAACCATTAAAATATAACCAAATATTTAAAATATATAATATATATAGTATATGTATATTATATATATTAAACAAAATAAAAAGAAATTTAATAAAAATGAACCCCCACATAAAGCCTAGCGTAGGGGACGCAGCCTGGGCTGCGCCCAGCCTACTCTGTGGAGGATGCTGCCAATGGTAGCACTTCCCCCACTATATGTGGGGAGTGCTACTCACAATAGCACACCCTCCATGGGTGCGGCTATGGTGCAGCCACAACATCTTTTTTAAATTTTGTTTCCTGTGTTTTCCCAATCACATCGTATGGCAAATTCTCCATATTTTCAATAAAATTTTACTGTAAAATATACCAGAACATTTGTCCAGAAGGACAAATTTTCACAAAAATATTCTACATAAGGGGTTTTACAGTTTTAAATAGGGGATTTCAATTTTCAAAGAATTTAACTGAGAATCTCTTTTCCACAATTTTAACTGAGGATCTCAATTCATTCTTATAGAGGTTTTATAATTTATTTTGTTGTTTTCATTTTGAATTTCCTATTGTTTTAAATTCATTTACCTACAGAGGATTTAAGAAATTCTCAAATTTTCTACAGATATTTTCAAAAATTCACAGCAAGTTTTATAGACATCCTTTCAAAATTAAAAATCAAAGCTTCTAAGCAATAAAGCAATAAAAGAACCTGAAGCTTGAGGTAATGAAATATGAAGTTGATCTTCCTTGCAAAATCCAATCTTCCAAAACCTCTTCCAAAATCTCCACTTCCAAACAAAAATGCAAATATACAGAGCAAAACCTTCCTCTCTTTTAACAACCAAATTTTCCAAAGATCTCTTTTTTCATCCAATCCCCCCATTAATTTTTTTAAACACTTAGTCAAAATTCAAAAATATCTTTCTCAACCACCATAGTTATTTCCTCTTATGCATTCACAATTTATTTTTGCATTTAACTAATTTAAAACACAATTTAATTTCAAAATAAATTTAAATCACTTCATTTATGCACTTTACAAATACAATTAAACTATTGGTTTAATAAATTTAATTGATTAATTTATTTACTTAATAAAATAAGTTTAACAAAAAGGATTAAATTACTTTACCACATAAATGAAATTTAATTAATGAAATTAAATCAAAGTTCTTAACAACTTTAATCTAAAATACATAAATAATCATTTAAACTTTTTAATCATTGATTTTCACAAACAACCTTGCAGATAATTAATTATCAAAACAAACAAGGACAACATGACATTACAACATACTAAACATGAACAAACGACACACTATAACTGGATTTTTGGTTTGACAAGGGAACCCCGTTACTATCTCCCAATCAACAATACCGTTGGGAAATGGACACACTCAAATGTGTGAAGCCAAGTGGAGATGATGTCTTGTACCTACAATCCTGCAACCAAGATGAATGTCGTACATGTATAAAAAGAACATAATAGTCACATCGTGAAGATAAATCATGAAATCACAGGGTGCTCACAAGCAAGCGATGTAATCTCATCCCCTTCACCAATACAATCACATCAAGACTGACAAAATAAAACATCATTAATCAATAGATGAGCATATACTAATATTAACAACTATGCTAATCAAAAGCATAACATAAAACCATAAACATCCATATATTGTATCATCTCATCAAAATATAACACCATCATTGCTCCAGTGTCAGTGATCATAAAACAATAACAAGGTATCGGGGTCTATCAAAGTAAAGGTACTTTCTAATAGCATAATAAAATCGGAACACGTAGAAGCAATTGGAGGGGCACTGCATCCTCGCCCCTAGGATCAGGCTTACTCCTAGAAGCCTACAAACAAATAGGGATAGAGCTCCCTCATCCTTATCACATCCTCCCAGTTAGCTGAAGTATCATTTCTAGTATCCCACTGGACCCTGACCTGCTCAATATCTTGACCCCTAAGGGCGAGTCTCCTATGCTGCGTGACAGCCATAGGCTCCAAATCCAACTGCCCATCCTCTACCTGTAAAGCATTCCAATCAAGGACGCGAGATATGTCTAGATGATAAGGCCTGAGAACTAAAACATGAAACACATCATGAATATGCGAGAGACTGGGTGGCAAAGCAAGTCGATAAGAAATTGGACCAATCTTCTCAAGAACCTCAAATGGCCTGAAAAAGTGAGGTGAAAACTTGGAGCCCTTTCCATATCAGATTGGACTCTTTCATGGATCCACTTGCAAAAAGACTCGGTCACCTACTGTAAACTGATGATCCACCTGATGTGCATCTGCATACTTTTTCTGCCTATCTTTTACTGCAACCAAATGTTCCCTGATCCGAATCACCTACTGCTCAATATCCTAAAGCATGTTAGGACGCAAAATAACTCTATCCTCTAACCAATCCCAACTCAAAGGAGTCTGACATGGACACCCATACAATGCTTGGAAAGGAGGCATAACAATCAAACTTTGATAGCTGTTGTTATAAGAAAACTCCACTAAATGGAGATAGTCCTCCCATCATGTCTTCTCATCCATCACATACATGCATAGCATATCCTCAAGGATCCAGTTGACCCTCTCGATCTGTCCATCTGTATTAGGATGATACACTGAACTAAAGTTCAACTGTGTCCCCATAGCATGTTGTAATGACGTCCATAGATCTGAGGCGAACACAGGATCCCTGTGAGAAATGATCCGAAGAGGAATATCATGGAACCTAACAATATGTCCCATGAACACTCTAGCAATGGATGAAGCATTATAGGATGAACGAATAGGTGAGAAGTGTGCTACCTTCGTCAACCTATCCACCATCACCATAATAGCATCACGTCATCGTGAAGAGTTGGGTAACCCAACAATCAAATCCAATGAGATTATACCTCATTTCCACTTTGGCACCAAATGTTGCTGCAGAAGCCCTACTGGATGTTGGTGTTCAGCCTTCACTCACTAACACTCCAAACACCTTGACACCAAATTAGAGATATCTCACTTCATACCCGCCCAAAAATAAAGCTATCACAAATTGACATGCATCTTCTTCACTCCTAGATGAGCTGAATAAGGTGCCTGATGTGCCTCTATCAAAACCAAGGTATGAAGATCTCCAGATAATGGAGCATAAATGCATCCCATGTGCCTCAACAAACCATCTGAATCTAGAGAATAATATGAGAATCTTCCCTTGAGAACCTTTCCTGACTCTGTCTCTGATCTCACCTCCTAGTACCAACTATCTGTAGGAAGTGCTGAAAGAATTTGACTCCTCAAATCCACACCAAGAGTCAACTTAGACAACTCATGTCTCTACCTACTGAGAGCGTCAGTAACTACCTTCTCCTTCCCCTGGATGTACTTCACCTCGAAGTCATACTCACAAAGGAATTCCATCCATTTCCTTTGCCAAGCATTAAGATTAGGCTATGTGAAGATATACTGAAGACTCCTATGGTCATTGTGCAACTCAAATTTGTGCCCCAACAAGAAATGTCTCCATCTCGTCAAGGTGTGCACTACCGTTGCCAACTCAAGATTGTGTGTAGGGTAATTCAATTCATGATCCTTGAGTTTGCGCGATTCATATGCAATCACTTGACCATCCTGCATTAAGGCTGCTCCTAATCCCTCCAAAGATGTGTCAGTATAGACAAAAAAATCCCCAGTAGGATCAGATATCTCAAGAATCAGTGCATTGGTCAACTTCTCCTTTAGCGTCTGAAATGCTGACTCACACTGTTCTAACCAAACAAACCTCTTCCCTTTCCTCTAAAGAGAAGTGATAGGATGTCCTATTCTCGAGAAGCCCTCAACAAAACATCTATAGTAACCTGCTAAACCCATGAAACTATGTATCTCTACCACATTAGTCGATGCGGGCCAATCAATGATCACTTGGATCTTCACAGGATCTACTACAACACCCTCTCCTCTAATCACATGTCCAAGGTACTTGAACTTAGTCTTAAAGAACTCACATTTGGACAGGTTAGCGCACAATTGATTATCTCTCAAACACTACAATACCTACCTCAAATGCTCCTCATGTTCCTCTACAACCCTGGAATAGATCAATATATCATCAAGGAATACCATACAAATCTATCTAGATATGTGTAGAAAACTTTGTTCATCAAGCTCATGAACACAGATGGCACATTAGTCAACCCGAATGGTATGACAGTAAACTCGTAGTGACTGTAGCATGTGTGAAACTTCATCTTATGGATATCGACATCAAATATGCGTAGCTGATGATACCTTGAGTTAAGATCAATCTTTGAAAAGATTGTAGCACCCTTGATATGATCAAACAAGTGATCAATCCTAGGTAAGGGATATCGGTTCCTGATTGTCACTTTGTTCAACTGACGGTAGTTGATGTACAAATGAAGAGAACCATCCTTCTTCTTCAGAAAAATTACTGGTGCTCCCCAAGATGAAACACTAGGGCAGATGAAACCCTTCGCTAACAACTACTCTAGCTGCAAGCGGAGCTCCTTAAGCTCCTGTGTAGTCATATGGTATGGAGCTTGTGAATTAGGCTCAGAACCAAGTAACAGATCAATCCTAAAATCAATGTCACGTTGAGGTGGCATCCCTGGAATATCATCGAGAAATACATCTACATACTCCTGGAGTATGGGGTGGCTATCAAGAATCACCTTCTCCTCACTATCACCCAACTCCAAGTCATCTACTGTCACTGCAAATAACTAACATCCTTGATGTACACATCTCCTCAGCTACATAGCTGAGATCATCCTCAATGATATGGGTGTCTGAACTCCCACAATCTCTACCTCACTACCAGATGCATCAATGCATCAAATCTATTTATGTTGACAGTGTGTAATGGCCTTGTGAGCCTCAAGCCAATCCATCCCTAAGACAATGTCATACGGCCCCAATGGTATAATGCAAAGGTCTAATGTAGTGTGAAAGGATCCAATCTCTAATCTATAGTCAGGTACTAGGGATTGAACTACGACTTTAGCACCGAAGGTCAATTCGACCTACCACTTAACATCTTTCTTTGCTACCCTTAGTCTACATTGTGCCACAACAGATGATGAAATAAAGGAATCTGATGCTCCAAAATCAAATAAAATGGTAACCCTATTACCTCATAACATGCCATATGTCTCTACTATTGTGCTCTAATGATCAACCTTGCAGTTATCAACCACAACAAATACTCAATGCCCTCTATCTGCATCACCAACTATTGGCTCTAACGCCACTGGTCTCTGAGTGTATCCTGATGTGCCCCTGTTGGGACACTGCCTTGCTATGTGACCCTGTTGGCCACACGTAAAACATCCAGTACCTCTACCTCCAGGAGGCACGCTCGACTACTAAACGCTACCCCTATAGGTAGAATGTGAACTCTGTGCGGGCTGCTCATAAGTGTTACATTTGTTTCACCTCCAGTTCCTGTCACCACCTGACTGAAATCTGTCACCCTGTCTCTGCTGGAAACTCTTTCGTTTCCCCTATGAATTCTAATACTGCCCACTCTGTGTAGACACCTGCTGTGTCCTAGGTGGTCTAGCTCCCTGAGTCTGACCACTACGTGTACTAGGTCTTATAGCTAAAGAAATTCCTTTCTATACTCCAGTGCGACCACCTAATGCCATCACCAGGTTCTCCTCCACCAATCTGGCCTTCTCCACTGTTGTCTCCATAGCCTTGGGTTTGAAAACCTAAACTCCACCACTGATCTAGGCATTTAAGCCGCTAATAAAATGTTGAACAAGCATGCCCTCATCATCACCGATGCCTACAAACTGCTTGAGTTCATAAAAATGATGCTCATACTACTCTACAGACATAGTCGTCTATCGTAAGGAATGGAACTCATCTCCATGACACTATTGCCAATGATTAGAAGGAAATTTGGCCCTGAACCTCTCGAAGAACAAATCCCAAGATACGATATTAATATCAATATGGAGCTTTTGCTCCTCCAACCTCCACCAAGTCGATGCAAAATCCCTCAGGTGCATGATTGCACATCTAGCTTTGGTGTTGCTACCATAAGGGTGCATAGCAAAACACCAATTCAAATCTATCAGCCATATCTCAACCTCTAATCTGCTAACTAAACCATCAAATGCAGGCAGACGAGCTCTAAGTAGGTCTCTCATATGTGCAACCATGACTACTTCTGATTGTGTTGGAGCCTCTCTCTCACCCACAATATCATGATCTCTATCATGCCTCAGACCCAAACGAGCTAGTGTCTCCTCTAATAAATGACGCAACTGAGCATCCCCAATCCCTGGTGGACCCTGATTTTAAACACCACCCTCAAGAGCGTTTTGGGAAGCCTGTTGCTCCTCACGATCTGAGTCATGGGGAACAATGGGACGTGAATTCTGGTGATTACCTTCACGACCGCCTGCACAACCATGACCAATACCGCGACCTCACCTAGGTGGCATGATCCTACATAAATACACACCACGACATAAGACAAGGTACACAAACTTAAATCCTACACAACTAACAACTTATTGGCTTCAACATTATCCCAGAGCACCTAGTGTTTAAACCTAGCTCTGATACCATGTGTAATGCCCACCACAAAACCCTAGAGAATGTCACACACATAACGAAAGCGAACAATTTTTTTTTTAAAGTGTAATTAAACAAGTAAAGTAAACCACATTAACACATACATTCTCTAAGGTATGTGATGATGCTTACTTACAATACCCATTACTAACAAAAGTTACTAAATATAACTTATATTTATTACTCATGAATTCAAGATCATACATCCAATAATATTAAAATACATCACCTGAGATATAAAGTACAATAATGATTCATTCACACACTGTATTTATTTAATATTACAATTACAATTCTCATTTCCAAATGAGATAATTTATACAAAAGTGTTACAATTACAAATTACAAAGGTTCTCCTCGAATACAATTGAAGAGTGATATAATTACAAGGTATCCAACTAATACAAATGTGACATAAGAGAAGTACAAATCCACTCGTACACGCGAGCTCTCCAATCATGAAGTACCCACCATCACGAACAAGAAATGGAGACCCAACGGTGTAAGGTGCACATTCCACCCAACCAAGTGGTACCCGAAGGCCCACCCTCAGTGCTAGGAGATAGTAAAAGAGCATCCTAGGAAAAACCTACAACCTCTAGACACAGGAAATAACAATACTAAACTACACAAGTCCAATACTAACATGATGGTTACAATGCTTCTAGAATACAATGATCAACTACACAATATAAATAGTTTGAATGATGGTTATCACATGAGGAGTGTCATCACAAAGTTGCATGGGTTACCCAGGTGAATCTTCCTAGGCTCCAGCCCCCATCTTGGGTTACCCTGGTAACCTCTTATGAAACCTGGCCACACATGCAATCCAATGCGGAATCGATTATCTTTCATAGAGACAAGATAATGATCTTTCCATTCCATACCTTCTCATCTCATCCTAAGTCTATACTATCCCTTGAGTCCATGACTGAGGAACTTTTAATAAGTTAAGTGTTTAAAATACCCTTTTCCCCTAACATATTTATTTAGTTTTCACTGATTAAACTAACTCTACATGAGTTACCCTTACACCACTTTATGTGTTGGCCCCCATGAAGAGCCACTCCCCTATTAACAACCTCAGAAACCAATTTCACTAACCATGGGTAGACAAGGTACATGTAAATCA
Organism: Sequoia sempervirens; assembly: GCA_007258455.2. Taxonomy (NCBI): domain Eukaryota; kingdom Viridiplantae; phylum Streptophyta; class Pinopsida; order Cupressales; family Cupressaceae; genus Sequoia; species Sequoia sempervirens. The sequence goes on along the minus strand of VDFB02000008.1, from coordinate 49,668,727 downwards.
ATTACAAATACCAACTCAATAACAATATATAACATAACCTATTCATAGAACCAGGTGTCCATACTAAAAATATACCACGTGCACTACCCAAGTTAATACAAAAGATAAACCATCACGAGTTACAACCCCATTACAAATGAAACACATCTAGAAGTTTTACATAAACAAAACACTCAATTTTCCCAACAACGAGAATGAGAGAAAACACAGCTAAAAAAAAAACAATTTCAGGAAACATATTAATCTAACTTTAGGATTTTCTAAATCCAAATAATTCAATAACACATCGTTCACAAATAATCAAAGGAAATATAATTAAATTTGCAACATTAAGGAATTCTAAAACTAATTGTTTAATACTATTTTCCTCAATTACACATAATGATAAAAATCATTTTATTATAATTTTTTTTTACATCTATTATAATTAAATAATCTTAAGATAATTATATTTAAATATATATATATATATATATTAAACATATATATAATTATATACTTAATGTATATACAATTTTATATATATATATATATATATTTAAATATATATATTATTTAAATAAATATTTATAAAATCAATTTATATTCCAAACCATTAAAATATAACCAAATATTTAAAATATATATTATATATATTATATATATTATATATAATATATATAATATATGTATATTATATATATTAAATAAAATAAAAATAAATTTAATAAAAATGAACCCCCACATAAGGCTTGGCATAGGGGACACAGCCTGGGTTGCGCCCAGCCTCCCCTGTGGAGGTCACTGCCTATGGCAGCGCTTCCCCCACAATATGTGGGGAGTGCTACTCACAGCAGCGCACCCTCCATGGGTGCGGCTGTGGTGCAGCCACAACAACCCCCAACATTTTTTAAATATTATTATTTTTTTTAAATTTTGTTTGTTATGTTTTCCCAATCATGTCGTACAGTGAATTTTCTAGATTTTCAATAAAATTTTACTGTAAATTAAAATTTGTATGTCCATATTTATATATATATATGTAAAATATACTAGAACAATTGTCCAAAAGGACAAATTTTCACAAAAATATTCTACATAAGGGATTTTACAGTTTTAAACTAGGGATTTCAATTTTCAAAGAAGTTAACAGAGAATCTCTTTTCCACAATTTTAATTGAGGATCTCAATTCATTCTTACAGAGGTTTTCTAGTTTCTTCTATTGTTTTGATTTTGAATTTCCTATTGTTTTAAATTCATTTCCCTATAGAGGATTTAAGAATTTTTCAAATTTTCTACAGAGATTTTCAAAAATACACAGCAAGTTTTATAGACATCCTTTCAAAATTAAAAATCAAAGCTTCTAAACAATAAAGCAATAAAAGAACCTGAAACTTGAGGTAATGAAATCTAAAGTTGAGCTTCCCTGCAAAATCGAATCTTCCAAAACCTCTTCCAAAATCTCCACTTGCAGAAAAAACTACAAAAATACAGAGCAAAACCTTCCTCTCTTTTAACAACCAAATTTTCCAAAGATCTCTTTTTTCATCAAATCCCCCCATTAATTTTTTTTAACACTTAGTCAAAATTCAAAAATATCTTTCTCAACCACCATAGTTATTTCCTCTTATGAATTCACAATTTATTTTTGCATTTAACTAATTTAAAACACAATTTAATTTCAAAATAAATTTAAATCACTTCATCTATGCACTTTACAAATACAATTAAACTATTCACTTAATAAATTTAATTGATTAATTTATTTACTTAATAAAATAAGTTTAACGACAAGGATTAAATTACTTTACAACATAAATGAAATTTAATTAATTAAATTAAATCAAAGTTTTTAACAACTTTAATCTAAAATACATAAATAATCATTTAAACTTTTTTATCATTGATTTTCACAAACAACCTTGCAGATAATTAATTATCAAAACAAACAAGGACAACATGACATTACGACATACTAAACATGAACATATGACACACTATGACTGGGATTGTGGTTTGACAAGGGAACCCCATTACTATCTCCCAATCAACAATGTCATTGGGAAATGGACACGTTTAGACCTGTGAAGCCAGGTGGAGATGATGTCTTGTACCTACAATCCTGCAACCAAGATGAATGTCATACATGTATAAAAATAACATAACAGTCACATCGTGAAGAGAAATCACAGAATCACAGGGCACTCACAAGTGAGTGATGTAATCTCGTCACCTTCACCAATATAGTCACATGAAGACTGGTGAAATAAAACATCATTAATCAACAGATGAGCATATACCAATATTAACAACTATGCTAATAAAAAGTATAACATAAAACCATAAACATCCATATAGTGTATCATCTCATCAAAATATAACACCATCATCGCTCCAATGTCAGGGATCATAAAATAATAACAAGGTATCAAGGCCTATCAAATTAAAGGTACTGTCTAACAGCATAAGAAAACTAGAACACATAGTAGCAACTAGAGGGGAACTACATCTAGGATCTAGTATTTTGATGCGAAAAACCTCTCAATAAAAGGTAATTCTATGAGTTTTTTATATGTTTCTCAAAAGTGTTAGTTACAGCTATAAATGAGCTTTCAACAACTTTGGTTTATCCAACTGAGATATCTAAATGAAAAAATTTCAACATTCTTTGGCCGATAGGGTTATGAACTGCTTATCTTATGAATGTTTAATGTGTTCCTTATTAGGTCTGGGAAGACCTATTTTGTGGATGACACATTTTGTTTTGTGCTCCAAAAAGAATTTGAATTGGGCCAAAAAGTCTCTCCGAATCTTGTGTGTGTATACATTCAATTAGACCGACCTAATTGATGAAGGAAGATATAACTGTGTATATATGTGTGTGTGTGTGTGTGATGGAAAGAAGATATATATGGAATAGAGTATGCGATGCAAGCTATGTGACAAGTGTTGTAGTGTGAAAGTATTGATAATTGTTGTATGCCTGCAACTAGAGCAAGATTTTGGTTTTTTAGATCTTAAATGTAACTGATCTCTGCACTTTGAAGGTGTACTTCTTCAATTCATTTTTGGCAATGAGCCATACCTTTTTGTATCTTGGAAATAAGCCATTTTTTATTTAGGCTATGAGACTTTCAAGGATAGTGTGTCCTGGTAGTGAGCCATGTAATATCTTGTAATTGGTTATAATATATTGTGAGCTAATCCTCACCATGGTTTTTCCCACTTTGGGTTTTCCACGTAAAAATCTTGGTGTCAATGTGTTATGAGATGTTATGATTCTTTTTATGTTTTGGTTTACTGTTGTAGCTAGATGTGGATTGATAATTGGATGGTTAGTAATTAATTGTGCTAACAGAATATTGATTCACCCCTCCTCTCAGTATTCAATTTACTCAGCAGACTCCAAGTATCCACTTGTGTCAACCCATGTCCATGAAACAAAAGACAACTTGTGTACCTATCATCATAAAATTACAACTCTCAAAAAAAAATATAAATCTGGACCAAGAAGCACCAAATTGATAATCAGTTGTACCATCATAAATATCATAATAAAGCATGCATATCCTCAAGGTTTCACCTCTTGACTTGTTCAAATTCCCATGCAATCACACCTCGAATCCCAAGCACCTACAAGTGATCAAACAAGTGCAATCCTTATCCTGCACCACAAACTAATAATCAACTTGATCTATTGTGTAGTACATTGTCCATGCTCTCTAATGCTTATTCAAAATTGAAAAGTAGATTTCATATGAAAAATTTATGCTTAAAAATGTGTACAAGTGGACATTTTGGCTTCCAGGGTCAAAACATTAATCAAAACTACAAATCAGGAAACCAAACCTATACAACTATGTAGTGCTTAGAACTAACTTTCCAACAAGTATAGGAAATTGAAAATATGACTCCTTGGACAAAAGTTATGCCAGTTTGAAAAACATGTCCAATTTGACTATATAGAGAGGTAGTTGGTGGCCCCTGAGCTGAGCCACCAACGGCCTAGTGGTGATAGTGGTCGGCCAGTGGTGCCCAAGTAGTAGATTCTAAATGAGATTTCAATATAGTTTAAATTTTCAATTCAAAAAAATTTTGTGCCTCCCCATTTTTCTAACACGATGGATTTTAAACTATGGTATAGAAATTTGAAGTCTAAGAAGAATTTAAATCACATAGAAAATTGTTTTAATAAGGGTTTTTCTAGCTTTATTTTTTGTTCGGCCCACCTGGTGAGACCTATTGATCAGAGATTGGCATCTTGTTTTTGACCTGTACTAGCAGTCATGGTTGCTAATCTATGGACTAAGATCATGAGTGTCAATCATGGAAAACTATGATAGTAGGAACAAGGGGATCTACAAAATCCCTATAATATATATATATATATATTTATTTATTTATTTATATTTATATATTTCAATAAAACCATTTTGAAATATTTGTAGGGTTTCTTTTAATATTTCTCAAGTTGATAGAAATTTTTTTATGGGTTTTATTGTTATTTTTTAGAATTTTAATATTTACAACCTACAGCAACCAGGATGGCCCTATGACCGTACGGGTAGGGTTGTGGATAATTTTTTTCTTTCTTTTTTTCAACTTGGCCAAAATAGGTTGAATTTTATATCATTTTTCATCTCTTGACCATCCTAGATCCAATGGTGAGGTCCATTTTGTCTCAAGAAGTCATCCATGAAATTTTCTCTACAAAAACATCATATGAAAGCACAATCCAAGAAACCCTTTTGACCTAAATTTTTCAAGCTTCAAATTTGTAATAAACCCAACAAATCTTGACAAACCAAAAGCTCAAAACTACAAACAAGCACCTACAACATGTGTTCCATATCTTGTAATGCCTTAGATCTAACATGCATTACTATGGATTCAACATCGAACCAAATCTACTCAAACACAGGTTATAAAAAAAAAATGGAAGCTCACACCTCCCATAAACCATTATAGCTCTGACACCGCTTGTTAGGAAATAATGCATCAATACCCACAAACTTATTTTGTTTCCTACATAACCCCATGAGAGAAAAGCGTGCATACAAGTAACCACAATACATAGATTAAATATACAAGCCAAAAGATAACATATGATATACCCTAGGAGAACCCTCAAGAGGGAAAAACCTAGCCTCCAAAAGCATTCATACTCCATCCATTAATCAATAATAAACAATACAAGAGTTACAATGGATACCTCTAAAGCATCAAGCCTCTCCAATGCATCATGTGTCCAAGCATGAATCCACACATCCCATGCCATGATTCACATATGCACTCCTCAAAAAGGCTCAATAATGAAAACCCACTCACCTAGCCAATCTTAACCACTAAACATGTGCTTGCTTTTATAGATTCAATATCACACAAATACAACCAAGTGGTAAGATAGAGCCATGTGTCACAAAACCATGTGAACAAAAAACCACTAATCCCATGTTTAATATTGGGTACTAAATTTTCACTTTATTTAATATTTCCCTAGTATTAAATTATTATGTCATGTCTCCCACATATTAAATAATAATACAATGTTACAATAGAACATAAACTGGTCCCCAAATAATTAACTAATTTAATTAACTAGACAACCTAGGTGCATCAACACTAGATAATTATTTAATTACAACATTATTATAAATCATTTTATGCAATGGTGTAAAAAACCATATCCCAACATGGCACTCCCATTCCTCACATTCTGCCCACATGGTGGGTGTTGGAATCTTTTTTTGTGGTGTTTAAGTCTCTATGTTTTAATAATCTCGTAGGAAGGCACAATTTGAAGATCCCTAGTATGGTCGATTTGAAGTCCCCTAATTGTTTTTAAATTTGTTGTGACATGATTTTTTGTATGGGGTTTCATTTACTCTTGGTGTGGGATTTGGTGCTGCTACATGTGATTTATTGCGAGTTAGAATAGCCTTTGGAATTACATACCCTAGCAGCGGTCTCTATTTTTCCATGCCTCTCACTTGAATCAGTCAAGAATCCATTCGCCACACCACTCGTAGTAGGGATCTTCCATCATCCCTCAATAATATCCCCTCAACTCAGTCAACTTGGAGTAACATGTCATTATGATTTCCATTTGTTATAAATGTTAATATTTATTGCAAGCCATTAAATTTTAGTTAGTGGATTTAATTAACTATTAAATATTGTTAAGGAGGGGAAATTTTTCCATTTTTCCATAGTTAAAAATTTGTAAAAGAAGAGTCAATTTTTTCTTTTGCAATGAATTTGGAAAAGGGAAAGCATTCAAGGGGGGAGGTGTGCGATTGGGTGTACTCCTAAGGGGGAGTATTCAGTACTGGTAATTTTCTTGGGGACAAAGGGGGAGAACAATGTTAAATATCTTTTTCCCTTGCCATTGATGTCAAAAGGGGAGAGAAAGAATCATGTGAAAATGGTTATCTATACAAGGGGAGAGAAAGTAAAATAAATCATGAGAAAGTGTTTCAGAGTTGTTATGTTGTCTTTAATGGTTTTTCACATCATTTGTTCCCATTAATGACAAAGGGGGAGATTAGTGCAAGTATGAAGGTGTTTTCATTGAAGTAAACTTGTTGATGTTGTCATTGATGTCAATTGTGTGTCAAGGTAGTTGGTTATTGGTTGTATATGTCGAGGATATTGAGAAAATTATAATAAAGAAGGTTTGTAGGTTATGCATGTATAGTTGTGATGTTGAAGAAGTATTATGAGTACATGGAGTTATCCTTATGTTGTTATGTTTGAAGGTGTGTGAGAGTGAATTAATTTGCTGCAATGATGTCTATGGTACTTGGTTTCTAAGTGCTTTTGAGAAAATTTGATAAATAGAGAAAATAGTGTCATGTAGGTATTCAGTGTATTCTCTAGGATGTGCTCCAAGTTTCTTCTAGGTTGATTCTATGCTTGTGAAGATCTGAAATGTTCTTCATGATTGTTGGCATTTTCTATATCAATAATTTGAGCTTCTGGATCATCGTACAGTGTGATATATTTTCACCAATGTGTGAATTGTCCATTTCAATGTGTCTAGATGTGATATGGGAGAAATGTATTTACTCTGCATTTCTCTGCATTTTGGTTTCAAGACTTGTGGTTCTAAGAATAGGTTGATAGCGTTGCTCTCTTGCTTGATTCAAGAGGATTTGTGATTTGGTGTTGTTGTTGATAAGTTCTTGGGCTATAGTGTATTTCTATGATTGACAAGGTTATTCAAATATAAAAAATAATCATACTCTTTAGGTGAAGTTTGTGGTGAAGCTTCTAGATAAATTTATAATTTTTTATGACTTACTCCATATTGTCTTCAAGTGAAGCTTGTTGTTTGGAAAGATTGGACTAAATTAAGGATGTGTGTGCTTAACTTTTTTATGTGTTTTCCATGGGTGTTGGCCAACCTCATGTTAAGTTACACTACTTGTGAAGTTCATGAAAGTGTGTTGAGGCATGTTGGGACTAATTTATGTCCTCATTAAGTATATGTATGGGTCACCCTAATTCTAATTCCATTGTAGAATGTTTTGGAGTTGACCTAATTTGAATTTGTAAATGTAAATCATATATGTCCAACCTTGGAAGGGTTTTAAGGTTGACGACAGTAAAGTACAAGTTGATATGTTTTTAAAAGACAAGATAGATGTGAGATAGGTGCAAGACATACGTGTGTGATGTGAGTTCAAGTAGATTAGTGAAAATTTTAAATTGTCGAGTTCCTAAAAGTAGTGAGTTGAAGGTGTACTCTATCTTTCAAGAATTTCTACAAAAGTGTGAATAAATTGTGGTGGAATCTCTATTGCATTGAGATAGTTTTCTCTCTATAACAACTCTCTTCTATCTTCTTTGTAATTTTTTGGTAGTGAGCCTTCTCGGCATTGATCCCTCATTGGACAATGTGTCCTATCCTGGTAGTGAGCCTTTTTGGCATTGAGCCTTTGTATTCAATTTTGGAATCCTTTAAATTGTGAGCTAATCCTCACCATGGTTTTTCCCTCATTGGGTTTTCCATGTAAATTTGGTGTTATTGTGTGCATGGTTTTACTTTAAGTTTTTATTTCTACACTTAACAATCAAACATATTAACAGAGTTAAAGTTTTGTGAGTGCATGTAAATCTAACTTTTATTGAGGGTTTTAGAGTTTAAAATTGCTACAAATGATTCATCCCCCTCTCAATTGTCTTGTTCAACAATTGGTATTAGATTCTAGGTCACAGGTTTGAACCCCTCACTTATACTAGGGAGGATTGTTGCAAGGTGTGTTCCCTTCGTCTCCTTGTGTTGTGCAATGCACCACTCAGGTTTGTGACATGCTTTAACCACCTCACGTGGATTCATTAACTCTAGCAATCATATCGAGTATTAACAAGTCAATATTTTGGTGCAATGACAACCATCTTTGCAACAAGGTGAATTTTTTTTCCATAGTTAAAAATTTATAAAAGAGGAGTCAACTTTTTCTTTTGCAATAAATTTTGCAAATCAAGATTTTTTTTGTTTTTCAAATAAATTGCAAACGAGGGGGACTTTCATTGTTTAGTGGAGGTTTTCTTTTTCAGTTTTTATCATTTTTGAGGATTGTAAGGCATATTTCTTCTTAATCTACCTCATGAAATAAACTTTGAAAAACTTGTAACAACAAAAATGTTTGTAAATGCACACATATAAAGTGCCACAAAACTAAATGTGTGTCCCATATGAAGGGAATTTAGGAAATTTTTGTACTTACACTAAATTATAAAGTGTAATGGGGCATTATGTAGAGCCTTTATTTGGCATCATAGTTGTGGATCCTCATGATTTGAAACATCACAGCAATGTCTTCTCATGATTCTCATCTCATTTGTGTGTGCCTTGATGCACACCCCTTTTTCAGGTTTTTATACATCTTTTGGACCTAAATCTTGGTCTACATCACTTGCACACTTTTGATTTCACTTGGTCTGCTTATTATCTTAGCATTGAGGGGGGACTATGAGAGTGTTATGCTAATGCTTCTTTCAATGAAGTAGTGGAGGAATCTTCTTTTTGGGAGGTCTCATGAACCTTCTCTCTTGATCTCTCAGATGGGAATTATTTCAGTAGACCATATTTTGTGAGATTCTAGTACTTATATAGAGAATATTGATGACCATTTTAGTTATGTGCATATCATTCATAGATTACTCCAAAATCATGGTACTATCTATATTTTCAACTTCATAGGCATCTGTGTATTCATGGTTGAGGATTTTTCATATGTTCAATCATGCATCTTATCTTGATCTACATTTCTTGGATGTTCGTTGATTCTAGTACACACTAACTCATCTTCGATAGAGTTTACAAGTTCTACATGCTTCAAGAGCTTTAAATATTATCATGTTCCTATTATCAAGGGACATCTTTTTAGAAGATCTTAAATCCTTCTCTTTCTTTCTATTTTGGATGATAGTTTTCTTCCCACTAGGTCTTCTTTCTCCTTTTACAAGAGATTGCACTGTACATGGGTACGTAACATGGCCTAGTAGCTGGGACCCATTTTTATCTATTTGCACTTTTGTGGTCTCTCCAAGTATCACTTAAGGGGGGATGTTAGAGTGAATAATTAATCTATTCACTATACTTATGTGTACTTAGGTTGATGCGGCTAGACAACATCTTGTCTAACTAAATGTGCAACCTTTTAGACCTCTAGAGATTACCAAGTTATTTGGTATACCTCATGTGCTACCTTTTTAACATTGGAATACTTTTAATCTCACCTCAAAGGTCATTCAACACTTGGAATGAAGGTTGATGACCTTGTCAAATATTTTGTTGGTTTGCACATTCCTAATGATCCTAAGGTTCAAACCTATAGGACACTTGTCTTCTTGTTTGTGCCACATCATAGGGTACTTGTCAATCCACATGATAGGTGTATTTCCTCTTCCTTACCTATATATGTAACACTTTATTCTCATTGTAGTTTGGGTCGACTAAATACAATAGCTCATATTGTTCACTTGTGCTTGTTTCTTATCTCCTAGAATTTCTTAGTTCTTATAGTTGTAAGACATCAATACAAAGGACAAAGACAAATGAGAAATAGAAATTGTAACGACATGTGAAATGAAATATTTAGAGGTTGTACTCCTTATGTACATGTTTCAAATATATTTAAAGAAAACTCTTTTAATGAACAAATAAACTTACATAGGTATAGAGAATCAATTTGTGTTCTAATTTATTATTTAATTTTAGAAAAGAAAAATTAATATGTTAGTTGGAGAAAGGAAAAAAGATACCTAAAATGCAGCCTTGCAACCAAAGTTCTTTAATTCTAGATTCTAGTCATTTTATTAATCTTTAAATCAATTTCTCTTTACAATTTTTTCCCCTACAAATTATAATTTCTTCTCAATTCTTTGTTTCAATTTCTTTTAATCAAATTTCTCCTATAAATAATTTTTAAAAATTAAATATTTAAATTTTAAACGAATTTCTATATCAACTTTTCTAATTAAAAAAATAATTACACATTTTAACTTTAAACATTTTCTCCATGAAAATCGACACTTTTAGCTACCTTAAATTTAAGCCAAGCAAAGTGAAAGCAGGAGCCCATATACATAAACCTTAAAATAGACACTCTGGTTCTACATTTTTGCAATCTTATCCCGTTAAATCGCATTTATCTCATAAAATTCCATAATTATTTTGTGCCGATTGTTTATGAGACTTTGTCGTTGAACTTATTGTTAAGTGAGGCGTCACATCGTCTGCTCTTTAACAACTATCGACATTAACACGAATAGTTTTTTCAAGAGTTTTTCTTGAACTGTCACTTTGGTTATACAAAGGATTTGGAAAATTCCACATTTGATTTTCTCTTCATGGATTTTGCACTGCAATCATTCATTTAAGAATAAAAATGGAAGGTTTTGGATTTGTTTTTGAGGTTTTTCAATTGATTTATTTATTTTTTTGAAAATGTATATTGTACGGATTTTGGACAATATGATTCCATGGTTCTTACCATTAAATATTTTAAATATGGATTTTATGTTTGAATCGTTCATTTAGGAATACAAATCTAAGGTTTCAGAATTGTTAGTGAGGTTTTTAGGTTGATTTACTTTGAATGTTATTTTTTAGTGGATAGGTTGCATATAGTGTGAGATTTGAGTCTGAAACAACTCTCACACTTGCAAATTACTATTGAGTCATTGGAAATCAAGTTTTAGTTGTCGTTTAATAGTAAACCAACTGCCAACTGCCAACTACCATTTAATAGTAAATCAGCTGCCATTTAATGATAAAAGCTTCCAAAATCTCACTTATCATGTAAAAGCCAGATAAATATTGATTTCCCAACTAGATGGGAACATTTCATTTCTATTTACAATTATTTTTGTCAGTTTGATGGAAACTTTATTTTTTCATTTGCATTGCTTTATGTTTTAAATATGTATGCAAATATTTCATAATCAGATAATACTTAATTTCTTTTTAAAAAAAACTAGATTTATTTAAGTTTATATCATTCCATAAATATTCACATACATATAGTTTTCTATGGACATAATCCTTTAACTTAGTTAGGTAGAAGTGCTAGTATAGTATTTTTTTGAGATATATTTTTTAATATTGAAAGATGCTCAAAGTATTTCATATATAAAAATGTCATCATTTTTATATCTAGATATTTAAACAAGTGCCACATAGTGGCTAGTACTTTCCTTTATAGTATTGTAATTATTGCTTTCTAGATTTGGAAAAAAATAAATGTAAGTTTTATTAATGTGAATAAAAATAAATTTAACTTTTATTAATTATAGTGTTTAAGTATTGTTAATTAGTTTTTTGCATTACCTAACCCAAATCTTAACTCACATCCTAACTCTAACCCTAATCCTAACTCTAACCATAACCCTAACAATAAATTCTAAACCATTATCCTAATCCTAGAGCTATCTCTAACCCTAACTGGTCATAACACAACTAATGTCTACACGCCCAATAATTTGGTTTAGAGGAGGTACACCTAGGTTGACCTGCTGGGAAGTAGGAATAATTTTTTGTGTAGTAATTGGATGGTGATGGGAGATTTCAATTCCCATCTTTTTTCCTTTTGAAAAGCAAGGAGGTATTCTTGATATGTTAGATAAAATGCTAAGTCTAAACTCTTTTTTGCATGATGGTGGTTTGACCGATTTAGACCTTGAGGGTAGCTCATTCACCTGATCTAATAAATAGACAAGGAATAATCTTATTCAAGTTTGGATTTATCATTGTTTGGTTTCTTCCAACTGGGACACATCTTCGCCCTCCTTTTCCTCTCTCATCAGACTTGGCACAAATCATACCCCACTTCTCTTGAGTTGGAGCACTCCCCCCTAAGGTGAAAAGGCCTTTTCATTTTGAATTAATATGGATGTACCAACCTATGTTTAGGTACCTTCTTTCCTCTTGGTGCAGGGGCCATAGATGTGGCTTTGCTATGTACAACCTGACTTTTAAACTCAAGAGTCTCAAGTGCAATCTCAAAGTTTGGAGTAAGATCTATTTTGGTAATATTTTTGAAAATAAAAATTCTCTCAAAGACCAGCTTCAACAGGTTCACAAAGAGTTGGAATTTGGGTTTCAGGTCGATCTTGCTACTAAGGAGAAGACTTTGCTTAGTGAACATAATATTATTGAGAAAGAGAATGTTTATTGGAAACAACGATCTAGGAACCAAGGGCTTTGTGAGGGGAATAAAAACTCTAGATTCTTTCACATGACAATGACGCAAAACTAGAAAAGGAATACTATCTCTGAGTTGATCCTTGAAGATGTATCCACATTGACAAATGAGGAAGATTTGGCTCCTGTTGGTGTTTCTTTTTTCCATAGCCTCCTCAACCCATAGCCAATGGAGTTTCTAATAGGTGACATCCTCAATGTCATCCCCCTTGCTCTAACTCAGTAGAAGGTTACGTCTATGGAATGTGGGGCTCAAGTGGATGAGGTTTGTGAGGTTGTGTTTTCCCTTAGCCCTTTTAAAGCTCCTGGTCCAGATGTTTTTCCTCCTTTTTCTAGATGTTTTGGGATATTATTGGTTAGGACGTCACGATTGCAGTGGCTAATTTTTTATATTCTAATAAAATCATTAAAAAATTCAATAAAACTTTTGTTTTTCTCATTCCTAAACATCTAGGGACCAACAAGTTGACTAAATTTAGGCCTATTAGCCTCTATAACACATTTCAAAAAATCTACTCCAAGTTGTTGGTCAATCACATTAAACCCCATTTGAACAAGCTGATACATCTTGGCCATAAAGGATTTGTTCTAGGGTGACAAATAACCAATGCTATTATATTGGTGCATGAAACCCTCCATTCCATGGATAAAAGCAGAAAGGAAAGCATGGCTCCTAAGCTGGATATATCCAAAGCCTATGACAACGTGTCTTAGGATTTCCTTTGTGAAGTCCTCCATAGATTTGGTTTCTCTGGGAATTTCTTGAAACTCATTCAGGGTTGTGTTACCTACACAAAATACTCTGTGATTATCAATGGCACCCCACAAGCTTTTTTCTTAGCTTTTGGTGGAATTCACTAAGGGGACCCTTTGTCTTCCTATCTTTTTATTTTGATGGTTGAAGTCCTTGGTCATAATTTTGAATGCAAAGTTTTGAATGGTTTGTTGGTGAGTTTTTCCCCTTCCTCTCTATCTTGGACGATCTCTCATAAACAATTATTTGATGACACGATCTTGTTGGGGGAGGCCACACTGGTTGAGGCTAAAGGTTGGATGGATTTTTTTTCAAAATTTTCCTCGGCCTCAGGGAAGTGCATCAATTTTACTAAACATTTTTTATTTTTCCTGAATTTCAACCTTGCTCTTCAAGTTAGGATTTCCAAAATTCTCAATTATTAGACCCTCCCCCTTCTCTCGACATATCTAGTTATGCCACTTACTGTTGGTAAAGTGTTCAATTCTGTCTAGTCTACTCTGTTAGAATAGGTTCAAATGAAGCTTTCTACATGGAAGGGGGTCCTTCTTAGCAATGGTGGTAATCTTCTCCTTCTAAAGACCACCCTTCAAAGTCTGGTTGTGTACCTAATGTCTTTTTTTATGCTCATTGCATGGTTAGAGAAACTTGAAAAAAATTGGCATAGATTCCTATGGTTGGGGACTGAGGAAAGGAGTGGGTTCTCTCTAGTGAATTGGGATACTATGCTCTAGGAAATGTTATGGAGTTTTGGACTTGAGAAAAACAAGATTGATGAATATGGAACTTATAACGAAAATTTCCTAGAAACTTCTAAACAATCAGGTGGAATGGATTTCTATTCTAAAGCACAAGTATCTACAAGGATGGGATTATCCCTCTCTATTGGAAAATTGGATTCTTCTTTTTGGTTCTTTGATCTAGAATAACCTCTTAAAAACTAGGAGTTTACTCTCTTTAGGATCCTCATGGATGGTTATATCAGGAACATTGGTCACTTTCTGGGATGACAATTGGTTGTCCTCGTAGGCTCTTTGTCTACATCTTGTTTTGTCTTCTATTTGGTTGGACCTTTGTACCTAGCTAGGAGTTAATGTCTTGGATTACATTGTTTCCTTTGAAAAATCTAACTAGATGGAAGATTGACCCTAACTGGTTTGACTCCCCTTTGGTTGGTTGTTGAAGAACTCCTTAGAACAGTCAAAAATCACAAGTTCTTCCCCTCCAATTTGTTAGACTCATTGGTCTGGACAACTTCTAAAGATGACATGTATTCTATTAAGACCAGCTACAATCTCCTTTCTAGTTCATGGAATCCTAAGTTTGATTGGATGTTGATATGGATAGGAAATTCCCTACCTAAAGTCAAATTCTTTTGGTGTACTATTTTTCACAAAAGGATCCTCACTCTGGATAATTTGCAAAAAATAGGCATACAGATTGGGAATTGATGTTTTTTGAGTGAGAACAAAGTGGAGTCCATCTCTCACTTGCTCTTCCACTATTCTTACTCTAGTAGAAGGATGTTCATGAGATTTTGGATTGTTAGTCCCCTTGGTGTCTCACCCTATTCTTGTCGATCTTTGGTGTCAATCTTTATTCTTCACAGGGTGGGTTCTTTGGAAGGAGTGCAATAATAGATTCTTTAGAAAAAAAGGCCCCTGTGGTTGGTGGTGGCCAACAACATTATTAGTCATTTTATTGAGTTGATTTCTTCTATTCCTTACAAGCCTAAAATAAATCCTAATGCTCTGGATATCTCTATTGTGTCTGCTTGGAATCTTTTAGAGGCCCTTAATGCCCTCGGTTCTCTTATCCCACTAGATAGGTGAAGTACTCCTTGGTCACCCCCAAGCTTGGTTGGCTTAAGCTCAACTTTGATAGCTTGACCAAACCTAACCCAGGTCAGGTGGGTGGGAATGGGGTCATCTATGGTCCCAAAAGGGGGGTTTAATTCTAGCTTATGTAGTCAACTTGGGGGTTCAATCTTCTAGTTTTGTTGAGGTGGCAGTGGCCTTCGCCGACATAAAAATTTCCACACAAGCTAGGCTCTCAAGTTTGGTTATAAAAGGGGACTCTAGAAACACAACTCTCATGCTGGCAAGGAAATCCTTTCCCTACTAGACCCTCTAGGACCCTATCGCCTTGGCTCACAATCTCATGATTTCCCTTGGGAATTATAGTATTAATCATGTGTGTAGGAGCAGAAATAAAGTTGCCAATGGGTTAGAAAATCTTGTAGCTTTTACTACAAATATAGTAAAATGGGATAGTATCCTCCATATCCCAAGTTAGGTGCTCAAATTAATTCAACATGATGTTAAAGTACTATCAAAATAAGATCAAGGTAGATATGTTGTTACTCTTATTGATAGTTGTCACACTCCTTAATTATGGAAACTTAAGCCTTCTTTCATATTTACATTTACTTGCAGCTCCAGTTTTTATATGGTCATTTCTATAGTTGGCATCACCTTGCTCTAAAATTTGTGATTTTAGTGATGAGGGGTTATTTGGTTTAGAATGAACTTATTAGTTTTGATGGATGGAAGCCAGACTAGGAGGTTTGGGATATTCTAGAATATGGAAAGCTGGCTTTCTTTATGGAGGGGATCTAGGGGCATGACCCCACGATTTCTTTGGAGTTCACTAATTCTCAGGTGGATGGAACTATTATTGTTGAAGGGGTCTCCTTCATGGTGACTCTTGAGCTAATTACAAAGGTGACTAGGCTCTCTTTGGAAGGAATTTACAATCCTCATAAGTCGAAAAGCCATTACTAGGAAGACATGAAATATTTTTTAAAAGAGGGGGAGAGGGAGAATAGATTATAGAATGGCTTTAACTATGTAAACATGCCTAGCATCTAGAGAAAAATTGCCGAAGTCCTCATGAGATATGCCATGCTTAAAGGGCGTTTCCACCATTTCTACGCTCATCTTTTCCCTATGCTTAATCATCTTAGGTATACTATTAAAATGAACTTCCCCTTTTGGCTTATGTCCTCACTTGAGCAATCTGTTAGAAGTGTCCAAGCTAAATTCAAGAAATTACTCATCCACTAGGGCCTCATTTATCTCTGCAAGTTTCATTCTATGCTACTTCCCTCCCCTACCTCTATTCGAAAGAACACTCTAACCATTCACAACACCACCAATCCTTCTATAGACACTACCCCCTCTATTATTTTGGATGAAACCCCTCCTTCCATCTGCCATACCACCTAGGCTCAAGGTAAAGCCCCTGTGAATTAAAAAAACTCTCGACCCCATCAAATGCACCCCTTTGTCAGAACCCATGCTATTTCTACTTCTAGGTCGATGGAGTCTAACAACTCAAATGACAATGAGTTGTGGAATCCCATCCCAACAAACTCTTCTTTGCACTCTTATGCTCATGCAAATATCTTGATGTTCCCAACACCCCCTATTTTTAACCCTAACCCTCAAAATTCTCCCAACCTATGCATCAATTTGGAGGAAACCATTCCTAAACATAGGTCAATTCATATCCCTATTGACCCCCTCGATAAAAAAAATGATGAAATATCGAAGACTATTAACATCTAGAAGGATATCTTGAAGTGGCTTTTGGGCCAGTTGATCATAGCTAAAGAAAGAATTCAAATTTTGGAGGGAAAGGTTCTCGAGTAGCAAGTCCCATTGCCAAGGGAGGTGGAGAACAAGGAGCACTGGGACATGATTGCCTCTTTGGCCAAGTTGTTTGAGATGTGGGAAAGGTGGGAAAATGAGCTAGAAGATTTGTGTGCCATTGTTGGTACTAAGGAAGGAAAAAAGAATTTACTGACTAAGATTGATGCTATCCATCAAAGCCAAGAGAAAACCATGCAATGCCTTAGGGTCATCACTGATTATAGTAAAGAAACTGTAAAGAAAACTTCCCTCACCCTTTAGGTTTTTCAAGATGAATTAGTGAAGTGCTAGTGGAAATAGGTTGCATATAGTCTAGAGGATGGTCATATGCAGAAGAAGGGTAAAATGGTGGATACTTCAGCTTGTGATGTCACATCGAATACTCAGGTTATTCAACAAGGGCTTGTGACTTTTGATAAGAAGCTCCAATTCCTATCTCAGGAATGGAATGTGATCATTGGTCTAAAGTTATCAAGAGACTTGTAGGTGTCCTCTAATTATATGTTAGTATCGGCTCTGTGGGATTTTTTAGTTGTTTTTACTGGTTGAACTATTTAAGCTTTAGTTTTTATTTTTAAGTTTTTGCATTTTTCACTTCTCGTGAGTTCTTCATCTTCTTCTATGGCTATTTTGTAATGGGTACTAGCCCTTCCACTTTTAATCTAATAAAAACTATGGTGATAACACTATCCATAACTATTATTGTAACCCTAACCTAGCAATAAAGAATTGTAGAGTGATATTACGGAAAGAAATCTATGATTTAATATTGGGAATAAGATTTGGAATAAATATATTAGATGAATAAATTTTTTGAACGTTATATCTATTAATCATATTTTAGTGATTTTTATTAGTAATATTTTTTTTTATTTTTTTTAATTTTTGAATAGTTCTAACCCTAATTTTTCCCTTATTCTTAATTTTAATCCTAATCTTAATTATAATTCTTTTAGGATCATAATGATTAATAATAATATGACTAAAATAATAATTTAATTAATAATTATAATAATTTTAGTTATTTTAATTTAATTTTTATTTGTATTTATGTATGTTTTGAAGTTAATAACATTTGGAAAATAAAAATAGTGGCAATGTCAAATAGTTTAAGATTTAATTTAAATTTTTATTTTAATTGTGTAAAATCAAATCCCTAATCTCTATGAAGATTATATTTATATGCTAATTTATGGATGTGCTTTAATTTAAGTTTTATTTCATTATTTTAATAGCGTAAATCTTAATCTCTATAAGATAGTTTATCTTGCTTTCCCTACAAATTCGCCATTAACACCCCAAACTTCTTAGTCAATTATGTTCAAGAAAAATATTTTTTTAAGTTCTTAAATTAAATATTTAACATGTTCACTTTAGAAAAAAATTAAATTTATCATACACAAATAGAATGGACATAAAAAAGAAATATCTCAATATATTTTACATAAATTTAAAGAAAAAACAAATATAATAATTTGTAATTCAAAATATAAATATAAATATAAGAAAGCAAAATACCGTTTAAAAAAATGAATTCAAAACAAAATGAAAAGCGAAATTATCTGAATTAGAAGTTTTGACGTTTCTTAAAAAAAATATCCACTTACCAAAAAAGGCCATAAAACACGGCTTTTTTAGTTTTCTTTTTGGAAAGTGCAGGTTTAACAGAAATTTTACCAGGGAAAAAGCAAACCACAAAACGGAGGAAAACCGATCGTTATCATGGTGGGTAATACAAAAAACTATTCTTCTGGCTGGGTGTTTCGACATCCTTCTACAATACCCATGTAGCTGAGTAAAACACATTTGTTGTTCTTAATACATTTCCGTTTTGGCTATTGGAACGAGATTAGAACGACGCTTTCACAGGACAGCCTAGCAAGCAAATGGAAATTTCCCTCTGGTAAGTTCTTCTCTAATAATTTAAGCTTTTGTTTTCTCCATTGTAGTGTTCGCAGATTAAAATTCAAGGAAAAACATTCTTCTGGCTTGGCCTTTCTACATCCTTTTACAATACCCATGTGGATGACTGCAGCAGCATTTGTTGTTCTTACTGCATTTCTTGTTTGGCGATTGGGACGATGAGGGCGACGCTTTCACATTACAGCCTAGCAAGTAAATGGCAATCACTCTCTGGTTGGTGCTTCTCTAATACTTCAATATTTTGTTTGTTCTATTGCAATGTTCATAGAATATAGGCCAAGGAAAAACGAAATACATAGTGTATTCAATTACATGAGCTGTCCAGGTTAAGAAATTCATAAATATTTTTGGTGTGTCTTAGAAAGTTAAACCATCAAACATCTGAGAGTTACCTTTAAGGCTCAAAAGGACAGACACATTTACTCTGACTAGAAGCAAGATTTACCCTAAAAGACCTGATTAAAAAAAACATCAATACAAAAAATTGCTAAGCCTGATATTGAAGAAAATTTGTTTGATCCATGCACACCCCTGACTTGATTGATATTGGTCCACATGCCAAATTAACACATGTGCGAGGCAGAGAAGTAATGTGGACCCATATAAAACTTTGATTTTGCATAGATATATATTTACATATCTTTGATTTGATTATTTGATGTGTTTTGTTATTCACAAATCTTCTTCATTCTCGGAAGTGACTTATCTGCAACCAAAAAAACGCACGTCATTATCATCTATCTATTAGCATCTAGGAATTGCTTCTGCTATTTTCTCTTTTATTAAACTTTTTGATTATCAGCAATAAGTATCTAGAAATTTCATATTTATGAAAATGAAAACATCAATTGAATTGTAAATATCGTTATTAGTAAAGAAAATTATTTGAATAGAAGTGGGGCTCGAAACAAAAGAATTATGAACAATTTGTTGAGGATCGGGGGTGATAGAAATACAGCTGAACTAGCCAACTATACTGGCATCCGGCATAAACCTCAAATATGGAAGGTTTTGAGAGACGGAGGGCTTACCACATTTATGGAAAAGCTCCATGGCCATGACCTGGACGCTACCAAAATTATTGTGAACACCTAGCATAATAGAAAAATATCAACTTTTAGGCGAGAGCTAACAATCAACGAGGAGTTGGCTATGTAGGTCTCTGGGCATTCTATGGTAACTAGAGAAATCTACAGAAACAAAAAGGCGCGCGAAGAAGCCGTGCAAATTTTATTTAAAGATAATGAATGAATAGAATTAGTGAAACTCCACTTTGGCTTTGAGAGAACTTCAATCAATCTCATATGCGCCGAGATTGTGAAGTTGATAATGTATGTAACCCTTTAGGGTCAGTATAAGAATATTTAGGGTTACCAGTTTACCCTGTGAAATCACTTTAGACGGAAGATTCTAGTTTCCCAACTTTCTATCTTTTGTCTTTCATTGACCTTTTTATTTCTGAGAATAGAAAGAACTAAAAAATGCCAGTTCTTCACGAGGGTCCTATTCAGCTAATTGTTAACCATATGCAGGTCTTGACCCCTAATAGCGCTACCGTGAGCAGAAAAAAACATAAAAAACAATCTAAAAATTATAGGGTTGAGGATACCTATAAAGAGGATTCCGTTTCAAAATGGGAGGAGAATATGGAGGATTGGGCTGACAAAGAAGAGACATGGGACTTTGAGGAAATTATTTAGGAGGAGGCCCCTATTCTTCCTAGAAAGAGGAACGGTAAGGAAGATATTTCCAAGGGGCCAATAAAAGAGGGAAAGGGATCTCTAACACCTTGTGGTTTGAGGATAATGGTTGCTCTAGAGAGGAGATGGATGAATGAAATGGTTTAAAAGATGAGAATGGGAAGGTTACTAATGTCTAGAAAGAAGAAGATTTTCTCTATTTGAGGAAAAGTAGGGAGAAAAAGAGTAGTTCTATTAGACAAGACTCCATTGAATATACCATGGATCTAGGTCATTGCCAATTGGTGGAGGTGATTAAGCCTTGTGAGGGAGGTGACCATGAAGTTGGGAATGTTAGGGTGAACAACCCAAGGGTGGGAATGTATTTCCCCTCCATCCCTAGCCCTACTCCTAAAATACCTATGGACTATTCCCTTTATATTTGCAATGCCAACAACATAAAGGAGCTTCTAGATTTTATGAGTTGTACAGTGAACTCTTAACATAGAATTGCCAAGTGGTTCTTTGTTGAGATAAATTTTACAAACATGAAAATGGAAATTATTTAGGCGAAGCTTGGTGGTCAAGAGGAGGAAAGTAATTTAGAGGAGATACAAATCTGGAAAGACTAGGAGGCTATTATGAAGTTTGATAAAAGGGAAATGGATTTGGAAGCCATCAAAAAATATATGCATCACAAGGTTAACAATATGGATAAATAAATGCAAAAAAAGGAAGAAAAAACTTATATTAAATATGATGTCAAATTAATTAATAACAACCTATAAAGGTTGGTGAAATTTAGCCAATGCTCAATTCACAATAGTGGAAAGGAGATTTGTATCCTCATTGAGAAGCTAATGAATCTCTTAGAAGAACAAGTAATCTTGGGAAAAGACAAGAACTGTGATCATGCCGGTCCTAGTTCTCACACAAAGGTAGTAAGAAGAATAATTTTGAAGCTGAAAAGTGATACTTGGTTAGCTTTGAAAATCTCTAGGAGTAATGCTACTAGCAGGCGATTGAGGTTGTTGAAACTTTAAAGAAAATATAATCCTACTACTAATTTACTTTCACTTTTTTGGTTGTTTTTGCTATTTTTTTGTTGATAGGCTACTGTAGATCTTTTGTTAACTATTGTCATGTTGGGTTGCTAATTGATTTTTTTCTACTGATGTTTCTCCTACATTTCTCTTTGGTAAGCTTTATGTAAAGGGTTTAAGGGTCCCTTCAAAACCTATTTTACCCTTAATTAAAAAATAATTGATCTTTTATATTATCATCTTTTCTACCAATTTAATTACATCTTTAGTATCATTTTAATTGACCCAATTTTAGTTTTTGAATTAAGAAGTATTAGTTTCACAATCTTTACAAAATATGGCAAGGGAAGTAGCTTTAAGCCATAAATGTATAATCTTGCACTAAATGATAAAATCTCACATATTATGAGCAATACATAGACCCAAACCTATCCTCAAGGGTTCATTTGAAAGTATCTTTATTGTGTATCTCTTTTGGATACTAAAATATAAAGAATTCATCCACACATTTGGGATGATAATTTTGACCTCAACCATTCATTGAGCTTAGGCTTCTAATTAAATCCATATATAATAGTATGATATCTAGAATATACCAAACAATTATTAGTACAATTTTAATAAGTAGGAGCATAAAACATCATAATGTCTAGATTATATGTACGCCACATAAACACATGTGAACAACTCTTGCATATGTCACATATACAAATAGGAATATAGAGTAAGACAATAATAAAGAAAAGAAATAGAAATGGATCCCATACTATATCACGGTTTCACCCTTACCCCATTTCCTAACAAATTATGATGAGATCACATAGGAATTTATATTATTTATTGTCATTACTAGCAAGAGTATGACACTACTACATAGAGTGGGGATTTAAAAATATTTTGAGATATTTTTTTAGTAAATTATCTTAACTTGAGACAAAAAATACTTTTGAATTGTCTTAAATATTTTCTTTAAGTGAGTGTCTCAAATTACTGTCTTAAAAAATTGTCTTTGTAAAGATAATACGAAACAAAAGTATTTTTTTCTCTTTAGAGACAATAGTTGGGATTAAAGACATATTTTCTCTCTAGAGATAGTGTCTTTAATCTCAACTATTGTCTCTCTAGAGACAATATAAAACAATGTATTAAAATATAATATTTATATATTAAATTATTTTTTAGTGTGGTTCTCAACATTCAATGCTTCCATATTCTCATCATCCTCCTATTTGCTAGAATTATTATTTTTTATTTTCCAAACATGGTAGAAATTCAATATGTGTACGAAAAAATCATCCTCATCTACACAAAATAAAGAAGTTAAGCAGGTCCAACTAGATAGTAGCACAACTCTGCTAATTGTACCACCTCTTTTACAATCTAAAGCTTAGGAAATAGTAAAGAAGATTTCATATGGACAAATTTGTAGATGGGAAATAGTAATAGAAGGGAGCTAGGGTTATATGTAGCATCAATCTAAATTTCCAAGAGAAAAAATGAGCACTATGTTGGAGAACCCAAATAAATAGATTCCAAAAAGGTAGAAGATCAGGAAAGGTAAACATGTTCAAATAGAAACTTAATCCTTATAACTAGCTACTATTTCTTTTTCTCAGCAAAATTTATGAAAAGAAAAAGTTAATTCGCAATTGAAGATAACAGTGAGAAATACCATATTAATTGTAATTATTTCCAATATTTTGTATCTTACAAAATTATGTGGTAGTTTCTCCACAACCAAAAAAACATAACATGTATATGGTAAAACAATTATTGAATTTGATAGTAATTTCCCAAACATAAGAAGCAAATATATGGTCTTTTGTTCATTTATTTCTATCCATCCTCTTCCTTTGTTTCCTCTTTCTACAAGGCACTATTCTAATTGTGGGTGTCAATTCTTCATCACATTGAACACCCTCCTCATTATTCTTGTCTCCCACTTACTTAAATTCAAGGATGGTTTCCTACCAAGGTTGAGGAATGACAAATGAATCATTGTGTGCAACAAACAATTCATCATATTCCTCTAGCTCCTCTTCATGCTCACTATCTAATGAGTTCGATTATGAGATAGAGAATACAGTAGATTAAAATATTCATTTACAAGCCACCATGAATGCTATTGTACCCACCATATCCAAATTTATAGGATCCAATACTTGACACCCTAGCTTTGGTTGCTTTTGTTGTATCTCAAAGGTTCCTTTTAAATCCTCCTCGTGAATATGGCCTATAGTTTGCATTATTGTGGGCCTTCCTCTTAGATTTTCCATCTTTCATAAGTTCATCCCATGCCACTTTCTCTATGATCCAAGCTTGACATGGATATCTCAAGTCTTTTGTCAGCTTCAACCATAAATTGTCTCATTTAGAGTGAACATATTTCTATGAAAAATCTAGAATAATTCCTTATTAAATCAAAGATTTCCAAATGCTATTATGGTACCCTTAAAGATTTTATCTTTATTAGCATTGGCTTGCTTCCTCCAATCCATTTGAATGGTATTTCCAAATAACTTTTTTGCACGACAAAAAATAAAGTGATAATTTTAACCCCATTTCATCCTTGAAGACATTTCCTTCCAAGGTGAGCAAGAATGTAACTTCTTGGGTTCATTTTGTATTCAATGATGATAGCTTTGTAGTCTTAGGGGTTGAGGTAGATTCCCCTATAGGTACATCAATCACTTTGTCATTTATTTCATGTATTTACAATAAGATCATCAAGCAACCATGTAATCACATTTTAGCAGCACAAAGCAACCATGTAATTAATCCCATGAATATTGGGAACTTGAAATTGGTGCAGCCATTGAATCCTAAGGTTCCCACTGCAAAAGAAAGTAGCAAGTAGTTATTAGTTGTTTCTTCAAATGTTAGATTCTAGTTTTCATGTATGAACATAGCATAACTATAGATTAGAAATTTTAATGTTTGAAAGAAAATCCCAACATATAAAGGCTTGGCTGTTATACAAGTGTAGCATCTTACATGACATGCTCATTCAAATCTAAAAGGATCATAAATTGCAATTTGGCTCTCCCATACTACTAGAAAGTAAACCTGGTCTTTGTGGAATTATATTTTGCTAACTACAACTGGTGATGATATCCTTTCTCCATGTGGATATACATTTTTTTCTCGTATTCCCTATCCATCTAAGATCCAAGATATTGTTGTCACAATAATATTTATCTCAATCAAAGCACAGTTTTCATGACTTAAATGCCAAAAATGTAAACTAGTTGATTAAGTCTCAAGGAGCTAAAATTGTTACCAAGCCATCAATTGCAACTGATATTAATAGCTTCAAAGATAGAGAAAATGTGAGGCTAGTGATTTTATTTTGATGGTGTCCTTGCAAGATCTCTTCTTGGTATTAAACAAATGTAATGGAATTATAGAACTAGGTCATAAAAATTAGAAAAAAAAATGCTAAATACTAAATGTTCATAAAAATTGATATGATATATCCATGGTACCTTAGCCAAATTTAGATGGCATATAAGAAATTTTGGATTCTCCAATCTGAAAGAAATGATCCTATTATCCTTTGGATGGAAAGAACAAGTTGTTTCTAGGGAAAGGGAGCAACAATATTGATATAGGCTGCATAGGAGTTTGCATTATTGTATTAGGATTCTTATATCAATCACCAAGAAATCATGAATTTAAGAATGAACATCATAGAGATAAATATTTCTACCCATATTGTAATGTTCTTTAAAAAAAAATTAACATATAAAAATAGAGTATTTATTCATAAGGATTAAGTATAAATAGAATCACTATCAACTTACCATATTTGCTACCCTGAGAAATACTTAATAGAAAAGTAAGAACATGATTAGTGAAGAAAACCATAAAACTAAAAATAAACTATTCATTCTAAATGAATATACTAATTACCTTCAATTTATCCAGTTTGAGTAAGAACACCCACCAGAAGTGGATAATACATATGAGTTATTTTTTGACAAAACCATGTATGAGATCTATTTTTTGGATCCTTGTAACTTGAATCATGCATAGTTGGTTGAATAGCTTAGTCCATGGACTCAGGTGGAATGGTAGTTGTTTCCTAAAAATAAATTCATAGTACTCACTTAGATTAAATGCATAGATTTGTTTAAAATAAACTGATTTCCATTTAAGTCCAAGTAAGTTTCCATCTGAGAATCTACACCTTCCCAATTGGATTCCCCTCATTACATGTCCATTTCCATTGCTGGTGAGTAGAATTGGAGTGCAAAGCTAAATATTAGAACCAGAGTTTGTATATAGTAATTTAACAATTTGTAGAGCACAATGAGGAAAATTAGAGGTAGACTAGAGAAACGGTTAATGAGATTCTATATTTCTCCTAAATAGTTTTATCTAGCATATAAATGATGAGATCTTGGATTTCCATTTGACATTGGATCTAGTAATTTGATAGACCTAAAGAGCATTGAATATGACACCCCTTTAAGGTTCAATTTTCTTATCGTGTTTGCATCCTCATCTTGAAGACTTTGTTTGACATATGTAGATCAGCTGTGAAAATTATTTTGTATATGTGTAATAGTCATTGTATTTAATTATGGATTTCAAGGAATATTCAATTTATATTCTTATGCATTTGTGTCAATTAGTGTCAAATAAAGGTGATGAGAATAGAGAGAACATGATATGGTATTATAACTATTAAGAATGTATAAACAATTTTGTATGACTAACTTGAAATAGACTGCCTTGCACTCCACACCACAATTTTCCCAAGTCCTAACAATGCCCTTTAACATGAAAATAATTCACATCCACCTTAATATAAATTTTTAAACATCAGACCACAATCAAGGATTGGATCACGTCTTAAGATTTTTTCAAGTCTCTCATGAACTCTTAAAAGTTCCATCTTCTATCTAGTATAAACTCTAGAAGCTCCATAGAGTTGAATTCAAACACAAAAATCCTTTCATCTTTATTGAACCATGGAATCCACCAACATTTTTTACTTGGAAATTTTGACACATTATACTACCTTTATATTTTCACAAAAAACTGCATTTTAGGGGCTAACATTTTCAATATCTATTAATTCATACATCCAACATAAAAAAAAATCTAGAGGAAGCCTTATCTTACCTAAAATAATGGAGTACATCTTGTATACCTTCTTATATTAAGTCATTGATTACCATCAAATTTCACCAACATAAATGTTGAAGAGGGTGGTCAAATTTTATGTGGACATTGTCTTATAATCTATTTTTTCATAGCAAATTTAGAGATATATGAAGTTCAAAATTGCAATACACCATATAGAATCAATATGAAAGACATCTGTAAAATATGTAGATAAATGTATACTTATAATTTTGAATGAGAAAATACTAATTTCTTTTAAATGTTAATTGATAACCCTTTATTTAAAGTAGAAAAAGTCCAAAAAATACATTGTGACTCAATCTTCTAGAGCTCTAAATATCTTACTACAAAATATAGCTTGATGGCTCAAATCCAAATTTTTATAATATTTTTAAAAAATTAAAAAAAATAATAATTTCATTATATATAAATAGTTTAGAATCTTAAAAAGATAATCACTTTGCTTTTAAACAATATGATGAAAGGAACATAACAATGACTTTGTAGAAAAAATTGGATACTGAACAAACAAATTTTATTCATTAATTTCATTGTTTTGAACTCTAGGAGTTGTTATTATGTAATCAGTCTTCATAATAACAGGTCTATGTTCTGATACAATATCAATAATTTTAAGTGATTGTATAATAATTTCCAATAATACTAAGGAGATTGGAGAGAGGCATTTTAATAAGAAAAGAAGCAGTAAATAATAGATGATGTGACTAGCTTGAGGTAGCCAAATATGTGCTTCAAACAAAAATTACTAACCATAAAAAATTTCACATTTCATATCCATACCAACAAGAATGAGATTAAGGTTGTTGAAATTTTGAATCTCCTTATCATTGATTAGAATATTAATTTTATATTGATCACATGTGACCTTCCATTTACATGGTATATTCTTCAAAAACTCAAATGGTTAGAAGATGAATTGTATTTAATAAACTACATGACCTAGGTAGAAGGCCACATAATGATGGAAGTGAAGCCACTTACCACTGATACTGCTAAAAAAGTCTTTTCTAAGCAACCTATAGTGCCAGAAAGTGGCGTTGTTTCATTTAAGGAAGCAATGGGATTTACAATTGTGACTTGTTCACATGATATTCATAAATATTTTGTTATTTGGTTCTTGAACATGATAAGCATATGATGTAACATGGTACCTTTGTTACCAGTTCCCCTGTAGGGACCTTTGCTCCATAGAACACTTCATTTTTTAGTGTGTTAAGCTAATCGATTGATTGAACTATTAAACTATAAATTATCATGTCATAGTATACTCAAAAGCTATATCAATATTTCTATTGAAAGTACTATATAAATAAATATATGCAAGGAGAGATAACACAACAAGGGACACCAAGTGAATCATTTTTTTTAATTATAACAATTTTGGAATGAGTATGAAGAAACTTCAAAATCTACATCATACAAGGAAAAAAATTCCTTACCTCATCAAATGGACTAATACGGGAACACTTAAAAATATGTTTAGCTTAACAAATTGATAATCAATTCCACTCTTATTTGTAGTAGGTGTTCTAGTTCATTTCTAAAAAACCAGATGAAGCCATCAACTATTAAAACATTTTAGAAAATATTCATTGTCTGGTTCATTATTATTTACCACATAGTAGGGGAGATTCTATTAGAATTAAGAAATTAAGAAACAACAACTATTATTATTAAGAAACCAACATCCCATAACACATATTCAAGAATGGGTAAGAAATTTATTGATTGAAAAATTCATTTTTGATTGACTATGAAATATTTACCTACATTTTGAGGAGGAAAAAGACTCGTTGTATCAGTAGGTACAATAGGTTGTGGTATGGAAGGCTCAAAATTTTCCATCCATCATGTAAGAGACAAGATACACTACCAGAGAGATGAACTTAATGTGGAAATGACTACAAAAAACCATAAAAAAGGTATATTGCTAAGAAAGAGGCTATGACATCAACAAATGCCTAAAATATGAACAAGAGAACAGTGAAGACATGAGTTTGATATTAAATTTTTTAAAATACTAATTGATAACACAATGTACAACATGTGTAGGAATAGGCGAAAAGGGTACCACCTATGGAATTTCTCCAACAACAAAATTATTTCTATGACTTCCAAATCCACCAAGAGGTACAAATGTGTGATTGATAAAAAAAGTTTTGATAATAGGATTAGAAGTTTGGTCTTTGCAAAGTTGATGCTTCCAATTTTGATTGGAAAAAAGGGCATATAAAAATTTATAAGTTAGTAATAATGAGAAATAGAAAATAAAAATTAATCTCTATTTAAAGCACAAAATATGACCTTTAATAGGTTTTTTAATTCAATAATTGCACCCTCCAAACTAGTAAGATTCATTTATAAACATTTTGTAGACTACCAATAAAAATGTGGACAATAAACATGAGATTTTCTCTATTAATATGATCTTCTAATTATATTACTTGATCTTTAAGATGATTTAGCTCTAGAATAAGGTTATTATTGTTAGAGTAATTCATAAATATTACTAACTAGTTCTTAAGGTAGTTCAATCAAACAACTCTTATTTGAAGATACAATTTTTAGCAAACACAATAGATTTTTTTAAGTTTCTAGCAAATCTCAGATGTGACTCGTGTAACTGTTGAAAAGGAATAATTATTTTGAACCAATTTTGAAACTGTGGAAAAGTAAGGAGAGAAGTGGGACCTTTGGTTTATGCAGACTCTTAACCTAGAAGTTTCAACATGTGGAAATGCCATCTTATTGTGAATTTCAAGGTTATTTTCTATATGTGTTCTAAGCTATAGAGACATCACTTTCCATGTGGATGTTGCATCCCCACATACAGAAAGTTGCTCATTTTCCCTACATAGAGCCAAATAATATTTTAAAATTAGAGTCAATATAAAAAAGAGAAACATTGGGACAACATGAAAAAGTAATAAAAATAAACATTAAATAGAATACTATCTGATGTTTCCCAGAGGCAATAACTGTGTGAGATCTTTGTAAACACCATTATTAACATGTTCAAATACTTTGAGATTCTTTCTAAGTATTTCCATCGCTTTTGCATAGTATTTCCTAGAAATTTGGAAAACTACTCAAAAAAGATAAGTTGAAAAGGTCATTTCTATATTATTTAAATACTACTAAGAAATGTGTAACCTTAAACTCATAATCCTGAAATAACTGTGTACAACATACAAAAAATATGAAAAGACTAACTAATAAACTAACACAATTCACACAAATCCTTGAATCTGAACTATGAAGAATTTTATAATAAGAAGTAGGAACTATCTCAATAGAAAAATAAAAAAGTATTGAACAAAATCACCAATTAACCTTATATTGAAACTCAAAACCCAAAATCAATTTTTACGAACAAAAAAATGAAAGATAAATCCAAAGCCCAATTGTCACAAACAAAGAATCCTAATTTTTTTTCAATTCTTAGTTGTTAGAGGTTGAAAACATAAAATAGCCTAGTATTTATGCAGGAAATACAATAAACAAGACATCCAACAAGGAGCAATATAGATCAAATTCAAATAGATAATAATGCTTGCATGCCCAATGCTTCTAAATATTTTGTTTCTTGATCTCAAAGAAATTTTTCATAGAGTGGTGATACTCTTGAAATTTTGTAAAAATTGATCAAGCAATTGTATCCCATTGTCTTACCAAAACTAGGGATTCAAAATACTCCATAATGAAGTATCAACTAGACTCTTGTTCCAACCTAGTCAATACAAAATCAAAGTATAGTAAAAATCAAAAGAAGATAAAAAGAGAGTTGTGTTATCTGATTTGGAAGCATAACCATGCTCAAGAAGGTATCAAAATTACCATAATTAAACAGATAATACTTACTTGTGTGTCATTTCGCTGCGTCTCTCCTCATCTAGAAACTCCAAAATGAGCAACACCAATTTTTTTCCCAAGTTGGTGCCCATTATGACTGAACTGGAAAGGTATAGCCCAATGATGTAATCCAAATAACTTATCCTAAACCAAATAAACTCTTCATTTTCCTCCTTCTCCTTGACAAGGGTCAATAGCACCTATAGAATTAGAAATCCAACAATCTTTATGACAAGAAAAAAAGAACCTATTCCATGTTTTTCACAAGGAGTAGTAGAAAGGAAAGTGAACAATACTTTAATTATAGATTAAAACAAGGAAGGCAGATTTAGTTTAACATTTGATGGTAAATTTTGAAAAGGGTTAATCATTTCATCCCTACACAGACCATGGCACAAAAATATTTGCGATTCAAAGTAGCCAAATTTGAATAAATAAAAGCTGATAATAAAATGAGGTTAAAAAATGTCCAATTGAAAACAACAATATATTTTTGTTAAAAAAAGAAAGCCTTTTAAAGTGGAGACCTCAAAACGAAAAGAATAGAGTAACTCATTATTTGAAATATCTTCTCGCCTTTATAGTCAAGATCTCAAAAGGTAAGTTACATATTCATTCAAGGTTTTCATAGTGTAAGCCCATGCTAAAGTATTCAAAAGACATTTTAAATACTCATCAACATGCCATAGAAGAGAAGTATTGTGTAAAATTACAAAAACCCTAACCCCATAACTTCATTATGGTTTATGGTTGTCCACAAACAACATTATGGTCTTAGGAAACTCATACTAGAGGAGCAAAAAATGGGAAGAGGGGCATAAACCATTATCGACTTGCAGGCACCCTAGAAGCTCTGCCTATTCTCTTTCTATGTTTATTTCATAGCTGCTGCTAGAATATTTTGAGGGTTTTGAGGCCCCATTTGTAGCTTTAGCTACATTTATAATGGTTTTCACCCCTCTTCCCAGTTCTTCCCCCTCTGGTATGAGTTTCAAAAGACTATAATGTTGTTCATGGTCAACCAAAGACCATAATGAAGTTATCAGGCATGGTTTTTGTGAGTCTATATGGTACTTCTCTCCTATAACGTGTTAATGAGTATGTAAGATGTCTTTTGAAGACTTGAGCATGGGTTTACACTATGAAAACCTTGAAAGAATATGCAACTTACCTTTTGAGATTTCCACTATAAAGGCCAAAAGGTCTTAAAAATAATGAGCTACTTTATTCTTTTCCTTTTGAGGTTTCCACTATAAAATCCTTTCTTTTTTTTTGAAGAAATATATGGTTGTTTTTAGTTGGACATTTTTTAACCTCATTTTATTTCACCTTTTTTATTTATTTAAATTTGGCTACTTTGAATCACAAATATTTGTGTTCCATGGTTTGTGTAGGGATGAAATGATTAGTGCTTTTCAAAAGTGGCCATCTAAAGTTAAACTAAATATTTCTTCCTTATTTTTTATCTATAATTTAAGTATTATTCACTTTCCTTTATGAGACTTCTTAGGAAAAAGATGGAATTGGTTCCCTTTTTTTTATCATAAAGATTGTTAAATTTTTTATGGTAGAGGTACTATTAACACTTCTCAAGGAGGAGGAAAAGGAAGAGTTCATTTGGTTTAAGATAGGTTATTTGGATCGGATCATTGGGCTAGGACCTTCCAGTTTGGTCACAATGGGCACCAACTTGGGTAGTGATTTTGGTGTTTCTCAATTTGTAGTTTTTGGATGAGGACAGGCTCGACAAAACAAAACACAAGTATTATTTGTATAATTATAGTAATTTTGATGCCTTACAATGTGGTTTTATTTGCAAATTAAATACCACAACTCTCTTTTTGTTTTATTTTTATTTTTTTTGTACTTTGAATTTGTATTGCCTAGGTTGGAACAAGCGTTTGGTTGCTACTTCAATATGGAGTATTTTGAATCCCTAGTTCTAGTAGGAGAATGGGATACAGTTGAGTGTTATATCTCAAGTTTTACAAAATTTCAAGAGAATTGCCACTCTATGAAAAATTTCTTTGAGATTAGGAAACTAAAATATTTAGAAGCATTAGACATGCAAGAATTATTCTCTATTGCAATTTGATCTATTTAGGTGCTTGTTGAATGCATTAGTTAATGTATTTCCTACATGAATACTGAGCCAGTTTATGTTTTCAACCTCTAATGATTAAGAATTGATAAATTTTCAAGCTTCTTTATTTCTGAAAATTGGGCTTGTTGGCATATGGATTCTAGTGTTGTCATTGATGGCAACCTAAGTCATTATTTTGGTCTACAAATTAGAATTTGTTCATACCGGTAGGCAGAGTAATAAATTGAGTATTACCAGAAGTGAGAATGAAGAACGGGGTATCTGGTTAGTATGTCAATCTATATGCTTCACTAGATTATCATTTTTAGTTATGGATCTCGAGGAATACTGTTAAGTATCTATTTTTATCTTATTGTTAAGTTTTGTGATGTCGCATTAATCGGTGTATAAGTTAGGAGATCCAGTAGGATGATTTTCTATTTTTTAGATCATGGTAGCCGACTTAGTGAATATGGTATGTTGCAGATATTGGAGGTATAATTAATTAGGGTATTCTTATGTTGGAAATTTTGTTTTGGGTCCTAGCTATGGTTTGGCTGACTTATGTGGATGCACATTAAAGATTACTCATGATCTGAGCTGACATTTGAAAAAGATATTTTTTCTTGCTAAAGCCGACATGGAGCAATTGAAATCTTTGATACTGGATATATATATGAGATCAACTAATTCATTTTGAAGTGTGAATTGGTGTATGTTCAAGTGTGAAAATAGCATATAGGTTGTTGAGTGATTTGTTACAGTTTCACTTGTGCAAAAGAGTATTTTTGTGAAGAGAATCAAGGTAAAGCAGAGTGAAGTGTAGAATTAGATAGAAGGTCCAAAATCTAATCCATGAGCCTCACCAGAACCGATACCAGGCATTTGTAGATGCTACTTTCTCAGTTAAACTCTTTGTTGTAATCCAAATATACTGTAAGGAAGTGAGCCTTCTTAATTTTGAATAGTGAGCTCTAGGCAGTGTGCCTGAATGCATGTGCATTCCCCTTTTTCTTCATACTTTTAATAGATTATAAATTTTGGATTGACCTCCACCATGGTTTTTCCCCTAACAAAGTTTCCAAGTAAAAAATCTTGGTGTTATGGTGTTTTGACTATTTCATTTATGTGCTTGGATCTTCACTTTTGTTTAAATGTTGTAAATGGTTTAAGAGTTGGGTTGTAATTTAAATATTATTGAACACTGATTCACCCCTACCCCTCTCAGTGTTCCTTGAGTCCAACAGGGCTTTGGGTTATCTTTCATTTTTTTGTTTGTAAAAATTGATTTTGGCTTTTTAGTTTCAATGTAAGGTTAATTGGTGATTCTATTTAATACTTTTGATTTTGCTACTAAGATAGTGGTTGCTTCTTATTACCAAACCCTTCATGGTTTAGATACTAGAATGTTGGTGGATTGTGTTAGTTTATTAGTTAGTCTTTTCATATTTTGTATATGTTGTAGATAGTTATTTCAAGATTACAAGTTTAAGGTTATAAATTCCTTAGTAGTATTTAAATAATACAGCATCAAGCTTTTTAGCTCATCTTTTCTAAGTAGTTTTCCATATTTCCAAGAAAGACTATGTAAAAGCTATGGAAATACTTAAAAAGGATCTCAAAGTATTTGAACGTGTTAATAACAGTGTTTACAAAGAATTCATATAGTTATTTCCTCTAGGAAACATCAAGTAGTACTTTATTTAATGTTTTTTTAATTACTTTTTCATGTTGTCTCACTATTTCTCCTTTTCATATTGATTATAATTTTAAAACATGAGTTGGCTCCATGTAGGGAAAATAAGCAACTTTTTGAATGTGGGGATGCAACATCCACACAAAAAGTGATGTCTCTAGAGCTGAGAATGCATATAGAAAACAAACCTCAAATTCACAATAAGCTAGCATTTCCACATGTTGAAACTTCTAGGTTAAAAGTCCTCATAAATCAAAGGTCCCACTTCTCTCCTTACTTAGCCACAATTTCCAAAATTGGTTCAGAGGAATTATTTGTTTTCAACAGTTGCAAGAGTCACATCTTAGATCTTCTTGAAACTTCCAAAAATATAATTATGTGTTTCCTGAGAATTGTATCTTCAAATAAGAGTTATTTGATTGAGCTACCAAAAGAACTAGTTAATAATATTTATGAATTAATCTAATGCTAATAACTTTATTCCAAAGATGAATCATCCTAAAGATTAAGTAATGTGATTAGAAGTTTATATTAATAGAGAAAATATCTTGTTTTTCATCCACATTCTTACTAGTAGTCTACAAAATGTTTGAAAACGAGTCTTACCAGTTTGGAGCATGTTGAACTAGAAAACACATTAAGGGTTAGATTTTGTGCTTTAATTAGGGATTGATTCTAATTTTTTATTTCTCATTATGACTAACTTATAAATTTTTATATGCCCTTTTTTCTAGTCTAAATTTGTAGCATCAACTTTGCAAAGACCAAACTTCTCATCTTGTTATCAAAACATTGTTTGTGGATCACACATGTGTATCTCTTGTTGGATCTCACAAGTTGTACAAATAATTATGTTGTTGGAGGAATTCCATATGTTGTTCCCTTTTTCCCTATTCCTACACATGTTGTATATTGTGTTATCAATTGATATTTAATAACCAAATATCAAACTCATGTCTTCTTTGTTCTCTTGTTCAACTTTTAGGCATTTGTTGATGTTAGAGTCTCTTTTTCAGCAATATACCTTTTTCTTATTTTTTGTAGTCATTTCCACATGGATTTGATCTCTTGAATAGTTGTACCTTGTCTCTTACATGATGGATGGTAAATTCAGAGCCTTCCTTGCCACATCCTACTATACCTACTGGCACAACGAGTCTTTTTCCACCTCAAAATGTAGGTAAATATTTCATAGTCTATCAAAAATGAATTTTTCAATCAATAAATTTCTTATCCATTCTTGAGTATGTGTTATGGGATATTGGTTTCTTAATAAGAATAGCTATTTTTTTCTAAATTTTTGAATTATAATAGAATCTCCCCTGTAGTGTGGAAAAGAATAATGAACTAGACAATGTATATTTTTTGAAATGCTTTAATGGATGATGGCTTCATCAGGTCTGTGGAAATGAACTAGAACACCCACTGCAAATAGTAGTGGAATTTATTATCAATTTGTTAAGCATTCATGTATTCGTCCATATGATGAGGTAAGGAATGGTTTTCCATGTATGATGTAGATTTTGAAATTTCTTTATACTCATTCCAAGACTGTTGTAATTCCAGAAAATGATTTGCTTGGTGTCCCTTGTTCTGTTGTCTCTCCTTGCATATATTTCTTTATATATTATTTTGAATAGAAATATTGATATAGCTTTTGAGTATGCTATGACATGATAATTTATAGTTTAATATTTCAATCAATGGATTAGCTTAACACACTAAAAATTGAAGTGTTCTATGGAGCAAAGGTTCATACAGAGGCACTAGTAACAAAAGTAACATGTTACATCATATGCTTATTATGTTCAAGCACCAAATGATAGAACATTTATGAATATCATGTGAACAAGTCGCAATTATAAAACCTTTTGCTTCCTTAAATGAAACTACCCCACTTTTGGCACAAGTTACATAGAAAATATTTTTTCAATAGTATCAATGATAAGTAGCTTCACTTCCATTGTTATGTGGCCTTCTACCTAGGTCATGCAATTTATGAAATATAATGCATCTGCTAATCATTTAAGTATTTGATTAATATACCATGAAAATGGAAGGTCAATGTGATCAATATAAAATTAATATTTTGATTGATCATAAGGAGATTCAATATTTCAACAACCTTAATCCCATTCTTATTGATATGGATATGAAATGCAAAATTCTTCAGGGTTAGTAATTTTTTCTTGAAGTGTAGATTTGGATACCTTAAGCTAGCCACGTCATCTATGATTGATTGCTTATTTTCTTATTAAAATGTTACTCTCTCCAATCTCATTAGTATTATTGGACATTATTGTATAATCACTTAAATTTATTGATACTATATCAGAACATAGACCTATTCTTATGAAGACTAATTACATAATAACAACTCATGGAATTTAGAACAATGAAATCAATGAATAAAATTTATTTGTTGAGTATCTATTTTTTTGTAAAAAGTAATTGTTATGTTCCTATGAACATATTGTTAAAAAGAAGATTGATTATCTTTTTAAGATTCTAAATTTTTTATATATAGTTGAAGTATTTATTTATTTTAATTTTTAAAAAATATTATAAAAATTTGATTTGAGCTATCAAGCTAT
The DNA here is from genome assembly GCA_007258455.2 of Sequoia sempervirens. Lineage (NCBI taxonomy): Eukaryota > Viridiplantae > Streptophyta > Pinopsida > Cupressales > Cupressaceae > Sequoia > Sequoia sempervirens. The sequence goes on along the minus strand of VDFB02000008.1, from coordinate 49,631,604 downwards.
ATTTTGTAGTTAGGTATTCAGATCTCTAGAAGATTGAGTCACAATGTATTGTTTGGACTTTGTCTCCTTTAAATAAAGGGTTATCAATCAACATTTAAAATAAAGTAGTATTTTCTCATTCCAACTTAGAAGTAGACATTGATCTACATATATTATAGATGTATTTCATATTGATTCTATGTGGTGTATTGCAGTTTTGAACTACTTATATCTCTAATTTTTTTGTGAAAAATAGATTATAAGAAAGTGTCCATGTAAAATTTGACCACCATGTTCAACATTTATGTTGGTGAAATTTGATGGTAATAAATTACTTAATATAAGATGGTATACAATATGTACTCCTTTATTTTAGGTAAGATAAGGTTTTCTCTAGCTATTTTTTTTTATGTTGGATGTATGAATAAATAAATATTGAAAATATCAGCCCTTAAAATGTAATTTTTTGCAAAAATCTAGAATTATTATAATGTGAAAATTGTCAAGTAAAAATGTTGGTGTATTGGGCAGTTTAGTAAGGATGAAAGGATTTTTGTGTTTGAAATAAACTCTATGGAGCTTTTGGAGTTTATACTGGATAAAAGATGGAACTTTGAAGTCTTCAAAAAACCTTAAGACATTGTGATCCAATCCTTGATTGTGGTATGATATTTCAAAATTTATATTAAGGTGGATGTGAATTATTTTCATGTGAAGGGTCTTGTTAGGATATGGGAAAATTATGATGTGTAGTGCAGGGTAGTCTATTTTAGGCTAGTCATGTGTAATTATTTATACATTCTTGATAGTTTTAATACCAAATCATGTTCTCTCTATTCTCATCACCTTCATTTGACACTAATTGACAATAATGTATAAGCATCTAAAAATGAGTTTCTTGAAATCCATAATTAACTGCAATGACTATTACATATATACAAAATAATGTTGACAACAACTGACCTACAAAAGTTAAACTAAGTATTCAAGATGAGGATGCAAACAAGATAAAAAAATTAAACCTTGAAGGAGTATCATATTCAATGCACTTTAGGTCTTTCAAATTACCAGATCCAATGTCAAAGGGAAAGGAAAGATCTCATCATTTATATGCTAGATAAAACTATTAAGGAGAAATGTGGAATCTCATTAACTTGTTCTCTTCTATACCTTTAATTTTCCTTATTGTGCTTTATAGATTGTTCAATTACTATATACAAACTTTGATTCTAATATTTTAACTTTGGACTCCAATACTACTCACAAGTGATGGAAATATAAATGTAATGATGGGAATCCAATTGGGAAGCTGTAGATTATCAGATAGAAAAATTACTTGGACTTAAATGGAAATTAGTTTATTTTAAATGAATCTATGCATTTAATATGACTGAGTATTATGAATTTATTTTTAGGCAACAACTACCATTCCACTTGAGTTCATGGACTCAGCTAATCAACCAACCATGTATTATTCAAGTTATAAGGATCCAAAACAATAGATCTCATGCATGGTTTTGTAAAAAAATGATTCATACATATTATCCACTTGTGGTGGAGGGGTGTTCTTACTCAAATTGGAAAAAATGAAGGTAATTGATATATTCATTTAGAATGAATAGGTTTATTTCTAGTTTAATGATTTTCTTCACTAATCATGTTCTTACTTTTCTATTAAATATTTCTTAGGGTAGAAAATATGGTAAATTTCCATTGATTCTACTTATACTTAATCCTGATGAATAAATACTCTATTTTTATATGATAGAAATTTTTTAAAGAACATTACAATATGGGTAGAAATATTTATCCCTATGGTGCTCATTCTGAAATTCATGATTTCTTGGTGATTGATATAAGAATCCTAATGTAATAATGTGAACTCTTATACAACCTATATCAATATTGTTTCCCTCTTCCCCATCAACAACATCTTTTTCTTTCCATCCAAAGGATAATAGTATAGTTTCTTTTGGATTGGAGGATTCAAAAATTCTTATACGCCATATGAATTTAGCTAAGGTACCATAGGTATATCATATCATTTTTTATGAACATTTAGTATTTAGCATTTTTTCCTAATTTTTATGACCTAGTTCTATGATACTACTACATTTGTTTAATACCAGGAAAAGATGTTGCAAGGAAAACATCAAAAGAAAATCACTAGCCTGGCATTTTCACAATCTTTCAAACTATTGATATCAGCTAGAGATGATGGCCTAGTAACAATTTTAGCTCCACAAGACTTAATCAATAGGTTTACATTTTTGACATTTAAGTCATGAAAACATTGCTTTTATTGAGTTAAATATTATGGTGGTAGCTTTGTGCTTGGAGCTTAGATGGATGTGGAATAAAACAAGAAAAAAATGTATATCCACATGGAGAAAGGCTATCATCACTTGTTGGAGTTAGCAAAATATAGTTCCAAAAAGATCTGGTTCACTTGCTAGTAGTGTGGGAGAGCCAAATTGTGATATATGATCCTTTCAGATTTGAACGAGCATGCCATGTAAGATGCTATACTTGTATAAATGCTAAGCCATTATTTGTTGGAATTTTCTTTTAGACATTAAAATTTTCAATCTATAGTTATGCTAAGTTCATACATGAAAACTAGAATCTAACATTTGAAGAAACAACTAATGACTACTTGCTACTTTCATTTGTAGTGGTAACTATGAGATTCAATGGTTGCAACAATTTAAAGTTCCAAAAAATTGTTGGATTAATTACGTGGTTTTTGGATGATTACACAATTTCTTTCTGATGCTAAGATGTGATTACATGGTTGGTTGATGATCTCATTGTAAATATAGGAAATAAATGACAAATTGACTGATGTACCTCTAGGGGCATCTACAAAAATATCCTCAGTGACTACAAAAGGAATGCAAGAAGTTACAATCTTTCTCATCTCAGAAGGAAATGTCTTAAAGGATGAAATGGGGTTAAAATTCTTTCACTTTATTTTTCATCGTGCAGAACATTTATTTGGCAATATCATTCAAATGGATTTGAGGAAGCAAGCCAATGCTAAGAAAGATGAAATATTTAAGTATGTCATAATAGCATTTGAAAATCCTAGTTTTAATTAGGAAATTATTCTAGATATTGCATTGAAATATATTCACTTTAAACAAGATAGTTTAAGGTTGAAGCTGACAAAAGAATTGAGATATCCACGTCCAACTTGGATCATAGACCAAGTGACATGGGATGAAATTATGAGATATGCCAAATTTATGAGGAAGTCCCATAATAATTGAAACTATAGGCCATTTGCACAAGGATGATCTAGAAGATTCCTTCGAGATATAAAAAAGTAACCCAAGCTATGGTGTCAAGTATTGGATCCCATAAATTAGGATTTTGTTGGTACAATAGCATTCATGGTGGCTTGGTAAGTGAATATTTTTATCTACTATATTCTCTATTTCATAAAAAAATTCATGAAAAAATTGCGAGTTTATTGTATCTTATTAGTCATTATACAAGTTATAAATTTTGTTATATTATTTTATGCAGGTTCACTAATTTTAGAAGGAATCTTCAAAGTAGGACCTAAAATATGCTTTACTACAAGGCTCCAAAGGCCTTCAACAACATGTGCTAGATGAAGGGGAGAAATTAGTCACTGGTCATAAATCTAAGTTAAGTTCTCTAAATAATTGATTATAATTAAATTTTATATTTTTCCTTCATTTCCATTGCAAAGAAAATTATGTAGATATTAATCTAGATAGATACACGTAGAATTGCAATAGTTTCTTTTTTTCATAGAGATATGAAACAAGCAAAGCTAAAATTGTGATTTGAGTTGCTACAAGATTAATAGCTATTAGTTTACACAGCGAAAAGCATATATTTTCATGGTTTATTAAATTATATGTTTTGAAGCAAGAAAATAAGGTCTGAAATGCTATTTTAATGAGTTAAATTGTGTTGTGTATAGGAAGCCCAACAATCAAACTCATTAGGTAGTGATAATGAAGACGAGCTAGAGAAGCATGATGAATTGTTTTTTTGCACATAATGATTCGATTGTCATTCCTGAACCTCGGTAGGAACCCATCCTTGAATTTAAAAAAATGGGAGAGAAGAATAATGAGAATGGTGTTCAATGTGATGAAAAATCAATAACCATAATTAAAATAGTGCCTCGTAAAAAGAGGACACAAAAGGAAGAGGATGGATAGAAACAAATGAACAAAAGACATATTTGCTTCTAATGTTTGGGAAATTGGTGTCAATATTCAATAATGGTTATGCCATATCCATGGTATGTTTTTTTGGTTATGGATAAAATCCCACATCATTTTGTAAGATACAAAACATTGGAAATAATTACAATTAATATGGTATTTCTAACTATTACCTTCAATTGTGAATTTACTTTTTATTTTCATAAATTTGTCTGAGAGAGAGCAATAGTAGGAATTGACTTTCTATTTGAGCCTATTTATCTTTGATGATCTTCCACCTTTTTGAATTTTTTTTATTTGGGCTCTCCAACATAGTGTTCATTTTTTCTCCTAGAAAGGTATATTGATGGTATGTATAACCATGGCTCCCTTCTATTACCATTTCTATTCTACAACTTTGTCCTTCTAAAATATTCTTTACTATTGTAGTGTAGAAAAATGTATCCCTCTATGTTTTCACACTTCTTTGGGCCCTCCTTGCTAAAAACGAGCTTCTTTATGACTTATTTGGTTCTATTTTACATCCAAAAGCCTTATTTAATGCATCTTTCTAAGGATAATCTTGACATATATCAAATAAAAAATCATAAATAATTGATTTTGGATTGTATGGCCCAGATTTAGTGATCTAGGACTCATACACCACCTTGGGTGTATAGGTCCCATCTAAGTTTTGGGGCCCCGATCTAGATTTCACATCAAACTAAGCCTTTCTTAAAAAATCTATCCCAAGCTTAGCCTACTAGGAATCATACACCCCAACTGGCATATGAATCCCACTTAGCTTAGACATAATTTAAATTCAAATTCTTGGTGATATTTTATTCTCCTGATCTAATGCCATCTTTTAGTGTTGTAATTTTGAGAAATTTGGGATAAACAAGTATCAAGCATATGAATCCCACTTAGCTTAGACCTAATTTAAATTCAAATTCTTGGTGATATTTTATTCTCCTAGATCTGATGCCATCTTTTTGTGTTGTAATTTTGAGAAATTTGGGAAAAACAAGGTTATTTCACATATTTTCTCCTAGCAAGTTTACAAGTCACCTAAGATTTTCAAGAGAGCATTATTATAGAGAATTTGTGATCAAGAGCACTTACCAGAGTTTACAAGAGCATTCACTAGTGATTATCAAGCATTTTGGAGCATTATTCAAGTATCAAGCATCATGTCAAAGTCATCATACATCATGTTTGTTTCTGAGCTAACATTTGTGATGTAGGGTTTTTTGGTTCAGGCAAGCATTCAAATCAAAATTCACAACATTCAAGAAAAAGTCAAGATCCACATTCATGCTAGACATTTCATACATGTTTTAAGCATCTTATTCAAGGTTTTGGTGAGTTGCAACATAGTATATTTTTCATTCATTGTTCCTCCTTTCCATTTCCTTTCATTTCAAGGTTTGATTACCAAAATAGGGTTTGACCAAGGAAAACCCCTATCCAATAACAAAATAACATTTTTCCATATCTTTGATGTGTGATTTATAGATCTAGGTGGTTTCCGTTGAAGATCCATTGTAGAGAAATATTGGAGAAAATTTTTCTAGTTGTCAAAGTTGCCATCATACTTGCAAGATTGTAGAAAGTCACCTACAAGAAAGAATTCAACATTTCAAAACTAGAGATTTTGTAGGAAGGAAGCTATATGAAAGCACTAGAGGATATCATAGTTTTAGAGCAACCCTAATACTAGTGTTGGCCTCCTAAAATAATTTTAACAACTAAGCCCTTACAACTGTGATTCAAAAATTAGACATCTAATTTGAATAGATATTTCAATCATCATGAAGGTGCATTTAACTTGTCAACCCAGGGACGTGAACTTGAAATGGGTCAACACAGTATGTGCACTAAGGATCCAAAGTGGCCATGTTCATTCTACAACTAAGAAAAATAGAATGATGAAGGTAAATTGCTTGGAAAGAAATAACATAAGTGTTTAGCATCAGCCAACAACTAAACTAGGTTGAAATGCATGACAAAAATGAAAATCTGAGGAAACAAACAGGAAACTACTCTATTTGCTTTGGCTGCAGGAACAGTCATAGAATGAAATTCTAGTGGCTATAAGAATAGTTAGTGCCAGATTCTTAACTAATTATTGAACAAAAAAAATTAATGACTAAGCTAAAGGATGGAATGCTTACCAAGTGGCCCCCCTTGGATGAGTATTCCTTAAGACAAATGTAAACTCAAATGCATGAACTTATAACTTCATTTCATTCATTGAAAAAAACATTACAATGGAGCATCATAACCATATTGCTTGAAAAACTAAGAATGTGAGTACACCATCAAATTAAGCAACCTCCCTTGAAGGAGCATCTCAATCTTATTTATAGAGAGAAAAACTACTAACTAATCTCGTAGCAAGATGGTCAAACCCCAACAAATTAGGAGGACACCACTTAGGGAAAGCATGAAAAGTGGAGAGGCGATTATGCATGCATGGAATATGGTCAGACATGCTTGCCCCAACATAGATTTAGCACAACAGTAACACCTATGTTCGCTCAATAGAAAATTAAGACCATTTACAAGGTGGTTACAACTTTGATTTGAATGAGGAATCTCCTTCCATTGTGAGTCTTCCCCTTTTTGACCTTTAAATTACCACCCTACTAACCGTTATGGTGAGTGACTAGCTAGAAAAATCCCCTTTAATTGTGTAGGAAGGTAATTATATCTATAAAACAATGTCAGCATGTACACCAATTGCATATTTGTAACTATCTTAAAGTAGCTTTCATTAATTCACATGTAAAATCAATGTGCAAATAGTTCATATAGAATGCCAATGTCATTTAAGATTGTAAAAATAAGCTTATGCCCAATGTCTATGGTTTTGAGGAAATATAATAAAAAGATCAACATCCAAACATAAAATTCTATGACAACTATGGAAAATAGACAATAAATTTCTATCAAAATTAAGTTATAAACTAGACTCATCACTCCCCCAACCTAAGACTTCGTTGGTCCTCCAGCAAAAGAAGAAGGGTTTTTCCTTTGCTTTGTTAATTCCCTGAAGGTTGTAACTACCAACTATCCTACATTAGTTTATGTAGTTTCTAAATTATGGTCCCAATAGAACCCTTGTTTTTTATCCAATTTTCTCCATCTCTGCCTCTCTGCAGCTATACAATACTGGCAAAACCCAAAATTTGGCACAAGCCGCAATAGAATAGGTGGCTGAAAAGTTAGTGGGAGCTAAAATTGTTTCTTTTCCCTTCATTTTTGTATATATCAATCAACTCTCTTTAAAAGTGCTATAGCATAGTTATGTATAGAGTGAGGCTCAACTTGTTTTAACTCATCAGCTAGGTTGTTCCACCTTTGTGACAGGTATCACATCACAGATTCTCCTTTGGTCTTTTCTACCTCCTCATATTCTTTATAAACTTCCTCTCTCTTAGATATGATCATATTGCCATAACTAGGTCTGTAAAGAATTATGTGCCAATCCATGAAAATGTCCTCTGGATTTCTAGATTCAACCTTGATAGACAGGGAAGTGTTGAATTCTATTTTCCTATAAGCCCTAAATTTTTTTCCCCAACTAATCTCATTCTGTATCCAAGACATGAATTCATTTAATTGGCCATCCCCAATATATAGTAGTGGATTCAAATCATGGTCTTGGGTCATAGCATAATTATGTAAGTATAATTCACAAAACAAATTCTTCATTTCAGGAGGAGTAATCCTATAAGCATTGAAAAATTCAAGAGTCTCAATAGAAGGGTTCAAACCTGAAGCAATCCTTGCCAATTTAAAAGAAAGATGGTTCTCCTTCAAATATAGGGCATAGACTCTTGGAGGAGTCATTCATTCTAATATCTGAGGTACTAGAGCTGCCATATTATCCATTCTCTCATTTAAAACAACAATTTTTGCATTCTTATCTTCAATTTCCTCATCTCTCTTTTCAATTTCTTTCTTCAGCCTATGTTTCTCCTATTTCCATTCTTCTTCTCTTCTTTGCATCTCTTTCCGTAAATTCATAGCTACCATGTGCATTGAAAAATCAAAGGGCCTATTTATTCGTACCATAATTTTTCCTGGCACATATGCTTGCTCTTCCTATAGCACTAGTTGCAGGAATTTTAAATGTTCAGCCAATTCTACCTGTAGGGGCGCTGATTGTTCACCAAATTCTAGCTGTGAGGCCTCTTGTTCTAGCTCTTTCTCTTGCTACATGAACTCTTGCTTCTACTCTTGCTATAGGAGCTCTTGATTTTCCTCAAACTCTTAATTTTCAACTTGTTCAACAATGGCAACAAGGTTTGTCAATGTTACATTTATTGCTTCTACAAATATGTCATTTTCCTTGACATTTACCTACCCCATTGGGCCCTCTGTGTCTTCTTTTGATGTTTCTCTAGTCCTAGGGCTTTCCTGCAGAGACACACCAAAGGCTGGACCAACTGGTCTTGATTTCCTAACAGGGCTCTCATGTTCTTCTTCAGTTGTAGTAAGAATAGTGTCAACCTTTCATTTCTTATAGCTTGGCACTTTCTTTCCTACATTTTTCTTTTTAGCTTTTCCTTTCTTTATTTCTGCCTCTTTCTTCTGGGTATGTGCAGGATCATGATGGGCCAAAAAGTGGCGATATGATGGGTATGTGTAGGGTATGTGGATGATGAATTTTTTTACCCAAAATTGATGAAACGAAAAGGGTTTTTAAAGGAGATTCTCAACTTTCCACCAATATAAATTATGCTTTACTTTGAATTTAATAAATAATTATTATTGATTTTCTATTTGAATTATGACTAAAGTCTTGATTGATAAGTTGATTGAAAAACATCTATAGCTTTTAAATAGTATCAAATTTTTGAATCCAAAACATGCATCACATTCTATGCTTCGTATACTATAGGATTGAAAAAAATGAATTTCATGAAGTTTTGACCACGTTAAAGTGGTCAGACATACAAGTTTTTATATTTTTTCAAAGTTACAATAAAAAATTCATAATTAATTATTTACTTGGAAAAAAATTAAAAAAATATGCATCACATTGGGACATGATTCCACTACTTATATCTAAAATCTTACAAAAAAATATTATCATTTTATTATGGTTAGGGTGGTCAGACAGACACCTACTTCTTCTTTTTTCCCTGAAATTTAAGTACTATTGCATTGAAATTTCAAATTTTCACCAAATAGATTTTTCTTTTTTAAATAAACCTAGTAGTTTAGAAACTACATTCAATTTGCTCCAAATTCTTTTCTTACAAATTATTTAAATAATATAGATAACTTATTCAAATTTTTACATCAAGATACCTAACTCTGATTTTTCTAAATTTTTTGCCAATTAAGGGCCTATTTTTTCCATGATGATCCTGCACATACCCTTCTATGCCCTAGTTCTCATTAAGATGCCAAGAGGAACATCATCATCAAAATATGAAGAGGAAATTTCTTTGTATGAATGCTCTACCTTAGAAGAGCTAATCTTTATGGTTTGTTTATCTGAAAGAGGGTTTGCACTAGGGCCCATGCCAGAAGTTGAGGGACCAGGAGTAAATTTAGTCATGCTCAATCTTTTTCTATCCCTACGAGGTTGAGGGAAAACCCTAGGTCACAAATGCTTAGGTCCAATTTGATCAACATTTAAGAATTCTTCCCAATTTATTTCAAATACATCATGTAGAGACTTTTAAACTAACAATTTGATCAGAAAATGGTGGGAAACAAATTTATCTCTACCTTTTTGGGTCTTGACTACCATGATTGAGAGAAGGTGGTATTGAACATTTGGCACATTCATTCGTCTCTTGTTCCTCATATGATTTAGAAGTTTGAAATGCATAGAGTGTAGACTCAACTGGAAAACTTTGCAAGTAATGCACTTTACAACATGAATAGCTACTTGCTTCCATAGCTTGAGTAGAGAGGTTCCTTTTGCACCTTTTTTATCCACACTCAATGGAGGGTCGATAGGTTCTTTAAATTCGGCCCTAGCTGACCTGGTGTCTCTAGAAGCATGGTAATTTTCACTGTCAGTAGGCAACCTTGTAACTTCTATAATTATTTCGTCAGTAGCCAATACTTCTAGCACTTTTACCTTGGATTTTCCTTCAAACAATGTTTGAGAAAATTACAATGCAACATCTTCATTAAAATCATTTAGCTTCAAGAAATAATATAACCACTCGCAGTTTTTGAACTCAGTCTGGCTAAGTGTATCCTGCAGTAATGTGTCATGAACCATGGGTTCATTCCTGATTAACCCACCTCCCATTGTTCAGTTGTCTGCAATCAAACAATCGCTCTACAAAGTTTCCCTTCCTACAATGCTACTAAATTTCAAACACCAATATCATCTGAATTTTACCTTTTTTTGGCTTAAGATTATGATAGGAGTAATCAATGAAGGCTTGTGATCAAGAAAAATGGTGGCAATTGATATTACTTCAGACATGTGAGTCATCATCTCATTCAGAATTTGAATCGACTCAATTTAAACTTTTTGACATGGGCCAACATGGAAAAACACATGGACATAGCATTCAAACTTTCCCCCCAACCTAAATTTGAGAATGTGTCCTCACATGTATGAAGGTTATGACAAGTACAAGGAAATGAATAATTACATGTTATGGAGAACATATATATTAATTTACAACAATTAAATGAATGTACTAAAAGAAAATTAATAGATAACAACTTGATGTGCACATACCTAGATTCTTGGAAATCTTCTACAAAGATGATGGAGAAAGTATCAGACACCTTTTGAGAGATCAGTTGAGCAATTAATGAAAGTGGAGTGGAATGGAGTGAAATGATGATGGAATGAAGTGAAATTATGGAGGTGTTATGAAAGAGAGAGAGAGGTGGAGATAGATGGGTGGATGGATGAAGAAGTGGACCCTCACAGAAGTGGAAGTCTTTATTGTAAAAAATTGTGTACCTTAGTTAGCCAGAAGGAGGGACACTAGGTCCACTTCCTTTGGCTACAAGAAGTTCGAGTGTTACATGCTGAGTGAATTGCTACAAGAATTCCTCCTTGGAAGTTGGCTTGTGATATAATATGAGTCGATGACCATTAACAAGCAACCTAAATCTGACTGGGTCAATATTAGTGGTTTGAACAACACCATTAGGGAATACTTCGGCAACCTCATATGGTCCTAGCCACCTTATCTGCAATTTTCCTACATTATCCTGATACCTTGAGTCATGGAGTAGGGCCCAATCTCCTAGTTGGAACTTCTTGTCCTTAATGAATTTGTAATGCCACTTGATTCTCTAATTTTGTACTACCTCTATATGATGCAAGGTTTCCTTCCTCATTTCATCTAATGCATTGAGCTGCATGATTTGATCTCTTTGTGCTTTAGAGATGTTCATCCCCATTTCTATTGCAGTCCTAAGACTTTAATGCTCAAATTCAATGGGAATCATAGTTATCTTTCCTAGATACAACTCAAATGGTGTGAATCCGGTAGTTGTTTTCCAGGTCATCCTATAGGCCCAGACAACTTCTGGTAGCCTATTTTCCCAATCCTTCCTATGAACAGCCACTATTTTGGACAAAATTGCTTCAATTTCTCTGTTAGTCACATTAGCTTGTCCAATTTCCTAGGGGTGATAAGGAGAAGACTTCCTATTCCTTATGTTTTACTCAATGACTAGTGCTACAACAAGGGTTCATTTAAATTAATCCCCTTGATTAGTCACTATCTCTCTTGGAATCCCATACCATGTGAAAATCTCCTCATAAAGAAATTCAACAACCTTATTATCTCTTGCATGCTTCATGGCCTTAACTTCTACCCATTTGGTTACATAATCGGTGCATACTAAGATATAAGACTTACCACTGGATGGAGGATCAATGGGTCCCACAAAGTCTAATTCCCAATTGTCAAATGGATAGATTACTAGTTGAGGGTTAAGGGTTATCTCATCAAATTTGGTTGGTCTTCCCATCATTTGGCATCTATCACACTTTCTTGTATATCTCCCTGCATCCTTGTGGAGTGTTGGCCAGTAGTATCCTATATTCAAAATCTTCATTGTTGTCCTCTTGGCTGCAAAATTTCCTCCACATGGTTCATTGTGGCATGCATGCAAAAATCATATGTCTCATCGCCCCTCACACATCTCCTCATGAAATGGTCTAGTCCAATATAAAATAAACATCCTACAATCCATGAAAAAAGGAAATGATTTTTCAATAAGCACCCTTCTCTCTTTTAGAGAGAAGTGAGGAGGAACTCTCCCTGTGACTAGATAGTTAGCTATGTCAGCATAACAGGGTGGTTGCACATTGATGGAAAACAAGTTCTCATCAAGGAAAGAGTCATCTATGACCTGATCATGCTCTGATATAGTTAGCCGTGAAAGAAAGTCTGCAACAACATTGGCCTTTCCTAGTTTATCTACAATTGTTATGTCAAACTCCTACATCAACAATAATCATCTTGCTAACCTACTCGATATCAAAGGTTTATTCATGAGATACCTAATTTTTGCATGATTTTTGTGCATAAATATTTGATAGCCTATTATGTAGTGCCTAAATTTTTTGAGGGCATAGATTACTGCCAGTATTTCTTTTTATGTCACTATATAATTGAATTCAACTCCTTGCAAGTTTTTGCTGACAAAATAAATAGCATTTTCAATAGCTCCTTCTTTCTGCCCTAAGACTACTCCTATGGCACAGTCTGATGCATCTGTATGGATGTTGAAAGCAAGATCCTAATTAGGACCTTTGAGTACATGAGCATGAGTCAAAGCTACCTTCAAATCAAAAAATGTCGTCATAGTCTTTAGTCCACTGAAACTCAACATCTTTAGTGAGAGGAGTATACAATGGTGTTGTTATTTTGTTGAAATCCTTGATGAAACATCTATAGTAGCCTACATGGACCAAGAAACTCCTAACATATTTTTTTGTAGGTATAGGCAGCTCAATGATCACCTCAATCTTTGCAAGATCTACTTGATTTCCCTTGTGAGAGATGTAGTGGCCAAGGACTACACCTTCTTGCATCATCATGAAGCATTTTTCACTATTTAGAGATAGATTGTGCTCTTCACATCTCTTTAAGACTCTCCTAAGATTCTCCAATACTTCATTAAAATCAATACCATAGGTGGTAAAATCATCCATATAAATTTCCATGTAGTCATGAGAGATGTCTGAAAATATGCTAATGACTGACCTCTAAAAAATTTTAGGTACATTACATAAGCCAAATGGAAGTATTGAGTAGGCATGGGTCACCCATCAAAGGTAAATTTAGTCTTTTCCTAGTCCTTAAGTGAAATTTGGATTTGGTTATACCCACTAAATCCATCTAGAAAAGAAAAGTATTGCTTTACTGCGAGTGAGTCCAAAACTTGATCTATGAAAGGTAAGGGAAAATGGTCTTTTTTGGTGGCAGCATTGGGTTCCCTATAATCAACAAAAACTCACCATTTCCCTCCTTTTTAGGCACAATTACCAATGGAGACACCCACTGTCTATCTGAAATGGGGTAGATGAATCCCGCATCAAACAATTTTTGTAATTCTCCTTTTACAATTTCTCTTAGTGCAGGGTTAATTCTTCTTTGCGGTTGCCTCACTAGTGTTCAATCATCTCTAATGTAAATTCTATGAGTGCAAATCTTAGGGCCTAATCCCTTCATATCATGATAGTCCCACACAAATCCATGTTGGTGGGTTCTTAGTAAGTTTCTCAATGACAATTGTTGTTCTTCACTCAATTTACTGTTGATGTGCAGATATATTTTCCTTCTATCACTTGCACTTGTGTAGTTATCAAAATCCTACAAAGAATTGAATTCAAAATGGGTCCTAGTTAAAGCAAGACTCATACACCAATTCTGGCGTATGAGTCTCAGTGGCTTAAACACAAGACATAAACTCCAAGAAGTGTCTTGTTTGATGTGAAATTCAAAATCATGTCCCAAGACCTAGGTGGGATTCATATACCCAATGTGATGTATGAATTCCAAATCACTAGGTCTAGAACACATGAACCAATTTAACATTGAATTATGATTGGTTATTTGAAAAATGTATGGATTATCCACATAAAGATGCAATTAATAAGGCTTGTGGGTGTAAAATAAGACCAATTAAGGTATAAATAAGCCCAATTAATTAATAAATCCCTAGTTTATTGTGAAAGTTTTAAGTTTCACTTTATAACACCCTAAATAAGGCACAATTAGGTCCATTTTATCATCAATTATTCATTCCCAAATCAATTGTGAAAAAGGGATACTTTTTCGTACACTAGAGAATGAAATAACAAAAATTAGGCCTTTGGGGAGAAATCATTCATCACCCACTCTCCTCCCCTTTCCATTGTTTCATTTTGGTGAACCTAACTTTAATCCTTGTATTTTTTGATTTTAGAGTCCTCTTTCATCCTAGATTTAGATCTTGCATTCATTTGCATCTCTTTCCATTGAATTAGGTCTTATTTAGGGTGTCTAGTTTGCATTTAACTTAGCATTTCATTTAAGGGTCTTAGGATTGCATATTTTGCATTCTTTAAATCTAAAATATACAAAAAAAAATAGTCATCTTGCATATCATTTACATAGCATTCATTTGCATTAGAAAATTGAAATAAAAAATGTATATCAAATTAGTATTCTAGGTTGTCATTTTTTCACATTCCACACTTGCATTCAACATTGAATTCACATAAAATTAAAACTGAAACTTGTTGTATCAAACTAGAATCTAGAAACTATTGAAATTCACTCAAAAAATTGTAAAAAATTGTTTCAAAAACCTCACCTAGGATATACTCACCCTACAGCGAATGAGACCCTAATCAAGGCCATAATCTTATTTTCTCAGCATTAAAACATTCATTTTTGCATTCATGATTGTTGCTTTTATATTTCTTTTTTTTTTTTGCTTCTTCAATACTGTTCATTTTTAGCTTCATTTGAAAACATTAGTGCATTGTGTGATTTCAAATTTTCATTTACAAGACATAATTTTTAGGTTATTGCATAGTGTAATAAGAAAATTACCTTGCTTAGAATTTGAAAATTACATTCTAGGTCATTGCATTGCATTTTACTCTCTTTCCATTTTGGGTTGGCACTGAGTTTGTGAAACTTGTATGAGCTTTACAACTTGGTTTCATATTAGAAATACTATTGTGATATGTAGTTCAAGACTCATGTCATCCTATAATACACCATTTGTTGTGGATCTTGGGTTTTCTAACTCTCTTTCTAATAGTGTTGATAATCAACCCCCTATGGATCATAGCCTCCATACCTCATTTCCAATGAATTCCTTACCTACAACAAATGTGCATGATGTTGTTTATATTCCACAAGATAACACAAGAAGAATAGATGAAGGCATAGAAAAGTTACAAGACCTTGTGCTTACTGAATACAAGGACATTCGTACCATTCCTACTTTACAAAATCTAAGGAAAATGCTTAAAATTGAACACATAATATAAATTTTCTTTAGCCTCGGTTGCTTCCTACATGAGAACTTAAAAAATTAAGAGAATGATAACTTACATGACTCAATCAACTTTATTGAAGCTAAACCTCATAAGGGCCAAACCAAAATACCCCTTAATATTGCTTTCTCACAAAATTACATAATCAAACATACACCCAATGGTCCTCTTCACATAGCTGGGAGAATCAATGAAAAACCTAATAATGGGGCATTAATTGATCCCATCTCTGTAAAGAACATGATTACTGAAGAATTCATATTTGTGCATGAACTCTATCTAGATAAATATGACAAACTGAAAGCATGGATTAAAATGCATAATGGTGTTGCTTGCGCTACAATTGACTCGATAAATCTCCCTCTAAAGGTTGTATCGAAAACATTAAATGTCTCATTCACCATTGTTCCATCATCATACCATTTTTTTGTGAAGTTAGGATATCCATGACTTCACTCCATGAAATTCATCCCGTCAGTTATGCATAAATGTTTAAAGTTTCACTTTGGCAATGAGATCTTCACTATGCACCATAATGGCTTTAATCCTATGTCTTCCCATAAAAAAATTTCATTAGATTTATTTTGGCCCAAGCCTATTGAAGCTATTAGACCTTGTGAAGACTTATTTTTAAAATCGGTATGTGTGGGATCATCATGGAGAAAATAGGCCATTAAGTGGCGAAAAATTTAGAAAAATTAGAGTTAGGAAACTTGATGTAAAAATTTGAATAAGTTAGTTATATTATTTAAAAAATATGTAAGAATAGAATCTTTAGAAAATTGAATTTAGTTTCTAAACTACTAGGTTTATTTTTTTTCTAAAAAAAATCTATTTGGTGAAAATTTGAAATTTTAATGCAACAATACTTAAATTTCAAGGAAAAAATAAGAAGTAGGTGTCTGTTTGACCACCCTAACCACAATAAAATGATCTAATATTGTTTTATAAGATTTTAGATATAAGTAGAGGACTCATGTCTTGATGTGATGCACATTTTTTTGTACTTTTTTCTAAAGTAAATAATTAATTATGAATTTTTTATTACAACTTTTAAAAAGTATAAAAACTCCTATGTCTGACCACCTTAACTTGGTCAAAACTTCATGAAATTCAATTTATCTTATGGTATGTGAAGCATAGAATGTGGCGCATGTTTTGGATTCAAAAAATGTGATACCGTTTGAAAGCTATAGACGTTTTTCAATCAGCCTATCAATCAAGACTTTAGTCGTAATTCAAATAGAAAATGAAAGATAATTATTTATTAAATTCAAAGTAAAGAATAATTTATATTGGTGGAAAGTTGATAATCTCCTTTAAAAACCCTTTTTGTTTCATCAATTTTTGGTTACAAAAAATTTGTCATCCACATATCCTACACATATACCCATCATATCACCACTTTTTGCCCCATCATGATCCCGCACATACCCAATCATGATTTTAAAAGTTTAAGGAAAAGTGCATAGCAAAAATATGCCTTGGAAATATTCCTCAACCCTTGATTGAGCCACATATCCTAGATGAAACCATGATTGAACCAAAATCCCTTCCAAATATCTAAGATAAACCTATTACAAATCATCCTACAATTTCCTATAAAAGACCATGAGACAATCAAACAAATCATATCGTTCCTCCTAAAATCAAACAAGTTTACAAAGCTATTAAAGAGAAATTCATTGAGCAACCTCCCATGGTTCCCTCTATTCCTCCCCTAAGGGATGAAAAGAAACCTCTGGTTGAAAAACCCACTCCTGCACAATCACAAATCGACAAAATATTGAGAAGAAATCAAAATTATAGAGAGTGTAGACGTAGATGTCATGCTATTGCTTGTATGTTAAAAACTAAAGAAGAAAAGAGAAACATAAGGGTTATCCCACAATAGTGGTTTACACATTTGGGGACATCCTAAATTTTGTTGAAATTGCATATTTTTAGAAAATATAATAATTTAAGCATTGAAATTTTTTATTTAAAGGATTCGAATTGAAGAGGGTTTGATCAAACCACCTTAGATCAAACCTGCTTGGATAGAATCCCGCTAGTTTTAAGCCATACATATAACAAAGTCTCCTTTACACCTATCAAAATGTTGGTAATAACAACTTTTGATTTACCTTTTGGGGGATCAAATGAATTCATTTAAAATTATTTTTCTATAAGTATGTACTCCTTATTATAAGCTTCCCAAAAAGTATAATTTTAAATATATTTAATTTGATTATTATATTATTTTTTATTTCTTGTGAATGTAGTTTTTTCATCGAAAATCAAGCTCTTTGTTCTGCACATGTGGAAAAATAGAAGATTACCAATTTTTTTTTAAAAAAATATCTATACCCTTGATATTGATGTGCTTGATCCAACAAAAATGAAGAAATTTAATTTCAATATATACAAAAAAAGCTATGTATTAGCAATTAAACTTATTTCTAAATTGTAATTGGTTTGACTTCAAAACTTAATTAAGAAAAAAATATTCTATAAAAAACTATGAAACTAAATGCATGCCCTAGATACTATAGTTATAAATCTAAATTCGAAAGAAATTGAATTTTATCCTTCATATAAAAATGGTTATGTGTTAACAAGTTCACATAACTCTCTGAAAATTGTGTTTACTGTTAAAAACTAGTTATTGAAGGATATGGAAAAGGGAATGAAATTTTATTCCAATTTTTTTTAAAAAATATAAATTCAGAATCTACAAACAAAATGTCACAAATCACTAGTTTGCATCATCTTCAAATTCCTCATGATTTAGTAGCTATAGGTGTTTGAAAGTGAAGAAAAGGTTCAAAATATTCATTTCAATGTTAAGTTTGGCCAAAATGTGTAAACCACTATTGTGGGACCACCCATAGAATATCAAAATCCAAACTTTCTTAAAGAAATGCATAATGATTCTATACCTTCATCGCAACATAAACAAGAACCTTCCAAAGACATTTACATTTGTCTTCCTGTTATCTAGATTTAGGCGATGGCATTGACATTGTAAAGATTGATGAACAAGTGCATAATGATTTAAATTCATTGCTATCCTCTTTTATGATCTTAAATGACAATTCTCCTAAAAAGAGTGTTTAACTTGTTGTGTGTGCTAGTTTGGCACTTATTTTTTTCCCTTTGGCTAGTTGTCTTCCTTTCACATATATTGATCAAGATTGGGATGTGGACGACCTACTATCAGCTTAATCACATGTGCCTTACTAGTCTTTTGCATTTTTGTATTTTTCATGTTTCTTTATGTGATTGCATATATGTAATGTGATCCCTCCTACAATTTTGTTTGATCTATATCTCTTTTTGTGCATTTCTCTATATGTACCTACATTCTTCTCTATGTCGTAAACATTTTACCTTTTTCGCTTGCCTTGTGTTTTCCTTTTGGGGATGATGCAAGTCATCAAGACATTTAGGTCTAGATTCCATTTTGACCTGAAAGAATTTTTTTAAATTTTTCTCTCTATGTGTCATTCTTCTAGTTCTATGAGTATTTGTGGAATGATGATGTTTTCAAGCTCTATAACAATATTGTAGAAAATATATACTGACCCCAAATCCATAGATCCCTTATGTATTTTTGGAGGCAACCCCTCCTTCCTTTTTAATGACACAACTATATTTCAGAAATATATGACTTGGCTTAGGGATTTTTGAATAATATCTCATGTCTGAGGATTAAACATTGCCTACTTTAAATAAATTTCTCATAGAAATGGTGTCAAAAACCACTTTAAAGTGGGGGCATACATCGATAATATCTTTCAACATTTCTCATGTTTCATGGTGTGATTTTCTTTTTTCTTGTGATCCATCCTTTTCTTGGTGGTGTCATTGGAGACATTAGGAATGATGTTACCTAAGAAGAAAACCTTACATGAATTAATCAAAATCCCTTTGAACAAAACCTTTTACTTGAATTATTGTTCATAAGTGTTAGCATAACACAAATTGTTAGCCTTATGAAGCTCGAACTCTAAATTCGAGGCCACCAAGCATAACAGACCTTGGTTTGCTATGGATCCTTGCCATGCTCATAGGTGTTTAGCATAATGCAGCTTGTTAAACCATATTAAGCTCAAACCTCTAAATTAAAGGTCACCTAACATAACACACGTTTCTTTCCTGTGGAACTTTTCCTAGCATTATGGTTCCTTAATGAAGTTGTCAAGAGGATAGCTTTGATATGCTATGGAAGCCTAATATGATTCTCTCAATTGCCACCCTTTTGGGATACTCACCAGAGTCGATAGCCTAAGGTGTCACTACCATAAGTGAGCACGAAAAAACTGATGGCTTAGATGTGTTCCACGCTGATAAGATCATCTAGGCTTGATCTTCTTAATATTTGATGTTGTATGATTGTGTATCTTTTTCATTGTTGTGCATACATATGTTTCTTGAATTTCTACTTTATTGTGAGTTTGACATGGGGTCATCCTCTCAGTAAAGTGGTGGAAAAATGTAGTGTAGGAAAAATTATCCCTTTTTCACACTTAATTTGGAGATAATTAATAAAATGAGCTTAATTATGACTTAATTTAGTGTTGTAATATGTACTTTACATATTCACATTAAATTTAGGGCCCTTTCAATTGAAATGGACTTAATTGTGCCTTTATTTTGGTGTTGTAAGGTGTACCTTTACACTTTCACATTAATTTAGGGCTTTATTAATTAATTGAGGTTTATAATCCTAAATTGGTCCCTTTAATTCAAATCCAAGTCTAATTAAATACAAATTTTGAGCAATGAAACTTGACATTCATAAATTCTATTACACAACACTTAACTTTAGAAAATGTGTGTCTTAGGTAAGTGACCTAGGACCCATTCACCATAGTATGAATGGGTCCTCACTTACACCTAGGTCCTTAATTTAACATAATGTTAGCACTAAGCAATGTGTATCCTAGGTAAGTGGACTAGTACCCATTTTCCCTAGCCACAAAACCTAGCCAGAACCCATTCACCATAGGGTGAATGAGTCCTCTGTGAGCTTCAAAAGGTGACTTTTGGTGAAAGGTACACATTTTTTTCCCATTTCCAAATTTTCCTTTTGATTGTTGTTTCTATTAGATTTAATTTTTGTTCTTCATTTTCATTTTATAACATACATTTTGAATGAAATAAGGGAAAATAGGCCTTTGGGGTGAACTCATTCATCACCCCTTATCCTCCCCTTTCCTCTGTTTCATTTTGGTGAACATGAGTTTGATCCTTACATTTTCTAATTTTGAAGTCCTCTTTCATCCTAGATTTAGATCTTGGATTCATTTGCATCTCTTTGCATTGGATTAGGTCTCATTTAGCATGTCTAATTTGTATTTAACTTTGCATTTCATTTAAGGGTTTTAGGATTGCATATTTTACATTCTTTAAATCTCAAAAATACAATAAACATCAATCATCTTGCATATCATTTACATATCATTCATTTGCATTTAAAAATTGCATATCAAACTATCATTTATAGGTTGTAATTTTGTCACATTGGGCACTATCATTCAACATTGAATTCACAGGAAATTCAAACTAAAACCTATTATATCGAACAAGAATTTGGAAACTACTGAAATTTACTCAAAAATCTATAAAAACTTGTTTCAATACCCTCACCTAAGACCTATTATCCATATGACAAATGAGTCCCTGATCGGGGTCACAATTTGACTTTTTAGTCATGAAAACAATCATTTCTACATTCCTATTTGTTTTTTCAGATTTTTGTTTCTATTTCCAAAATTTATGTTTCTTCAATTTGGTCATATTTAGCTTCATTTAACAAAATTAGTGAGTTTTACTATTTTAAAATTGCATTTACAAGATATAATTTTTATATTTTTGCATAGTGTAATATCAAAATTACCTTGTTTAGAATCTGAAAATTGCATTCTAGGTCATTACATTGTATTTTACCCTCTTTCCATTTTGGGTTGGCATTGATTTTTTGAAGCTTGTATGAGCTTTACATCTTGGTGTCCTATTAGCAATATTTTTTCTAGGAATATCTCGAGAATCATTTCATCCCGCAATACACCATTCACTATGGATCTTGGGTTTTCAACCTCTCTTTCGAATAGAGTTGATAATCAACCCCCTATGGATCATAGCTTGCATACCTCATTACCAATTACTTCCTTATGTACAGCCAATGTGCATTATGTTGTTCATGTTCCACAAGAAAACATAAGAAGAATAGATGAAGGCCTAAAAAGTTTACAGGACCTTGTGCTTATTGAAAACATGGTCATTACTATCATTCCTACTTTACAAAATATAAGGAAAATGCTTAAAACTAAACACAGAATACAAATTTTCTTTAGCCTCGATTGCTTTCTTCATGAGAACTTAAACAATCAAGAGAATGATAACATACATCCCTTGATCAACTTTATTGAAGCTAAACCTCATATGGGCCAAACCAAAATAACCCTTGATATTGCTTTCTCACAAAATGACGTTGAAACATGCGCCTGATGGTCCTTTTTACATAGATGGAAGAATGAATGAAAAACCTACTAATGGGATATTAATTGATACCATCTTTGTAGAGAAAATTCTTAATGAAGAGTTCCTATTTTTGCATGAACTCTATCAAGATATATATGAAAAACAAAAAGCATAGATCAACATAATGGTTTTACTTGGCCTATGATCAGCTCGATAAATCTCCCTCTAAAGGTTGGACTGAAAATAATAAATGTCTCATTTACCATCATCCCATCATTAGACCAATTTCATGTGAAGTTAGGCTATCCATGGCTTCACTCCATGAATTTCATCCCATTGGTTGTGCATAAATGTTTAAAGTCTCCCTTTGGCAATGAGATCTTCACTATGCACCATAGTGGTTTTAATCCTCTATCTTCCTGTGGGAAATTCTTATTATATTTCTTTTGGCCCAAGGCTATTGAACCTATTAGACCCTGTGAAGACTTATTTTTAAAATCATATCAAAAGTTAAAGGAAAAGAACATGGTAGAAGTATCCCTTAGAAATATGCCTCAACCCATGATTTAGCCACCTATCCTAGATGAAATCATGGTTGAACCAAAAGCCCTTCCAAATATCCAAGATGAACCTATAACAAATCATCCTACCATTTCCTATAAGAGACCATGAGACAATCAAAACAATCCTATTGTGCCTCCTAAAATCAAACAAGTTTACAAAGCTATTAAATAGAAAGTGGTTGAGTAACCTCCCATGGTTCCTTTCATTCCTCCCTTAAGGAAAGAAAAGAAACCTATGGTTGACAAACTCACTTCTACACAATCATAAAACAACATAAGATTGAGAAGAAATCGAAATGCTAGAGAGTGTAGGAATAGACGTCATGTTATTTCTCATATGTTACAAACTAAAGAAGAAAAGAGCAGCATATAAAATCAAAATTCGAACTTGCCTAAAGCAATGCATGATGATTCTATACCTTCACCGCAACATAAACAAGAACCTTCCAGAGAGATTATCATTTTACCTCATGTTGTGATTAATTTAGATGATGAGATTGGCATTGCAAGAATTGATGAACAAGTGCAAAATGAGTTGAATCCATTGTTCTCCTCTTCTATGAGCTTAAATGGAAATTCTCCTAAAACTAGTTTTGAACTTGGTGCGTGTCCTAGTTTGGCACTTTTTGTTGTCCCATTGGGTAGTTGTCTACCTTTCACATATACTGATCAAGATTAGGATGTAGACAACCTACTATAGGTTGACTCGCATGTGTCTTATTTTTCTTCTACATTGTTTTCCTTTTCATGTTTCTTTATGTGATTGTATGTGCATAATGTGATCCCTCATACAGTTTTGCTTGATGTATCTCTCTTTTTGTGCATTCCTCTATATGTACCTACATTCTTCATGTATCTCTCTTTTTGTGCATTCCTCTATATGTACCTACATTCTTGATGTATCTCTCTTTTTGAGGCATCGAGACATTTAGGCCTCTTCAATGTTGACCCAAAAGGATTTTTGTTTTTCTTCACTCTATGTCATTCTTCCAATTCTATGAGTATTTGGGGATTGATGATATTTTTGAGCTCTATAATAATATTTTAGCAAAGATGTACTGACCTCAAATCCATAGTTCCCTTATATATTTTTGGAGGCAACCCCTCCTTCCTTTTACATGATGTAGCTTTATTTTGGAAAAATATGACTTGGCATATGGCTTTATGAGTAAGCTCTCATGTCTTAGGATTAAACATTGGCTAATTTAAATCAATTTCTCACAACAATGGTGTTAGCAACCTATTTAAAGTGGGGGTATACATGAATAATACCTTTTAACATTTCTCATGTTTCATGGTGCAATTTTCTTTTTCTTTTTCTTTTGGTGCATCATTTTCTTGGTGTTGTCTTTTGGTTTGATGTCCTCCAAGAGTGTGATATTTCATAGTGTATGAATTTCCTCTTAGTGGTGATGTGACACACTACACTCCATAAGTTACAAGTATTTTACTCTTGACTTTTCCTCTCTTGGAGACATTGGACACGATGATCCCTAAGAAGAATACCTTACACGAACTAAGCAAAATCCCTTTGAACAAAAAATTTTACTTTCATTATTATTCATATGTGTTAGCATAACACAACTTGTTAGCCTTATGAAGCTTGAACTCTAAATTATAGCCCAATAAGCATAACACACCTTGCTTTCATGTGGAGAGTTTCCTTTTCCATAGGCATTTAGCATAATGTAGCTTGTTAATCCCTATGAAGCTCGAACCTCTAATTTCAAGGCCACTTAGCATAACACATCATGCTTTCCTGTGGAGCTTTGCCTAGCATTGTGGTGCCTTATTGAAGTTGTCAAGAGGATAAATTTGATATGTTATGGGAGCCTAATATGATTCTCTCATTTACCACTCATTTAGGATACTCACCTAATGGGCAGGCAGATGTTCCACTACCCCAAAGTGAGCATGAAAAAATTGATGGCTTAGATGTGTTTCACGCTGATTGGACTATCTAGACTTAATCTTTCTAATCTTTGATGTATGATTTTGTATATTTTTCATTGCTACATACATATGTGTCTTGAATGTCTACTTTAGTGTGAGTTTGACATGGGGTCATCCTCACACTAAACTGGGGAAAAATGTAGTGTAGTAAAATGTATCACTTTTTCACACTTAATTTGGAGATAATCAATAATAAAATGAGCTTAATTATACCTTAAATTAGTTTTGTAATATGTACTTTACATATTCACATTAAATTTAGGACACTTTCAATTGAAATGGACTTAATTGTGCCCTTTTTTTGGTGTTGTAAGGTGTACCTTTACACTTTCACATTAATTTAGGGCTTTATTATTAATTGAAGTTAATTTTCCTTGATTGACCACTTTAACTCAAATCCAAGCCTAATTAAATGCAAACTCTGAGGGATAAAACCTAACATTCATAAATGCCATTATACAACACTTAACTTTGGAAGATGTGTGTCCTAGGTAACTAACCTAGGACCCATTTGCCATAGGTTGAATGGGTCCTCACTTAGACCTAGGACCCCCCTTTAAAATATGTTTTTGATGATATTTTAAAGATTTTATATGTACAATTCAATGTCAGCTTGTAATATTTGAATTTTGGGAATTAATGTTAAGATACATATAAATATAAGGTTATTTCACTATGTTTCATCCTAAAAATTTTATGCATGACTTCATGAGATCAAGAAAGAGCATTCATAAGAGTAATTCAAGAGAATTTTCAAGGTATTCAAGGGCATAATTATTGAATATTATTGCAGCAATCAAGATTCTTTTCATCATGTCAAATATTTGTTGCATCATTCATGTTGTTTGAGCTAATATGGTGATGTAGTGTTCAAGATCTATGAAAGTATTCAAGGAAATTATATCTAATCAAGTCTCATGATCAAGATCTACATTCATTGAGGCCACTTCATGCTAGTTTAAATATTTGTTATCCACAGTTTCAAATAAGGTTTGGTGGGTTGTTACATATTGTTGTTCATTCATCATTCCTTCATGATTTTCTATTTCATTTCAAGGTTTAATTACCAAAATGGAGTTTGACCAAGGAAAACCCTAATTCCCTAACAAAACAACATTTTTCTCTCTTTGATGTGTGATTGCATATTTTAGATGGATGATCATTTAAACAACAAAATTGAAGAAAGCTGCAAAATTGTGAAAGTTGCAAGAAAATTTTTCAAATCACAAAAAATCTTCTATAAATTTTATTTAGGACTAGTTGACAACAAACACCTAGTATCCGAGAGTGCAAAGAAGGAAGAAGCGAACCCAAAAATAATTTTTCAAGAACCTTAGCTAGGACCCATTCAGCATAGGGAGAATGAGTCCTTGGTGAGCTTCAAAAGGTGAATGTTGGTGAAAGGAACACATTGTTTTCCCCTTTCCACATCTTCCTTTTGATTTTTTTTTCTGTTAGATTTAATTTTTTTTCTTCATTTACATTTTATAGCATACATTTTGAATGAAATAAGGGAAAATAGGCCTTTGAAGTGAACTCATTCATCACCCCCTAGCCTGCCCTTTCCATTATTTAATTATGTTGGATGTTAGATTAACCTAAATCCATAATTTCATCTTGTTTTGGCTCCTCGTGTTGAAGTTATGAGTAAGAGTATATCATCTTGACAGTAATAGGTGTTTTCCAGATAAGTGCATATGTTTTGGTGAATATGCACTTCTTTGTGGATTGGGAGTTTTATGTGTAGCTTTGTGGAGTTGTTAATAGGTGTCAATAGAGTGTGTGTTCTAGATGGCATATATTTTGGAGGTTTGCATGTTTGAATGTGGGTGTATAGTTGGTAAAATTTATTATTAGGTCATTATTAGTGCCAACCTAATGAGCTTTGTGTGATGCAAAGTTTAGATATATTTTGATCCATTATGTGGGTGCTATTTTGGGTTCATACCAACCTAATTTGAATTATTATGATATTTTAATCTTGGTGTGAAAGTGTGTATGCATAGGTCTTGACCTAACAAGTTACATTTTATATATTACATCTAATTCGGCCACCCTAATTGATGTTGTAGATGAAGTAAATATATATGTAGGATCCTTTTTGGTATTTACTATGTTGTGACATATGATAAGATTTTTTGGATGGAAATTGTGTGAAAGTAAAGCATATGCAAAGAAAATTAGAGTATTCATTCATCTCAGTACTATGAAGCTATCGAATACCCAAAATACTAAGAGGGGGGGTGAAGTAGTATTCCTTTAAACCAATTAAACATAAGCAATGCAATTATCAGAATAAATATAACTACAATGATGAATGAGCGCATGAAGATATTCAAAAAGCCACATGACACATAAACACTAGTATTTTTACATGGAAAACCCAAAATGGGGAAAACCATAGTGAGGTTTAGTTCACAATATATTATATTTGGACATAAGATATTACAAAAAGGTTCACTACTAGGATAAGAGACATTTTCCATAAAAAGGCTCACAACCGATAGAAAAAGAACAAAGAAGGGTTGGAAATAATATCTATTTGAGCTAATATAATAGCATATATCATATATTGGATTGTAGTTCCAATGAAGTACAAAATGATCTCCACACTAATCTAAATCAATACTCTACTCTGTTCATAATCTACTCAATCCTGCATCGCACACATGTAGGTGAACTACCATACATGTCATATATCTCTTCAACACATATATAATCTCTTATCTCTTCATCATAAACACACACTCTCCTCTCAAAAGCTTGAGATCCATCTCATATATATCCACATCAAAGTGTGACTTCAATTAGGTTGGCCTAATTAGTAGCAACACAAAAAAATAAGCATGTCATCCTCAAAAAATTATCCACACATTGCACCTTAATTCAAAATTCAATTTACATCAAGAGGTCAACATGGAGCTAATATGAATCCCACATAGGATAAAGTTACTTTATTTTTCTCCACAAAAAACTAAACGTGCTAGGTTGGCCCAAAAAAAATAAACAAACATAAAATCTTCATGTGTACATGCAATTTTCCAAATGTGCAATGTCAAAGTTTAATCTTCCTTCTAATTCCCCTTCAACCAACACCTATTAACTTATCTTCATCATCACAAAGTAAAATAATGTACCATAGAAAAATGGATCATTGACATTTTCATGGTCTTTTAGGTCTTTCTCATGTGATGCTTGATCTATTTTACTTTGATTTAATGTTGCAATGTAACTTAAGCATTCACATTAGGTTCTAAATATTAAAATTATGATGTCTTGTGAAGGTGTTGCGAAGTGTTGTAACACATTTCTACACTTTTCTAGACTCTTCTCATTATAATTCATCTAAAAATCACCTTTTTATCCCTTGTCAAGTCCTATTTTAAAGTGTTGTAAAGTCTTCTAACAAGATTTCCTATTTTTCTAGGTTTGTTACCACTATTTACACCTTTCTTATGCTTTATTTAACCCCTTTATGCACTCTTAAGACTTAATTAAGTTTAGTTTTGAATGTAAACCTAACAAACAACATTAAATGCAACTTAATTCCTGACACCCATTTACAAGCCTAGAGTGGGATCCATTCACCATGGGTGGTGAATGAGTTCCTTTTGGCTGCAAATTCAAAATAATTCAAAATTTCTTTTGGGTTTTTATTCAAAAATACCTTATATTGGCCTATGAAGTTGTATCATTGGGTAATTAGGGCATAAGTGTGTATAAATAAGTGTTTTTCTACCCATTTTACATCTAATTCATCCAATCATTCACCTAATTCATTCACTAGTTCATTCAAGCATTCAATTACATTCAAGCATCATTCAATCAAGCATCTATCAAGTATCTCAGAGTAGCCATTAACATATCTTCAGACTTCAACAATAAGGTTTTGGTGAGTTTAGGACACTTGCATGTTATTTATTCATCATTCCTTTCATATTTCATTTCATTTCTTTATTAAGCGTTTGATTACCAAAGTGGGATTTGACCAAGGCAAATCCCTATACTCTAACCCTTAACCATTTTTCTCCTTTTGCATGTGTTTTTGTAGAATTATGTATATAGATTTATCAAGAAAATAGGTGTTGAAAGGTGGTCAATAATTCATCAAAGTGATTCAAGTCAACCAAACCCTAATTCAAGCTTAGAGACAACCTACAACCTATTTTCTATAGATTTGACTTCATCAACCCGACAAGAAGACAAGTGCATATCTAGACCTACAGAATTGACTCTTAAATTTGTAGAATTTTGGAGGATGACTGATTCACCATCAGTGGTGAATGAATCCCACCTATAGGTTGGAAAAGTTTATTTTGTCAAAATCTAGTCCCCGACAGTCAAAAAGTAGTTTCGAGTGTTTTTACTAGTAGGAGGACTAATTCACCATCCATTGCGAATGAGTCCCACTGGTAATCAATAGTGATTACTGCCAAATTTTTGAACCTTCCAAGATCAGTATTCAACTTCGAGGTGAACTCTATTAAATCTCATTCATTTTTGTTTTCATTAGTTCATGTTTTTAGTTCATTTTTGCATACCTCACTGTGTTTTCAAACATTGCATATTCCATTAGTTTTGCATTAATAATCAATCAATTTCATAACTTATTTGCATTTATATCCTTTCATTTAGTCATAATTCCATTATACATTCCTTTATTTGAGTGAACCACCTCAATTTTAGTGTTCTATCTCTCTCCTTTTAGGAGAAAAACCCTAAGAGTGCAAGAGAAGTACATAGAACACTACAAAATTGATTGTTCATTTTGGTGAACTTGCATTTTGAACACTTCTCTTTCTAATTTCAATTGCATCTTTCATCCTAGGTTTCCTTTTCCTCAACATTCAATTAGGTTTTGTTTTGTTTTTGCATCTTAGGGTTTATAAAATTGTATTAGTGAAAGAATCATATAGATTTCATTTTTTGCATATCAAATCATTAAAAAACTAAAAAATTGCATTTGTATCTCTATTTTGCATCTAAAAAGCATTAAAATCACTTTAAATTTTCTCGAAAACAAAAAAAACCTCATACCTAGACTCATTTGCCACCCTGGGAAAATCAGTCTAGCTGCATTTTCTCCATTAACATTTCTAGAATTTTCACAATATTTCCTGCATTTATGTTTCCTGTTACTGTCTTCTTGTTTCAGTTTATAGAATTTTTGTCATTAGCATTTTGTTATTCCTAGTTTTCATTTGCATTCACCCCATATTTTTTTGGTACTTGTGTGAGTTTTTGGTGCCATACTGATAATAATTTAGAGAGACGAAGTTCTAGACTCATGGCTTCCCATGATTGCACTTTCGTTGTGGAGCTTGGGATCTCAAGAGATCCTACTCCTGGTATGGACAATGGTGCATTAGGCATGGATACTACCACTATTATACCTTTACCTTCACATACAATGCATGTTGACACACAAACCAATCAAATTCTGCAAGATAAAGTCATTAGTATTCATGAGGATTTTGCACATTTACAACAAGATTTATCACTTGAAAATATTTCCACCACTGCCATACCTGCCATAGAAAACCTTCATCACTTGATTGAAAGTGACGATGCCTTACAAGTTATGAAAATAATTGTTAAGATATACAGCAAACATGTTCCTTGCACTTCCCAACTAGTAAACACAGTGGTTAACCAAGGAGGATCTCACATTCCCCCTCCTTCAACTATAGCATCCATACCTACCTATACCACTCCTCAAGTTACAAAAACCATGCAATAGGTTAGTCATGTGACTCCTTTCGCTATTCCGACAAGCATTCCTAGTTCTTTTGTGGCATCGAATGTTCCCTCTTTCACCTTCATCCCTCTTAGTGTCCCCTTCACTTCTCCTAACATTACAGACACTCCATCACCATTTTCTCTTCCACCTCATACCACTTACACTGATCCCCTCATTACACAACTCTTTAACATTTTTTTTCCATGCAACAACAAATATCCACCATAAGCCAAAGTCAAAATGCTCCACCCACATACCATTTTCGTAGTAGCCCATTATTTGTAGAGATCTTAAGAACACAAATGCCACAAGGAATTGAGATGCCTATGTTTGAGAAGTATGAAGGTAAAGGAGACCCTACTAATCATGTTAATGCCTATACAACATTGTGCAGTGATTTTGTCCTTGACAAAAAACTATTAGCCAATTTTTTTCCTAGGACCTTAAAGAACACTGCATTGCAGTGGTTCTCAAACTTACCTAATCATTCAATCTGATCATATAATGAACTTGTTGATACCTTTATAAGTCATTTCCAAGTCCATATGACTCACAAAAATACAATGGCTTATTTAATGAGATGTAAACAAAATGTGGATGAAAAAGTAATTGATTTCATTTCACGTTATCAGTCATATATGCTCAAATAGATGTCAAGATTCTTGATTCACATCTTCAAAAGATGTTTATCTACAACTTGCACACTCACCTTCAAGATAAGTTGACTATGATGAAATTTCCTTTGTTCATGCATTTATGCACAACCCTTTGTGACTATCACAACTTGGTTACTAGTCATGATTCAAATTCCACTTCTAATCGAGCTGAGAAGTCTAAACAAAACAACTAGAACAATGTACAAAACTTTAGAAAATCAAACAGAGACTTTTTACAGTTCAATTTACCTCCACCACAACCAACTCAATTAGTTCCTAATCAAGTGGTCATTGTTAAAGTAGTTGTTGTCTTTACCTATGGGGACCCAAAGAGATAATTTACCCCTTTACCTGATACACTCCATAACACATTGAATCAAATACTACAACAATAGATGATCACTTTTCCTACTATTAATCCCCTTGATACTACCAAGCCTTTACCACCCACCTTCAAACCAAATGCTTATTGTCATTTTCATCACCAAAATGGACATGACACTGAACAATGTAAGCGTCTCAAACACTTAGTTCAAAACCTCACTGATTCTAGTTGTTTTTCCATTGCGGGTGTCAATGATCAAGGAAATAAGTTTGTTGCACCCCCCAATCAATATGTGTAGGATCATGATGGGCCAAAAAGTGGTAATATGATGGGTATGTGGTTGATGACTTTTTTTTACCTAAAATTGATGAAATGAAAATAGTTTTTAAAGGAGATTCTCATATTTCCACCAATGTAAATTATGCTTTACTTTGAATTTAATAAGTAATTATTATTCATTTTCTATTTGATTTACGACTAAAGTCCTGATTTATAGGCTGATTGAAAAACATCTATAGCTTTCAAATGGTATCACATTTTTTGAATCCAAAACATGCGTCACATATTATAGGATTGAAAAAAGAAAATTTGAATTTCATGAAGTTTTGACCAAGTTAAGGTGGTTAGACATACAAGTTTTTTATATTTTTTAAAATTTGTAATAAAAAAAATCATAATTAATTATTTACATGGAAACAAATTACAAAAAAATATGCATCACATCGGGACATGAGTCCTCTACTTATATCTAAAATATTATAAAAAAATATTATCATTTTATTGTGGTTAGGGTGGTCAGACAGACACCTACTTCTTATTTTTCCCTAAAAGTTAAGTACTCAGCATTGAAATTTCAAATTTTCACCAAATAGATTTTTTGTTTTAAAACAAACCTAGTAGTTTAGAAACTACATTCAATTTGCTACAGATTCTATTCTTACATATTTTTGAAATAATACAGATAACTTATTCAAATTTTTACGTCAATTTTCCTAACTCTGATTTTTCTAAAAATTTTGCCACTTAAGGGCTTGTTTTTCCCATGATGATCCTACACATACCCCAATCATAATTTACAAATTTTCACCAACCCTATGCCTAAACACAATGTTTCATTTGTCAAAGCTAGTGAACCTTCAAACACTCATGTGATGAACATTGATACAAATAATGAACAACATGCTATTACTCCAAATGTTACCCAAGTTAATCCTATGGATGAACTTGTGGATATGATAAACGTTATCCCTCGTAAGGGCCCTACCAACAAATCTCTTGATATTACTTTTTCTTCTCATGATACATAATTAAAAATCTTTTCGATGGTCCTCTTTACATAGCTAGTCGCATCTATGATAAGCCCAGCAATGGAATATTAATAGATCTCGCCTATGGTGAGAATGTGATCATGGAAGAATTTTTAGTATTACATGATCTCTATCAAGATGATTATGATAAACCAACTACATTGATTAAAACACATACTAGTTTTACGTGCCCTACGATCGAATCGATTGTACTCCCATCACATATAGGACCCAAAACTTTGGATGTAGCATTTTATATCATTCCATAATCAGATCAATTTCATCTATGGCTAGGTCATCCTTGGCTTCGCTCGATGAAAGTTATTCCTTCAGTGGTTCACAAATGTTTGAAGTTTCCACATGAAAATGAGATATTTACCATACACTATAGTGGCTTTAATCCATTGTCCTCTAAAGGTAATTTTTCCTTAGAAGCCTTTTGGACCGAACCTATGGAATTTATCACACCTCAAAAAGACTTCTTTTTCATTACCTATCAAAAGTTCAAAGCCAAACGAATAGTCGAATTATCTCTTTGCCACATGTCCCCATCCACTTCCACTATTCCTATCATAGATGAGACAATGCTTCAACCTAAGCCTGAACTTGGACAAACAATGCAACCTCATGAGCAACCAACCATAGACACTTGCCCTTCATCATATAAACGCCCAAGAGATAATGAAAACAACCTCGTCCTACCTCTACAAAACTAAAGAGAAAGTGATTGACCCATCTCCTTTGGTTCCTTCTATTCCTTCTCCTCAGGATAGAAAGGATCTTATGTTGGATCAACCCGCTCTTACACCTCAACAAATTCAAAATAGAATTAAAAGAAACCACGGTGCTAGGGAGCGTAGGAATCATCGTCGTCTCCTTGCTCATCAAATGAAAACAAAAATTAACACTGAAAATCAACCTCCACCTTTGACAGAAGCAATAACTGATCACCCTGCTCCTCTTGACCTGAAACAAGATAGTATGATACAACAATCACAACAAAATGATTAGATACAACAACCACAACTCCTGATACATCCTTCATTAGAAATTACTCTTCGTCCTCCCATCTTGATTATTCTAGATGATGATGATGATAATGAGATTGATGAGCTTAAAATGTGTTCATAAATTGGATGTTATGATAAACTTTTAAATGCCTTTACTTTTGTTATTTCATGGCTGTTTAAACTTTGTTGAAACCTTTTATTGGGATATCCTGTAGCAAGATACTTTTACATTCCAGCAGCTCATTATGTTGACTTGATTGCATTTATTGCCCTGTTGACTCCCTAAAATGACTGGTATATCGTATACAATTTTTGAATGATGAAGTAGATTTAATGTGTGATTAATGAATAGATAT
This sequence comes from Sequoia sempervirens, assembly GCA_007258455.2. Taxonomy (NCBI): domain Eukaryota; kingdom Viridiplantae; phylum Streptophyta; class Pinopsida; order Cupressales; family Cupressaceae; genus Sequoia; species Sequoia sempervirens. The sequence goes on along the minus strand of VDFB02000008.1, from coordinate 49,597,551 downwards.
CGTGTATGTGCCATATTCCTTTTCTTTCGCAGGTTGTTGAAGAATGATCGAGTCAAGCACAGCCGATCTCGGCCTTGCAGCAAAGTCCATTTTGTGCACGACTTTGAGGGAGCTCTGGCGAAGACTCTTTGACCGAAACCATGGGAAAGAATTTTAATGACAGTCAATCTGGAAAGAGTGGAGCGCTAGATTCTCTCTGGATTGGGTTGAACGCATAAATTCATTATGAAGTTTGTTCCTTGATTCAGGGATATACTTTACTTCCACGTCTTTCTTCGATAGGGTTAGTTAGTTGGTTACTCTCCTGTTTTTAAATAAAGTTCTCCTCATGCGCGAGAGAGAAAGGGAAGAAGAAAAAAAGATGATAGTTAGAGTAAGATAGAAATAGAATAGCATATATCATGTAAGAATTAATATGATAATGAAAGACAGAGTCTATTTGACAAGAGACAGAGTTTGTTGTTAGTCTCCATATCAACAAAACAATGTATATCATTTTGTTTTCATGAATAAAGTTCAATGAAGTTCTGAGTTTAGCATCTACGTAATTAGTAGATGCTTGCTAAGGGGGCCCACTTAGTAAGTATCTATAGCTAGTTAGTTAGTTGTTCTTTTCTGTTGATTTTCAGTTAGCTTTCATCTTTGAAGTTTTCATACAAACTCAGTCTTATAGTGCTCCTGTAGCATAGAGAGTCCATCCCTGTGACTATTCCTGCAACATAAGGCTAGTTCATAGTTTGTGTTTCAGTCGTAGTTGTTATGGTTTCTATCGTAGTCAAGTTAAAGAGTTTTCCATTACCTTCCTGTGGCGTAGATAGAATTCCTTTCCTGAATGTATTTCTGCTAAGATTTGACTGAAACTAGTTCCTAGTGCATATATTTTGCCGTGCCATTTAAAGTATACGTCCCCTGGTTTGACAAGTAAATGAACGTCCACAAAGAGGTATTAGTCACCTGTAGGAATGTCCAATTCCCAGGAAAGGTTTTACTGTGATCTTCATATCCTTTTGTGGGCACGACCATTTTTTGGCACCATTGTTGGGGACCTCCAAAACAAACACCTCTGCCTGCCCAGCCATTGCCAAATCCCAATAATAAGCAACAGCAGCAGCCACAGCAGCCCGCGTATCTTGCTGAGGCCAACCAATATCAAGCTTATGCCTTAAACGTCAATGACATCCATTTGAGGTCTGGAACAACTTTACCTGCTCCAAAACCACCTCTGATTACTGAAATACCAGATTCTTCGCTTGAAGAATCCACTGCACCTGTTGTTCCTGCTGAGCACATGCCCATAACTGATACAATTTCTAAGGAGCCTATTTTGCAAAATCAAGACAACCTACCTTTTCCTCAAAGGTTGCAAAGTACTACATCTAAATCCATGGAAGAACCCACTTTTGACATTCTGGATCAGCTCAAGAATGTGCAGATTCAAATCCCTTTATTTCAGGCTATTAAAGATATTCCCATTTTTGGAAAAGCTATTAAAGAGGCCTGTTTGAAGAAGCCTGGACAAAAGAAAAAGGATCCTCAAACAATTTATGTCTTAGAGAAATTGGCTGATATAATGTTGGGAAATGTAGTTATTCCAAAGTATATTGACCCTGGAAGTCCTGTAGTGCAGATATATATAAATGGCCAAGTTGTAAAAAATGTTTTGATTGATTTAGGTGCTGCCATTAATGTCATGACAAAGCATACTATGGACTCCCTGAATATTTTAAACATTAGGTCTACACCCACAATTCTGCAGCTTGCAGACAACTCCACGGTTAAACCTGATGGGATAGTGGAAGATATAATTGTCACTCTTGAATCTTGGGAGTATCCAGTTATTCTTGGTAGACCATGGTTAGCAACTGCTGATGCTTTTATAGGATGTCGTTCTAGAGATATGACCATTTCTGATAGACAATCCACAAAGAAATTGGCTCTGTATCCGCCTGCTAGACCTCAACCAAATTTGTCCCAGCCTATTTGGCCAGATGTGGGGGAAGAAGCTGAAGAAGCCAATTCTTTGGCTCAATTAATGATGATTCAAAATGATCCATTCTCACAACTTTAGAGTGAGGATGCTTTGCTTTTTCAAATTCTACAGTACAACTCTGATACGGGTAGTTCATCTGATCCACATGGTACTCATTTACAATGTTTCCTGTAGCAACCAGATTTTGAAAGTTCACTACCTAAACTTCCAGCGAATTTTCATAATTTGCTTCCACAAGAGGTACAAACATCACCTGTAGATTCTATAAGTAATCTCATTAAGTAGATAGAATTGTCTTCAGATTATTGTTTGAATGTCAATAGCAAGCTATCACAATCTCAAGAGGTTGTCTTATTAAAAATGCTACAAGAAAAGCATAAAGCTTTTGCATGGGAATATGGGGACATGCAAGGGATAGATCCTCGAGTTTGTACTCATAGGATATATATCAAAGAAGATTGTTCACCAATTAGACAACCTCAAAGAAGAGTCAACCCAACACTTACAGAAATAGTTAAAAGTGAGCTTCAAAAGTTGCTTGATGCTGGTTTTATTTATCCAATCTCTGACACTCAATGGGTTTCTCCACTAGTCATTGTCCCCAAGATAGGTGGAAAATGGAGAGTATGTGTAGATTACAGAGAATTGAATAGTGCCACTACAAAAGATCACTTTCCACTACCTTTTGTAGACCAAGTATTAGACTCACTGTCTAGCAAAAGATATTTTTCCTTTTTGGATGGTTACAATGGGTACAATCAGATAAAAATTTCCCCTGAAGATCAAGATAAGACCACTTTTACCTATCCATGGGGAACATTTGCTTATTCGGTCTTGCCTTTTGGTCTATGCAATGCACTAGCAACATTTCAGAGAGCAGTAATTAGTATCTTTGCTGATATATCTCATGACTATATGGAGATTTATATGGACGATTTCACTACCTATGGAGTCACATTTGAAGAAGCACTAGTGAATTTAGAAAAAGTATTAAAAAGGTGTAGGGAGCAAAATTTATCTCTAAATAGTGAGAAGTGTTTTCTAATGATGGAAGAAGGTATTGTTCTAGGTAATCACGTTTCAAAGAATGGAATTCAGGTTGACCCTGCTAAAATTGAAGTAATTTAGAATTTACAAACTCCTGCAAAACAGAAAGATGTTAGAAGTTTCCTTGGCCATGCAGGGTATTATAGAAGGTTTATAAAAGACTTCAGTAAAATTGCCAGCCCACTTTATGCCCTATTAATAAAGGATTCCCAATTCGAGTGAACAAAAGCCTATGGAAAATCTTTCCTGCAACTAAAGGACTTGCTTACTAAAGCCCCTATTCTTCAAGGTCCAAAATGGAATTTGCCTTTTCACATACATGCTGATGCCTCTGATTTTGGAATAGGAGCAGTTCTAAGTCAAAAACAAAATTCAATTGAGCATGCTATTTACTTTATTAGCAAGAACCTTCAAGGTCCTGAGCTCAACTACACTGTTACTAAGGAATTGCTTGCAGTAGTGTATGCTTTGAATAAATTTAGGCATTATGTCACAGGTTATCAGATATTCGTTCATACTGACCATGCAGCAATCAAGTATCTGATGAAAAAACTTGCCATCTCTGGTAGGTTGGCACGATGGCTCTTGTTGTTACAAGAATTTGATATTACAATCATTGACAAACCAGGAAGAGCTAATGTTGTAGCTGACTTTTTATCAAGACTTCAATCAGCTGCACCTATTGAACATGAGATCATTGATGACAGATTCCTAGATGAACACTTATTTTCCATTGCTGCACATACACCATGGTATGCAGATATTGCCAATTATCTAGCAGTAAATAGAATACAAGCTCATTTTTCCTCAAAAGAAAAGAAGTTGTTAATTGAGAAAAGTTTTAATTTTTCATGGATTGCAAATTGTCTGTTTTATACTGGACCTGATCAAATAATGCGAAGATGTGTAAGAGAAGATGAGACTTATAATATCTTGCATGCTTTCCATGATGAACCATGTGGGGGACATTTTGCAGCAAAAAGAACATCAATGAAGGTTCTTACAACAGGGTACTACTGGCCAACATTACACAAGGATGTTGTGGCCTATACAAGGAAATGTGACAGATGCCAGCATATGGGAAGACCAACTAAATCAGATGAAATTCCACTATATCCACAGGTAATAGCCACCCCTTTTGATAAATGGGGGATGGATTTTGTGGGACCAATTGATCCACCATCAAATGGAAAGTCGTACATTCTAGTTTGCACAGACTATGTCACCAAATGGGTCGAGGTAAAAGCTATGACTCATGCTCGGGATAACAAAATTGTTGAGTTTGTGCACGAACAAATTTTCACTAGATTTGGAGTCCCAAGAGAGGTTGTAACTGATCAGGGAGCTCATTTTACATCAAATCTAATCACTGCGCTAATGAATGACTATAAAATCAAACATAGGAAGTCCAGCCCCTATCATCCTCAAGCCAATGGTCAGGCGGAGGTAACAAATAGGGAAATTGAGGCGATCCTCATAAAGACAATGTAGATTCATAGAAAAGAATGGATCAATAGACTTCCTGAAGTAGTTTGGGCCTACAGAACTATATGGAAGACAACAACTGGGTTTACACCTTTTGAGCTGCTTTATGGGAAAACAGCTATGTTACCCATAGAATTTGAGCACAAAACTTTGAGGACAGCTCTTGAACTCAATATGGACATATCTGAAGCACAGAAGGACCGTCTCCTAAAACTAAATGCTTTGGACGAAATGAGAAAATCCGCCCTGCAACATACATAATCAATCCAATAGCAAAGGAAGAAATGGCATGATCAACACATCAAAACCAGGAAATTTTCTGCTGGAGATTGGGCTCTGTTATATGATTCCAAATATCAAGAAAACTAGGGTAAGCTCACAACACGCTGGCTTGGCCCCTATGAAGTTGAAAATGTGTTTGACAATGGAGCTGTACAGCTGGTGACAATTGATCCAGTCCGTTTCAAATTGCTAGTTAACGGCCACCTACTCTGGTTGTACCATAAACCAGTCTCAAAGGAAGAATTCATACAGCAATTTGTTTAGGTTCCTCCCGCTACTCTTCCTGCAGCCGAAGGCTTTATCCTTTCTCCTACAGTGTTACCGTAATTTTCAAAAAAAGCATGCCCATAATAAAGGTTTTCTTTTTTAAAAAAGAAACCCATTTTTCTCCATTTTTATTTATCGCCCCCATCTCACTTCTTTATCTTCCATCCATCCATTCCATCCATCCATTCCATCTGTTCAACTCATCCACCTACGCCACCCATCCACTTCATCCATTCGTGATCAACCTTAATTAAGATATCTTTCCACTGTCAATTCCAGCGACGGCTATCTTTTCTTCACACGTACGTGCAATTATCAAGGTATGCCATATCTTTTCTTATCGCATATTTGATTTATTTCATTCTATTCATTTACTGTTATGCATGTACCAGTCATTATTTCTCGAATCTCTACCTTTTCTTTAGTACATGTGAGGACACATGTCATACTTTAAGTAGGGGGCGGGGTAATCCATCTTTTAAAACCTGTCTTTTCACCTGCCATAACTGCACAAATAACCTTTCTTTAATACTTTTCTGGTACTTTTCAAATATGATCGCATGTCCTTCTTTATTGCATGTTTTCTTGTAAACTACGATTAAGACCGCTTGTTCAAAAAGTTTATTTTGGAAAAAAGAAAGAAAATGTGATGGCACCTACGTAAGAAAAACCAGAGCGAAAGGGAAACAGAGAATTTGAATCTTCAGCAAGGAATTGAGTTCAGCTAAGAAAAACTGTAAATATGGGTGGTCAGTTGGTGCGACATGAGCCTGTAGCTCATGAATTGTTATTGCAAAATCCGCAAATAGTCCACGCATTCAGCCTCTGTGGATGGTTAAATTATTTCTTGAGCTTAAATGATTTTGATGAGGAGGCTGTTGGAGAATTTTTGAGAACCCTTTCTGAAGGGGAAGCCACCATATTGGGTCTAACGGTTGTTGCAACTGAAGACAGAATTGCTGAAGTAACCAGGCTTCCGGCCATTGGAGAAAACTTTTCTTCAGACGTTGCAGCTGCAAGGGCTGAGTTTTCAATGCCTGCTGATGGACCTCTGGAAGTCTCCAAGCAGGGGTGCAAGCGCGTATCGTTGCCTCCTCCTTATTCAGAGTATGCCACTTATATAATCATGTATTTAACCTGTGAAGGCCATTTCTCCTACCTACATTCTCATCATTTTAAATTATTAAGCCATGTGAGGCATGGGTTAGTTGTAAATGTTCCGAATTTCTTGTTAAAATTTTTAGAGAAAAGTTCCCACGGAACTCAACAGGGGAAAGACAATTCTGTCGCTCATCATGGCCTTATTAAATTATTGATTGAGCGCTCTTTGAGGGATGTCTCACCTCTCTCCTAGCAACAATTTGTTGCCCAAAAAAGTTTGCAAATTCCACAATCCCCTAGGGTACTTACCCCACGACCTCAGAGAAAGAAGAAAGAAATTGCATCTACCAGTAGAATAGGGCAAGGGTCATCTACTCCTATAGCACCTGGTCCTCCAGCGTTTACACCTGAATCCTCTACTAGGGTACAAACTAGGTCTGCCACTAGGAGAGAGAAAGGAAAAAAAAAGGCAGAAGGGTCCCCAGAATCTAACCCTCGTTCTCAGAAAAGGCAATGCTCCTCTCCTACAGCACCTTCCCCTGTAGCCGTTTCTCCTACAGCAACACCTGTTGCTATTACTAGTTCGCCGTCATCCTCTGGTAGGGCAGAGCCCTCTGAACAAACAAGAGGAAAGCTACCAGAACACCTCCTGCAGCCGCATAAGTGCCAAGAAGGGTTTCCACAAGGAAACAATTTAAGACCTCCCCTGCTTCACCTCAACCGGAGGTTATTGTGATTTCAGAAGGGTCTGTTGAGTCTGAATTTAATGTTTCATAGAACGTGTCCGAGGATGTTGCTCAGAGTTCGTTTGTTCCTGAAGAGGAACAAATTGAAGCAAAAGAAACAGGGCATAATGAGCAAGGGTTACCAAATCTTGATGATTTGGCTACTGTTACTATGCAATTCTCAGAGGAAGCACAGACTTCTCCACTGCAGCAACAAGAAGAATTTATCTTGCAGCAAGAGCAAGAACAAACTGAACAATTGAATGTGCCTAGTGAAACTGTATTTCACCCTGCAGCCTGTAAAGCCATTGTTGTGTATAAGAGGACATTTTTAATTAAGTTTCTGGAATATGTTAAAGCTAATTGGGAAACAGTTACATTGCAAACCCTGACTTTCTGACACATAGCCCAGACTGACATGCAACAAAGTCTATGGGAAGAAGAAAAGAGGAAATTGAAAAAGAAAATTGAAAGTCAGAAGCAAGAAATTGCTGAGTTGAAAGAAAAAATGGACGAAATGTTAAAAGTGACTGGTCAGATTATGGAATGTAGACCACAATCCAGAGTTTATGCTCTGTGCCTTAAAGAACAGTTTTTATGGTTTCAATTGATTAGAATTTCCAGAAACCAAGATCCTATAATTCATATTGCCAAAGAATTTTATGAAGCATACCAGGCAGCCCCTAACTGGTTAAGGAATTCTCTATGTGAATTCTATTTGCATGGCTTTTTAATACCACTTGAAACAGAATGGAATCCTCTTCTATATATTGGTGATATTCATTTGAGAGCATTTATGTCATGGGCAGCAAATGAGGCGAATTATGGCAGGCACTGGGAAACATATGAGGAAGCTGAGAAAATAGAGCATGTTCCATTACGCTCTCAAAGTTCAAACCCCCATGCAATGTTGAAAGATTGGTTTGCTTTGACATATGGTATTAATAATGTTTCAGCCAGAGAGAAAATATTTGATATTAGAAAACAAGTATATGATGAATTCCAGGCACAACAATATCCATTTTGGAGACTGACATACACCAGAAGTGAGAAAAGATGGGAGAGATTAACTGTTGGGTTAAGAAAGTCAGAACCACATGGTCCCCTAAATTTTACAGCAACTCTCAAACGAACCAGCGGATATATTCAATTGGGACTTCAAACAAGATTTGAACTATGGCTGCCACTGACATTCAGACCCCCTGTGCTAATGTGGCCCCTCTATCCTCACCAGGCTACAAATCTTAACAATGAATTAGAAGACCGAAGGTATGAAAGGTGTCAGGATTTTAGAGGATTTTATTACAAGTTTGGAAATCCATTCTAGAGTCATGCAGCCACCACTGACTTTAGAGAAACCACCAGGAAAGTTAATGCTGGAGGACCAGCATTGGGCTAAGAAGGGGGCAGTGATGAGCTTAAAATGTGTTCATAAATTGGATGTTATGATAAACTTTTAAATGCCTTTACTTTTGTTATTTCATGGCTGTTTAAACTTTGTTGAAACCTTTTATTGGGATATCCTATAGCAAGATACTTTTACATTCCAGCAGCTCATTGTGTTGACTTGATTGCATTTATTGCCCCGTTGACTCCCTAAAATGACTGGTATATTGTATACAGTTTTTGAATGATGAAGTAGATATAATGTGTGATTAATGAATAGATATCATGTATGTGCCATACGCCTTTTCTTTCACATCTGTTACCTTTTGTTTCACAGGTTGTTGAAGAATGATCGAGTCAAGCGCAACCGATCTCGGCCTTGCAGCAAAGTCCATTTCCTGCACGACTTCGAGGGAGCTCCGGCGAAGACTCTTTGACCGAAACCATGGGAAAGAATTTTAATGACAGTCAATCTGGAAAGAGTGGAGCACTAGATTCTCTTTGGGTCGGGTTGAATGAATAAATTCATTATGAATTTTGTTCCTTGATTCAGGGATATACTTTACTTCCACGTCTTTCTTTGATAGGGTTAGTTATTTGGTTGCTCTCTTGTTTTTAAATAAAGTTCTCCTCCTGCACGAGAGAGAAAGGGAAGAAGAAAAAAAGATGATAGTTAGAGTAAGATAGAAACAAAATAGCAGATATCATGTAAGAATTAATATGATAATGAAAGACAGAGTCTGTTTGACAAGAGACAGAGTTTGTTGTTAGTCTCCATATCAACAAAACAATGTATATCATTTTGTTTTCATGAATAAAGTTCAATGAAGTTCTGAGTTTAGCATCTGCGTAATCAGTAGATGCTTGCTAAGGGGGGCCACTTAGTAAGTATCTATAGCTAGTTAGTTAGTTGTTCTTTTCTGTTGATTTTCAGTTAGCTTTCATCTTTGAAGTTTTCATACAAACTCAGTCTTATAGTGCTCCTGCAACATAGAGAGTCCATCCCTGTGACTGTTCCTGCAGTATAAGGCCAGTTCATAGTTTGTGTTTCAGTCGTAGTTGTTATGGTTTCTATCATAGTCAAGTTAAAGAGTTTTGCATTACCTTCCTGTGGCGTAGATAGAATTCCTTTCTTGAATGTATTTCTGCTAAGATTTGACCGAAACTAGTTCCTAGTGCATATATTTTTCCGCGCCATTTAAAGTATACGTCCCCTGGTTTGACAAGTAAATGAACATCCACAAAGAGGTATTAGTCACCTATCGGAATGTCCAATTCCCAAGAAAGGTTTTACTGTGATCTTCATATCCTTTTGTGGGCGCGACCAGAGATCACTAAAATAGATGAAGAAGTGCATAACAATTTAAACTCTTTATTTTCATCTACCATGTTCTTAAATGATAAATCTTCTTCACCAAGTGAAGAACCTGGTACTTCCCCTAGTTCCACACTTACAATTCTCCCTTTGGATAGTCAACCGCCTTCATAATACACTGAACATGATTGGGAAGCAGATGACTTGTTAGATGGTTGACTTGCATTCGCCTTGCTAGCATTTAACATTTATTTTCCTTTTATTTTTCTTTTATTTGGTGTGATTGTATGTGCATATTGTGTTCCCCCGTAATGTGCATTTGATGTTCTCTTCTCTTTGTGCACCTCCTGCATTTGTACCTCTATTCTTCTATATGTCGTGCTTTATCTTTTCTTTTTTTCTTTTGTTTTGTTTTCTCCTTCTAGGGATGACACAAAGCATTCAGATGTCCTATGTCTCTTCCATGTTGACCCAATCAGTCCCTTTTACTTTTTACTTTATGCTTTTCTTGTGCTTTTCCTTTTGGGGATGATGTAAGGCATTGATACCAAAATTTCTCCTTCATGTTGACCCACAAGCTTTTCCTTTTCTTTTGCATTTCATTTTCTTTTCACTTGTATTTTTCCTTTTGGGGATAATGCAAAGTGTTGAGACCGCAACATCTCTTCCATGTTGACCTAAAAAAGACTCTGTTTTTCTTTTCTTTTCACTTTCTTTGTGTCATTCTCCTAGTTCTATGTGTTTTGGGGAATGATGAAAGTTCTAAGATCTTTCATAAAAACATTGCAGCAATGAACATAATAACCCCAAATCTATAGATCCCTTATGTGTTTAATGCATTCCTTTTTGGGGGGAAACTCCCCTTTCTTTCTTTCTTTTTTTTCTACATGAAGTAGCCTTACTTGGAAAGATATGACTTGGCATAAGGGATTTTTGAGTTGTCTCTCATGTCTTGTTTTTCCTTTTGCATTTTTCCTTGGTTACGTTAAAGTAATTTCTCATAGAATGATGTGTAGCAATTCCTTTAAAGTGGGGGGCATACATTGGCATTATTCATTGGCATTCTTGGTTCTTAGTGTAGTCTTGACACTTCATACGATGCATTTGTCACTTTGTGGATGATATTGGTTGTGATGTCCTTCATAAGTGTGATCTATCTTAGCATATTACGTTCCTCTTAGCGGCTTGATGTAACACACTACATCCCCTAAGTTGTTAATATACTTTTCTTTGATTGGTCCTCTCTTGGAGACATTAGACACAATGTTCCCTAAGTAACAGACCTTGCATGAACTTAACAAGACTCCTTTCAACATCTTTTTCATTTTACATTTTTGTATTTTTGCATTTTACATCTTTGCCACCTTGCATAACACAACTTGCATTCCTATGCTACCATCTTGTTTGTTCATGATTTCTAAGCATACGAAGCTTTTCTTGTCTCATGAAGCACAAACCGAAATTTTCCTTTTGTGGTGCCTTGTTAAAGTTATTAGGAGGTATAGCTTTGATATGGTTGAGTGGGAAGCCCATTCTGCAACATGACTTTCCCCATAGCCATCTATGTGTTTGTGAGTGCATACCAACTAGCGTATGTTTCTAACCTTTTGGGCCTTCTCACCTAGTGGACCGCCATGAGTTCTGTTTCCTCAGAGTGAGTATGCATCTTCTTTTTTACAAAAATAGCCTACATCCGATTCACAACTAGTTGAACAAACGATTAAAACTTGATCCAACATTTCCCTTTTCATCTCCCTTCTCTTTCTCTCTTTCTCATGTGTGATCCTTTGTTTTTATGTTTAGTTTTCCATGGGATCTTCATCTTGGGGGCTTGATCATCCCTCTTGATCACTGTCATTCTATCTTGCTAGCATAAGTACATTTGTACCTCCCTCTCGATATGCATGGATACTTTAGTGTGAGTTTGAAAAAAGTTCATCCTCTCACTAAAGTGGAGGCTAAATGTACCATAGAAAAATGAATCATTGAAATTTTCATGGTCTTTTAGGTATTTCTCCTCCGATGCTTGATCTATTTTGCTTTGATTTACTGTTGCAATGTAACTTAAGCATTCACACTAGGTCCTAAATATTAAAATTATGATTTCTTGTGAAGGTGTTGTGAAGTGTTGTAACACATTTCTACATTTTTCTAGACTCTTTTAATTATAATTCATCTAAAAATCACCTTTTTATCCCTTATCAAGTCCTATTTTAAAGTTTTGTAAAGTCTTGTAACAAGATTTCATGCTTTTCTAGGTTTGTTATCACTATTTACACCTTTATTATGCTTTATTTGATCCCTTCATGCACTCATAAGACTTAATTAAGTGTATTTTTGAATATAAACCTAAAAAAACATTAAATGCAACTTAATTCTTGACACCCACTTACAAGCCTAGAGTGGGACCCATTCACCATGGGTGGTGAATGAGTCCCTCTTGGCTCCAAATTCAAAATAATTCTATTTTTCTTTTAGAATTTTTTTCAAAAAGACCTTATGTTGGCATGTGATGTTGTATCATTGGGTAATGAGGGAAAAAGTGTGTATAAATAAGTGTTTTTCTACCCATTTTACATCTAATTAATCCAAGCATTCACCTAATTCATTCACTAGCTCATTCAAGCATTCAATAACATTCAAGCATCATTCAATCTAGCATCTATCAAGTATCTTGGAGCATCCATTGACATATCTTCAGACTTCAACAATAAGGTTTTGGTGAGTTTAGGACACTTGCATGTTGTTTATTCATCATTCCTATCTTATTTCATTTCATTTCTTTATTAAGGTTTTGATTACCAAAGTGGGATTTGACCATGGAAAATCCCTATACTCTAACCTTAACCATTTTTCCCCTTTTGCATGTGTGTTTTCAGACTTTTGTATGCAAATTTATCAAGAAAATAGGTGTTTAAAGGTGATCAATAAGTCATCAAAGTGATTCAAGTCAACCAACCCCTAATTCAAGCTTGGAGACAACCTACAACCTATTTTCTACAAATTTGACTTTGCCAAACCAACAAGAAAACAAGTGCATATCTAGACTTGCAAAATTGACTCTTGAATTTGTAGAGTTTTGGAGGAGGACTGATTTTCCATTAGTGGTAAATGAGTCCCACCTTTAGGCTAGAAAATTGTGTTTTGTCATAATCTAGTTCCTGACAGTAAAAAAGTAGTTTTAGGTGTTTTTACTAGTAGGAGGATTGATTCACCATCAGTGGAAAATGAGTCCCACTAGTGATCAATAGTGATTTGTCCTAGCTTTTAGAACCTTCCAAGATTAGCATTCAACTTCCAGGTGCACTCTGTTAAATCTCATTTAATTTTGTTTGCATTAGTTCACATTTTTAATTCATTTCTGCATACCTCAATGTGATTTCAAAAATTGCATATTTCATTAGTTTTGCATTAATAATCAATCAATTTCATAACTTAGTTTCATTTAGATCCTTTCATTCAGTCATAATTCCATTATACATTCCTTTATTTGAGTGAACCACCTCAATTTTAGTGTTTTATCTCTCCTTTTAGGTGAAAATCCCTAAGAGTGCAAGAGAAGTACATAGAACACCACAAAATTGATGGTTCAAATAATTATCCATGAAGAAATGTAAAATTTTCCACACTGATATACTATACAAAAATTAACTATGATATACAAGGCTGAGCACTGTCCTTCATATCTTTTGATAAAATTCATAGAATGTCATAAAATTTTGAATATAGTTGCATCTGATGAACTCAAAACTATAGTTAAAAATGTAGAAGGTTATACCAACTTGTAGTGAAGTGCAGACCCAAAAACTGATGCACCGAACCACAAAACTATTTTAGAAAATACTTAGCCAATTTCCTGATAAGCCATACTTTCCAGACCAACTTGCATTGTACATATGTTACCAAAAATACTTCCACGCTATGTTAGGCTGATCATAACAATGTTGACATCAATGAGTTCACTTGGATGGTGGGTCTACCTGTAGTGAGCACTTCTATAATATACTATAATCAATTATAATATATTGTGAGCTAATCGTCATCATGGCTTTTCCCATTTTGGGTTTTCCATGTAAAAATTTAGTGTTCATGTGTTATGTAATGTTGTTGGTTGTCTTATTCTTTCATACATTACTACAAGTTGAATATGCTATGAGGATTGAATGCTTAAATATTTAAGTGGTTTAAAAGAATATTGATTCACCCCCCTTCTTAGTATTTTGGGTGTTCAACAAGCCCCACTATTTATACTAATAATAGATGTACCATTTTGATTTGTATTTCAAGACTTGTCTTCCCTCATTAAAATTTGTTTAGGTCAATGGCCCCATTTCTATGGATAAACTATAGATAGTTATTTTCGTGATGAAAGGAGATAAAAATCAAGGTCTTGATAGTTTTCCTTTTGATTTCTTTCAATAGGATATTGTCAAAGATGACATGTTTGAAGATTCTAAGCAATTGTGTACATAAAAAATAATTAAAATCCCTTAATAAATCTTTTCCAATTTTTTATTCCTAAGAAATACCATGCATCTCATTTCTCTAATGTTTGACACATAGCTCTTTGTAATATTATATATAGTTATTTTTCTAAAACTACTATTGAGAATTTTAAATAGTTCCTTCTACCATTCTCTTGAATGGGGGAATTTGTTGAAGGCTACAAAATCATTGATATTATTGTTATTGTCTAGGAATCCATTTATTGTATTTATATTAACATGAAAGGTTTTATGATCATAAAAATCTATCTTTCTAAGGCTTGTGATAGATTCCATTGGAAAATTTTAAATGATGTCATACATCCATTTGGTTTTGATAATATTTGGATTCAATGGGCCATGGCATGTTGTACCTCTCCGCTTTCTTTGGTTACAAATAACTCACATTCTATTATCTTTTTGTTTCAAAGAGGTCTACATAAGGGCTATCCTCTCTCTCTATATATCATTTTATCATTCCCTAAAAAATAAGTGGTAGCTTTAAACAACATAAAGTGTTCCAACTCCATTTCTATCTTTCAATTATGTAGGGTATGGATCAACTTTCCCATATTTATTTTGTGCATGAAACTTATTTCATGGGTAATTCCAATCTTGAGGAAGCTATTTCTTTTAGGTGAGCTCTTTATATTTACTTTAGTGCATCATGTCAACTCTTGAACGTAAATAAAAGTCTCAAATTTTCACTTTCCATACTAGCTCCCATCTTAAAAAATGAATTGCTAATATTCTTCATTTCTAGGTTTCTTTTTCTCCTTTCAAATATTAGGATATCCATATTTCCCTTCATCTCTTGAGAAAAAAGACAATAATATCATGTAATATTCTATTCAATATTTTATTAGTAATTAGACACACAAATACCTCTCCTTGACTAGCCATAGAATCATTCTTAAGGATATGATTCAAGGTCTCTTCTTTTATACATTTATGGATCTTATAGCTCAAAAATATATCATTTATGATTTGGACTATAAGATGAAAAACTTTATTTTGGATGAAAATTCGTAGAAAAAGAATAGGTATTTTTTAATCTGTCAACCTAAAGAGAGAAGTGGCTTAGGTGTGAATATTCCTTCCTTAATAATATATATCTTGCTTTTGTAATATATTTGAGATGGTGTGTTGAGAAACCTATCACATGAAGGACAATTACTAATCTAAAGTGCATGAAAATGGAGAATCACTCTTTCATCAATATGATGTAAAATTTTGACATAAGTTCCTAGATATGGTAAACTATAAAATTGGGTAGTAGTCTAGTTAAATTTTACCATTTTCTAGATTATGGGGAAGAGAGGCCTTTCTCTTTTCTAGGATGATGCATGGGACCAACATAGCCCTCTTTGCATAGAATTTCTCAATATCTTATGATTAAAATATAGATGTATCAATGTTGGATAGATTTTTACTTTTTACTTTTATTTTGTAGTCATGTAGGATTATGTGAAGATTGGGAAATGGAAACCTAAAAAATATTTGTCTATGACACCAATTCTGTCTTTTTATTGATTCTTTAGTCATATTTGAACATACCAAAAAGTCTCTTTAGGTGGCAATTATGATTTCCTTGAATGGGGTTTGAAAGGTTTTGGTACTTACACCATGCAAGGTAGTTATAAAACTCTTTTGAAATATAATTTGGAAGTTAAGAGATCTAAGCTTTGGAAATGGGTCTAACATCATAAATTATGGCCTAATATTAATATTTACATGTGGGTCATAGCTTTATGTAAATTTATTCATTAGGATAATATTAAAAAAACCTATCAAGTTCAAATAGATGTATTATTTCTTTTAATATGATGATTAAGATTGTAATATTCTTTTAGTTTTCTCTTTTTCCACTTTTTAAATCATTTATGGTATGCTTGTTGGAAATTTAATGGAGTAATTTTGAGTCTATTGAAGACTCTCTTGTAAATTAGTTGGGACATTCTTTGAAGCTAAAATTCCTTAATCTATTATGTATAATATGGTCCTTGTTTTACTTGCAAGAATAATTGGTATGACTGAAAAAAAATTAAGGAATTTAATTAAAATATAGGTAGATTAATAGAAAATCTAAAAGAAACCTATCAAGTTTGTATTCAAGACTATCCATTGAGTTCTTGGTGGGAATTTAGAATTCTAATGAGGCTTGGTATTTATATACCTTCTCTCTTTTTTGTCTCTTCTAGTCACAACCTTTAGGATTATCAAGTTACTTAATGGGAATGCCTTCATTCAAGCTTTCTTAAAATTAATATTGATCTACTCCTTCAAAAGAATACCCTAGAAATGTTGGCACAAGTGTAAAAGATGTTTGTTGTGATAATAATGATAAAGCCAAGTTCTAGTTTGTGAGTAGTCTTGGTGTTGGTTCTGATAATTTTAAGGAGGCTATGGTAATTCACCAATCTTTTTTGCATGCTAAGCAAAGGAAATCTACTGATATAATTCTAAAATTTTACTCTAAAGTCTTCATTTATCATTTAAAAATAAAGTCATTTCATTTCGAGTAGCACTTGGCAACTAAATGAATGTAGGATAGACATCAACATCCCCATTCATGGTTCTAATTTTGTTAAGTGGAAGCATACTTGAAGGAAAGAAAATTAGGTTGTTGATTTTTCGGTTAGATTAGCTCTTAATTGGAATAATAGTAAGGTTGATACTAGAAATGACCTAGATTGTCCCATTTTGGATATGAGTAGACACTCTAGTGATTTTGTAAATGTTAACTACAATAGTTCTTTGGATTCGTGATTCTTTCTGGTGTTCTTCATATTTATTCCACAATAGTTAACTTTATTATTACTATTTTTAAACATTTTTTCTATTGGTCCAATTTTTTTAACATAAAGATAAACATTACTTTTGATACCCAAAACATGGACTATCTTTAGAAAACAAATGCTTATTTTTTGTCTAAAGAATTTGGAAGTTTCCTTCTCTTGTGAAATGTCATGAACTTTTCTAAAACATACAAACCTATTAATTGTTATTTATTTTTTCTTTTTGTGTTAAAAAAATAATGCCTTTAGTTTAGAGCTTCGTAAATTAAGCTAAGAATTTTTTTCGATGCTCACATGATGAAATGTTGTATTATAATGTATATTGAGTTCAGCAAAATAATCGGAGGTACTAACTGAATTTTAGGCGCAGCGTTATTGGGAGGCAGGGACTGAACATTCGCCACCTTTGTGCTAAGTAATCTGATATAAAACTTTTGTCCAAAAAAGGCGGACACAAATAGACAATATGTCGTTGATGAGATAACGAACAAACCCCCAAATCTCTGTGGACTCAACTGCCCACTGTCATTGACCCTCCTTCAAATATACTACCGTTTTCATCATTGCATGAACCAGAGGAATAACGCCTAAAACACTTGATAAGAAGATTGTCTAGGTCTGTTTTGTTCTGGGTGATTTTTACTTTGCAGATGCCATTTCAGGAACCAATGGATATGCTTTGGTAAATATGTACGGCGGAGAGTACAGAGAGTTCAAGAGCGTATTTCAACCCAACAGAAATAAAAATGCACAATCTCTTGGAATAAATACTTACAAATCCTACCCATGGCCTGTAAAATGGTTGACTCGCAACTCAAATTCACCACAATGTTGTGACATGAGCAAGTTAATGTATGGAGTCTCATCGAATACAGCACCAAACGTTTATGCAGAAAGATGTTTTAGCTCTATTGTCATCTATTATGTTATATTGGGTGACATGAACATATGAACATAAAAAATATTGTATCTGTTGGAATTTTAGGGTTTATTTGGATTATTTTAAATTAATTTACAATTGCATTAAGCTTAATAGCTTCCTACTTTTCATCATCCTATTAAAACACAGGATGCACTTTTAATTAATGTTTTGTAACAATGTTTTTTAGGTAAGCAGGGTCAATATTTTTAACTAGATTGGTAATGTTGAAAATTGGAACACTATTTTTCTTATCTACAGTATATGCAAGATGTTTCCATTGATATTTGATAATACTTGATTTTGTTAGTATTGAGTGTTTGTAAGACATTTTTATAAATACTTGATTTTGTTAGCATTGAGAGGAGTTAGACATAGAAAATAAAATTGCATTTCAATGAATTGGAAGCTTATAAGGTGGTAATCCACTATAGCATAGGATTATACTAGAATCCTAAATTTTAAAATTCCCTTCCAAAAGGTTGTCAGACCTACAAATCAATAGTGGAGGCAAGTAGACATTTGGAGCTTCAAACATATTATCAAGGCTTTACATTATGAACCTCGCGTGGTAGAAAGAAAAAAAAATAGTAAAATTCATAATTTTTTAATTTAAATTAAACAGTTTAAAATAAATAAATAATATTTACCAAAGAAAATAAAACAAACAAACAATTAAATATGAATAATAATCTTGTTGATCATTTGTCACTCATAGGAATAGAGTGATTGTATGTGATTATGTGTAATCTATGCATCACTAGGAGTAACTAGTCTTTGGTAACCAGTGTTTATCCCCTTGATGTAGAAGTTCTCCATAAACAAGCTCTAAATCTGAACATATTGATAAGAATAGAATACATTTATTCTTTGAAGTTGACCATCTCACAAATCCAGAAAAATAAAACCAAAGGAAAGAAAATGAATCCTGATCAAATTTCTGAATTCCACAAATAAGGTTAAATAACCACCTTTTAAAAATTATATAGCTTGTATCCCTTCCTCCATTTTAGACCACCTATGACATGTCATTATAGTTAGAAAAATAATTTGCTGGGTACATACTATGTAGAGATGTTATACATGTGGTATATATCATATGCACATTGAGGAATTATGAAAGCAATTAAATTTTGAATTTTGATATTTGTTAATTTGTTTGATTTTCATGTGAACTCTCAATTTGATTTTACTCTTGGGTATCAAAGATCTCTTATACATATGTGAATGTCTTAACAATGTTATCATTTTCAAAAAAATCTATACATTACAAAAATATATATCCCTGTCCCCTACCATCCTCGTCACCTTGAAAACTTGATGAAACATAGAGAAAACACCTTAATTGAAAATGAACTATCTATACAATTTTTTAGCATTTCTTATTAAAATTTAATCAGAAAAAAAAGAAGAAGAAACAAAGGCCACCAAGCCAATAAAAGATATTTAATCAAAAAATTTGCACAGAATTAAAATAGATATTTACAATTTTATTCCAATCCGCTTGTAATAGGTCCTTTTCTGCCCCTCTGTTTCATGGAATTGACCTCTTGACCTCTCTGTTCACATTACTTCTTTAATCAAAGATGGGAAGTACAATAATTTTCTTCGTTTATTAGGGATCCTGATGCAGAATTTACTGGGATATCCTGAGAATGACAGTCCTTTAGGGAATCTGATACATATTTTAAAGGGACACCTGGTGATATAGTCAACTGTCGAATTTCGTAGAGAAACAAGACCTGCAATGCAGCGTAGTTCCTTGCCTAATGCTGGCAGGGTAGTTTCAGTTTTGGGAAACTGCGCATTGTCAATCAAAATGTGGTAGCATAGACTAAGCATCTAAACTGTACAGATGTATGCAAAATGTGGAAGCATAGAAAGAGGACAGATGTTTGAGAAACATGTTCAAAATGTGTCCTGTTTTACCGTAGGTTTTGCTATGGCTATTGTTTAGCTCACACGTCGCCTACACCAGGGCTTTCACCTATATGGTGATTTCAAAAAATCATGCATAACGTTGCTAGGGAATGCTTCGATACAGCAGTAGGTCGATCATGGAATGTTGCAATGCATGCTGCTTATTGGCTGCTTAAAAACAAAAGCAGTGCAAGAGAAAATTGATCGATTTATAAATTAAAAGAACCAAAAGAGACAACATTCATGAATTTACAAATACACCTGGATTTTTTCTGTTTAAAACATACAAGAAATACCCCGGTTATATCCACAAAAATAGATACAACGAGGGATGTACAACGAGACATATGTTAACAAATGATTTTTCCATATTTTTCCCCGATTTCATAAATTTACATATAAACCTTGATTTTTTCTATTAGAAAAAGACATACAAGACATATCCTAGTTCTAACTATACACAAAAACAGATACGACGAGGGATGAGAACAACCTAGGGTAACAAGTGATTTGCTATATGTTTCCCATATTTGATGAAGGTTAGAGATTTGATGACACAATGAAGTTACATCATACATAACAATGTAACACCTACATAAGTCTCAAGAAGCAAAAATGAATTCAACCAAAATAGCAAATACATTCACCATAGAAGACCATGAATAAGGCTATAGAAATGACTATTGGCTCGTTAAAGGCATAACAGAGGAAATCAATTTGTTTTTATGCATCATCAGAATCAAATCAATCTGACGAAACGACATTCATGAATTTGCAAACAAACCTTGCTTATTGGCTGGTTGAAAACAAAAGCAGAGTAAATTAGTCTGAACTATACATTAAAAGAACAAAATTCAATCTGAAGAGGCATGAATTTACAAATAAACCTAGATTTTTCCTGTTTATAAAGGACATGCAAGGCATACTGCATATTACAGGATTGAAGTATCAAATTCAATCTGAAGAAACAGATTCATGAATTTGCAAATAAACCTTGATTTTTTTTGGTTTAAAAATGATATACAAAACGTTATTATATATTAAAGCAAATCAAATTCAATCTAAAGAAACAAGATTCATGAATTTGCAAATAAACCTCAAAATTTTCTGTTTAATAAATACATACAAGACTTGATTAAATACAAACCTTTGTTTATCATATTTTTAATTAAACCTTGGAAAACATTTGGCACTCACCAAAGAAAAAAAATAAGACCACCTCTTAAAGCATCATCTAAAATAAGATCATCTCTTAACGCCAGCCTATGTTCTTGTTAGTTCAAAGCATGTAACAGAATTAGAAAACAAAATGATTCCAAGCATATAACATTATCTGAAGACCAAAAAATAGGATCAGACATTGCCAAACTGTTGTCCTTAAAAGGAGAATCTAAATATTCCTTCATGAATATACAAGAAAATCTAGCAGTCATAAGTTTATATTCATTAATAAGAATAGTTAGGATAAATACAAAAATGGCAATTCGCACGATATACCTAATAATATAGATAGATCTATAACTGCTTCATGATTGACAATATTTTTAGTCTGCTGCGACAGATCTGTGCAGTAGCTTAAATGTTATATAGCATGCCCTAATTTCATACCGATTCTGTTATAAACCTACAACGTGTAACCATATCATTGAACCTGCCTTCAATTAAATGAATACCCGAAAAAATAGTTGAGAAACACATTACAGTTTACCCCACGCATTCATCAAAAACAACTGGAAAATCTTTGGATGCAATCTTCAATATTTCAAGGCACTCATAGAATGATTCATCATAGTCAAAACCATGCTGCTCCATACCTAAAAAGGAAGGGAAAACAATAGCATAAACTAGAAATCCCAACTGTTGTTTCATGCCTGTGACAAACAAAGTATTTATTTTCATACAAATATACAGAGAATGGTAAAAATATTCCTAAGTTCAAGTTCAACACTATGACAAGAAGTGAAACATACCATGGAAAGAAGAAGAACCCTTAGTGAACATATTTTCCACCATGCCTAACTCTGGGTCTAACTCAAGACAGTCTTTAATTTCAGTCCTTCATCAAGACAAGAAATAAATTAGGGATCTTGTGATATGATCCGAATCATGATACTAAAGTATCTCAAAATGATTCTATCCAGAATAATTGAAACAATATATTGTCACTTGCTATAATGGATTTTTTGTGAGGTCCCATCTTGATCTTGCTGCAGTTAAACTTCAACAAGGGTATCAGAGCAAATGGTAATTCAAAAGATGAGATCATCTACACAAACGATATAAAAGAAAAGCAAAACAATGTTAGTTCCTCAAAAACTAAAGCATTGAAGTATGGGTACTATTACTGATAATCACATATAACATACAGAGGCAATGATAATTAGTGATAAGATCATCTACACAAACCATATGAAAGAAAAGCAAAACAATGTTAAGTATGGGTACTATTACTGATAATCACATATGATAAGATCATCTACACAAACCATATGAAAGAAAAGCAAAACAATGTTAAGTATGGGTACTATTACTGATAATCACATATAACATACAGAGGCGATGATAATTAGTTTTCCTGCACCCGAACTCCCACTAATGATAGCCACCACCAGGCTTGGAATAACTGCAATGCACTCCGTTACTAGATTTTGTGTCCATGTCTTCATTTTTAATTGGAGAAAGCCCCGTTTTGTTGGAATTGTCAATTCTTAGAGTAAGGATTGTTGGAATATTAACCCTAACTGCCGCCGTCCCCGCCAACCACTGCCCGCTATATCGCAATCAATAAAATAACCATTGCGATACTGCAGGAGACTTCCGTAGCTTTTTGTTTTATCTCAACCGCCTGACGTCACCTCCAGCCAATGCCTACTATATCGCAATCAATAAAATATTCATCGCGATATCACGGGAGACTCCGTTGAAGTTTGTTTTATTCTAACCGCCAAGTGTTTACCGCAGTTTACCGGGCCGTCAACTAACCGCTGCCCGCAATATCGCAATAAAGATTTTAACCATTGCGATACCGCGGGGAACTATGGAGAAAGCCGCCACCGCCAGGGAATTAATATTTAAGTTTTAATATTATGAAAAGGACATTGTATTAAATGCATTTTGACGGGGGAAAAATTAATTAGGTGATTTTGAATTTAAAATTGTAATTTCGTTCCCTCTCATCCGTGAAAATTTTTCACGTGACTTTTTACCTGGAGCATATATTTTGAAATTGTAATTTATTTTTTAACAGAGGAATGTGAATGTGAAGAAACAGAAAATTACGAGCAGCAGCTCTGTGTGTTGAAAATAATATTTAATATTTTAATTTTTACTGTGTGTTTGAATATTCCTCTGCCTCTAGGCCTTCACATGGTATCAGATCAAGTTCGAGTATCAAAGCTGGTTTGAGTATCAGAGCAAGTTCGAGTATCAGAGCAAGTTCAAGTATCAGAGCTAGTTCGACTATCAGAGCAAGTTCAATTAACAGAGTCAATTTTATCAAAGCAGATTATCTGGGTAAATTTCAAAAATGGCAGCAAGCACAAGCTTGACAAACCCACAAATTCCACAGTTTAATGGGAAGAATTATGAGTACTGGTCAATTACAATGAAAGCACTATTTAGCTCACAAGATATATGGGATTTAGTAGAGAATGGATTTGCA
This sequence comes from Sequoia sempervirens, assembly GCA_007258455.2. NCBI lineage: Eukaryota > Viridiplantae > Streptophyta > Pinopsida > Cupressales > Cupressaceae > Sequoia > Sequoia sempervirens. The sequence goes on along the minus strand of VDFB02000008.1, from coordinate 49,574,171 downwards.
GAGCCAGCAGATGCAGTAGCATACAATGCTTTAACCCAAGCAGAGAAAGACTTATTGAAGGACACAAGGAAGAAAGATTCAAAGGCTTTATTTTATCTGTTTCAAGTTGTACATGAGAGCATTTTTCCAAGGATTTCAGCAGCAACAAAGTCCAAACAAGCATGGGACATACTTCAAACAGCTTATCAAGGCATGGAAAAAGTTAAAACAGCAAAGCTACAAATGCTGAGAAGAGATTTTGAAACAATATGTATGAAGGACAATGAATATGTAGATTCATTCTACACCCAAGTCATTGGGGTGGTTAATCAAATTAGGTCTCATGGAGAAAATCTGGAAGATACCAGAGTTGTTGAAAAGATTTTAAGGAGTTTTCCCACAAAATTTCTACCGGTTGTAGTTGCTATAGAGGAGACAAAGGATCTCTCACAGTTCTCAGTTGATGAGCTGTATGCATCTCTAATTTCTCATGAACAAAGGCTGAAAAGGTCAGCAGATACATCACTGGAGCATGCTTTCAAAACTCAGGCTTCAGTCAGTCAAGGAAGAGGCAGAGGTAGATCAAGAGGAAGAGGAAGAAACTCTTACAGAGGTGAAAGATACAGTATATCAAACTCAAGTGGAAGATGCAGCAATCAAGGCTCAAGCCAAAACTCAACACAGAATCAGTCACAAAATCAAAGGTATGATAAATCTCAAGTCCAATGTCACTACTGTAAAAAATATGGGCATTATATGAATGACTGTAGAAAGAAGCAGTATGATAATAATAGACAGAATGCAAATTTTTCAAGAGAAGGTCAAAATCAGAATTCAGATAAGAGCACAATGTTTTTAGCTTGTAATGTTGCTCAAGCAAATGAAAAAGATGTTTGGTTTTTAGATTCAGGCTATAGCAATCATATGACAGGGAATCTAGAAATGTTTTCAAGTTTAAATGAGAATATAAACTCTAATGTTACATTGGGCAATGACAACAAAGTGTCAGTCAAAGGAAAAGGAGATGTCAATATTCTAACTAAACAGGGGGAGAAAAAGTATATTTCAGATGTGTATTTTGTGCCTGGTCTGAAACATAACTTAATGAGTGTAGGGCAACTGGTTCAAAAAGGGTATAGAGTAACCTTCAAGAATGGTCTATGCACAATTTTAGACAAATACCCAAGCAACCAGCTTATTGCAAAAGTCAGAATGACAAACAACAGAATGTTTCCCTTAAAGATAAGGCCAGATTTGAATATAAATTATGCTCAAGCACAACACTTAATGAATTCACAAGTGGGTAGAGAAGAAACTACAGCAGTAGTGCAGACAATTTTTCAAGCTGAGATAAAAGATGAAAACTGGTTATGGCACCTGAGATTTGGGCATCTCAACTTTGGAGGTTTAAATTTACTTCATAGGAAAGGCATGGTCAAGGGACCACCTTTAATAGAAAAACCAGAAAGGGTATGTGAAGGGTGCATTTTAGGAAAACAACATAGAGAATCATTTCCAGCTAGAAAGTCAACTAGGAGCAAAGCCTCTTTGAAATTATTATATATCGTACTATGGATCCTATGCAAACACCTTCATTAGGTGGTGGTAGTTTTACTACATTCATCGATGATAATTCAAGAAAATATGGCTTATTTTTCTAAAGGTGTAAAATGAAGTGTTTTGATCCGCTTCGCCACCAAGAATTTGCTGAAAAAACAAAGTGGTTATTATATCAAAGTGTTGAGAAATGCATAGAGGTGGTGAATATATTTCAAGAGAATTTTAATTTTTGGTGAAGGATCATTGAATCTACAAGCAACTAATAACTAGATAATACACCTCAACAAAATGGAGTAGCTGAAAGAAAAAACAGAACAATCATGAAAATGGCTAGAAGTATGTTGAAAGCCAAACATTTGTCAAATGAATATTGGGCAGAAGCAATTTCTTGTGCAGCCTATATAATGAATAGGTGTCCAACAAAAAGTGTTATGAATATGGTACCTGAAGAAGCATGGACAGGAAGAAAACACAGTGTTACTCACATGAGAGCATTTGGATGTGTAGCATATGCACATGTGCCTGATGAATTGAGAAGGAAGCTAGATAACAAAGGAGAAAAATGTATATTTGTTGGATACAAGTGAAGAATCCAAAGCTTATAAGCTCTATAATCCAACAACAAAGAAAGTTATAATCAGCAGAGATGTACAATTTGTAGAAGATGAAGCATGGGATGGAAGCATAGAGAAGACAGTCAATATTTCAGCTAGTATACCTCAAGAGGAGAATGAAGTTTCAGTATCAACAAATGTTCCAACTATTGTGACTCCTACCACTCCCATTCAAGGTCAGCAAAGTGGTCCACAAGTGACACCAGCATCAACTGTAAGAACAGCCTCAATCATTCAAGGAAGCAGTCCAACAAGAGGACAACAAACACCATCTACAGCAGGACCATCGGGTCCACATTCCACAAGTTCAAGTGATATGTCAAATCCTACATTGGCAAGTCTGAGAAGACAGAAAATCAGAAGCATAAGAGATATATATGAGCAAAATGAAGGTGAGAATAATTCATATCAGATTTCTCTTTTTGCATTTTATTCTCAAATAGAAGATCTAATTCATTTTGAAGATGCAGTCAAAGATGATAAATGGGTAAGTGCTATGGATGAAGAAATTGAAGCAATTGAAAATAATCAGACATGGGAACTAGTCAGTCTTCCAAAAGACAAAGATGTTATTGGAGTGAAATGGATTTATAAAACCAAATTGAATGAAAAAGATGAAGTTCAGAAACTTAAAGCAAGATTAGTTGTAAAGGGCTATTCACAACAGCCTGGAATTGATTACAATGAGACATTTGCACCTGTAGCACGTCTGGATACTATAAGGATGATTTTAGCTTTAGCAGCTCAGAATAAGTGGTCTGTATCTCAAATGGATGTAAAGTCAGCTTTTTTAAATGGTTATTTAGAAGAAGAAGTTTATGTGGATCAACCACCTGGATATGAAATTTTGGGTCAGGAAGATAAAGTTTACAAATTGAAAAAGGCATTGTATGGATTGAAGCAAGCCCCAAGAGCTTGGTACAGCAGAATAGACAGTTATCTTTTGCTGAATGGATTTAATAGATGTAGCAGTGAGCCCACACTGTATACAAAAATGAATGAAGAAGGTGAAATACTGATAGTATGCTTATATGTTGATGATTTAATTTTCACTGGCAATTTGTCGTACTTGATCTGCTCTCAAAGTGCATACATGAAGAAAGTTATCAAATGATGAATTTAGGTCTCAATGTTACTTTTAGGTGATTGAAGCAAACTGCAAAATGAAAATGGTATTTTATTTCATACCAAAATTGGCAAATGACATTTTGAAAAGGTTTAATATGATGAAGTGCAAACCAGCACCAACACCTACAGTGACAGGTCTGAAACTAAGCAAGGATGATAGAGGGTCTACTGTTGATCCAACTTTGTTTAAGAGGCTTGTTGGAAGTCTCATGTATCTCACAGCCACAAGGCCAGACATTATGTATGGAGTAAGTTTGATTTCTAGGTTTATGGAAACACCAAAAGACACCCATTGGAAAGCAGGGAAAAGAATTTTAAGGTATGTAAGTGGAACAAGAAATTTTGGCATTAAGTATTCAAGTCTTCGATGAGTTCAAACTCATAGATACTGCATTTAAAGAATCAAGCAATAAAGATTGATGACAGAAAAAGCACATCTGGTTATGTATTTAATTTTGGGAATGGAGTTGTCTTATGGTCTTCAAAGAAGCAGCCAATAGTCTGTCTTTCATCAGCTGAAGCAGAATATGTGGCAGCCACAAGTGCAGCATGCCAGGTAGTCTAGATGAGAAGAATTTTGAAAGAATTGCAAAATGAACAAATGGAGGCAACAAAATTTATCGGTGGATAAATAATTCGTACCATAGCTCTTAAGAATCCACTTTCATAAGAGGAAGAAAGGCCATTGATACTTCAGGTATCACTTTATCGAGAATTAATTAACAATGGTGAAATATTTTTAGAGTTTTGCGTGACGGGCATAAAGTGCGATATCTTCACAAAGGCCGGTGAAGAGATAATTTTATTTTTCAAAAGAAACAACATTGGGCATGGTGGGATAAAGCGCAATGCTTATGGAGTGTTGAATATTAATCTAATCATTCCTCAGCTTAACTACCGCCTACGAGACGAATCAATAAAATAAATCATCATATATCACAGGAGACTCAGAGCTTTTATCGACTCAACCGGCTCGAATGCCACCTCCAACCATCGCTCCGCTTCCGCTTATACCTAACCAATAAAATATTCATCGCGATATCACGGGAGACTCCGTTGAAGTTTGTTTTATTCTAACCGCCAAGTGTTTACCGCAGTTTACCGGGCCGTCAACTAACCGCTGCCCGCAATATCGCAATAAAGATTTTAACCATCGCGATACCGCGGGGAACTATGGAGAAAGCCGCCACCGCCAGGGAATTAATATTTAAGTTTTAATATTATGAAAAGGACATTGTATTAAATGCATTTTGACGGGGGAAAAATTAATTAGGTGATTTTGAATTTAAAATTGTAATTTCGTTCCCTCTCATCCGTGAAAATTTTTCACGTGACTTTTTACCTGGAGCGTATATTTTGAAATTGTAATTTATTTTTTAACAGAGGAATGTGAATGTGAAGAAACAAAAAATTACGAGCAGCAGCTCTGTGTGTTGAAAATAATATTTTATATTTTAATTTTTACTGTGTGTTTGAATATTCCTCTGCCTCTGGGCCTTCAAGGATTAGGAATATACACAGCTATATGGACAGACAGTGGAGAAGACTAGAACTAAATATGTCATGCTGCTTATAAATTTTTTTCACCTGCATCACATACTGAGCTGTGAATGTTCCGGTGATAGTTGAACTTTGCCCTGACACCAGCAACGCCACTGCATATAGTTTAGAACTCCAATTGCCTGCTACTGTCTGAAATGTGAGAACAAAAGTTAGATCAGATTTGCAAAGATCTGAAAGAGGTTGTGTTGGGTTTTGCTTAGTATTCTGTTTAGAATTTTTTAGTTAACAGAATCAAAGTGGGCTTACTTTCAAGAAAAAGATGCATTCTTTATGTCCAGTCATAGAAATGATCGATACATTGATCGGAAATACCAAAAACAAAGCAAATGCACTCTCTATAAAGAAATATCTGCAAACTGACTGCCATTAACAATTACAGGAATAGAATTAGCTGATTAATCAGGAGCTTATAAATCTACTTTTCCATCCACCTCAATACATGAATAAACTTACATTGATTCTAGAAGCATGAGTTTTCTTTGAAAGGACCAAAGCTGAATTGAGATATAAGTTGTCCCTGGGCATCAAATACACTACATATTTAGTTTGAAGGATCTCAGAATTTTTCAATATGGTTTAGAAGGGAAAATGCACTGTAACTTACGGAATAACAAGGGAAACAAAGAGAGAGATTGCAAGACCAGTTGCCCCACTTCCCTTTAATTGAGGAACAAGCATCCCTTTCAAGACTTCCGTCGAATTGGCCTTTACATTTCCGAGCTCCAGAAAGAAGCAGACATCCATTGTAAATACTAGAATAGCTATCAGCTACTCCAATTTTCTGATCTGTAATGACATAATTTTATAAGCTGAGGTTTTCAAGTGAATCAAGAACGAGGTTGGTTAATCTCAAGCACATATTTTTAGACATTATTGAAGAGGGGCCTATAAGTTAGACAAAAAATGTTGGCAAAAATATATAATTTATACAGTTGTCCATATATTCATTTCAAAATACATCAAACCTATGAAAATCTGAAAGCACTAAATGCAACAGGCAGTGTTCCACATAATTAAATGAAAATGGCAGTAACCACCAAGGTTTGCATGAGAAATAAGCAATGGAAAATAGGTCAGTGTTTCATAAAGAATAAATTAAAAACTAAAAGCAAAGAGAACAGAAATTTATTAGCCTCCTACCTCTACAAGAGCACCAGGCAACCAACATGGAATCTCAGACCTGTAGCTTAGAGCCTGGGCCACTAGCCTGTTCACCTCTGAAAAGAAACATGGCAGAGATCAGGAAGTAAGTTTTTAAAAGGAACTAATAAAACAACAAACCCTAAGCCAATGAATTTGCATACTCACGGTTTAATGGAACAATAGTAAGAATGTGGAAGCAAAAGGTGCATATATCCAAACTGAATTTAAGCTGAGGCAATTGAGAACAGGGGAATACGATGTTAAAAACCAATAATGTAATGAGTTGATTAATCCCTGGAGATCAAACAAATGCATGTGTCAAAAAACAAAACGATCCACTCGGCTTGCACACACAACAGGAAAGGTATGAATATATAGTTTTGAGTGTGTTGATATATAGTTTTCAAATTCTTAACAAAATGGGAAAATTCCATTTTGATCATATCTAATCAATTCTCTGATTGCTATCAAATCCAATCGAGAAAATGGATTATTCATTTATCTGATTGGGACTTGGGGACAAAACACATAGGCAGTCCAAACAGAGGACTGTTAACAACGAAGCCTCCGCTATAGTTCCCAGAACTAATAAAATATAAAATGTAATTTGGCTAGCACTTGCTTATAATTTTATTGATTAATTCAACTATATATAAAAAGACCAGCATTAATTTAACTCTCACGTCTTGAGACTGATAAAAAACTAAATATAAGATTTACATGCACAAAGCATGCAGAACTAAAAATAGAATAACACGTAATAGAAAAGTAATATTTTATAGAATGCAACGTATAAATTTTATAGACTGTAATTTATAAACGGAACTCACTGGCAATTTAGGGTCTCTTCAAGTTCTTGGAGGTAGACTGCAAATAGAGATACTGCATCTGGATAATGGAGAACTCTTTAACACCTTACCCAGTCCTTTTCTTTGATGGAAAACATGATCATGAGAAAGGTTATGTTGGGGTGCATTTTGCTCTCACATTTAAGCACTTTCAGGGTCGGATGAGCCAGAAAATTGGAATTCCTGCCAACCAGTTATCAACGGTTTTTGTCTATAAAGAGACATTTGGGAATGTCCAAAAACGGCAGAAGCTTCCTCTCAACGGGAGCACTAATTTCAGAATCATTCTCAAGCAGCATAATCCAAGCAAGGAAATGGATTGCCACTTTTGGGTCTGTTTAAAAAAGTCCAAGAAGGAGAGGAAAGCTTTCGTAAGAAAATGCACTCCTAATGTTAAAAATAATGCAGATTCCGATGGTCTTGAAAATAATGCTTTTTAATCTCCCATCTCCCCAGTGGATTGGCCTTCTTAAAGAGGCAGCAGTGAAGGATCTGGAAATGATTCACCAGTCAATAGAATGGTATCTGATGGAAATGTAAAGTTAACATTGCTGAGACGTCCACGTATTCTCCAGTCCAGATATGCAGTGGTAAAAACAGATTTTGATGATACTGTTGTAGAGCCCAAGGTGTTGTAGAGCCCAAGGTGGAATACAGTTCAGGTGTTGCTGAAAGAAAGAATGGTGGTGCAGACTTGTCTACAGCTGTTCAATCTCATTCAGAAAAATTGAATGTGCAACAGGAATATCAAAGAAATGTTGGCATACAATTCAAAAGATTCCTTTTGGGGCGTATGGAATTTTACCTGGGAGTGCAATTAGCCAGATACATGTCATTTCAGTCCAATGTCCAAACCACTCATTCCAGACTTTTCAATAAGCAGAGATATGGTGAAGACATCTCCCAAGTTCCGAATCTTAGACCTAACAGAAGTATGATCAGAAATGGAGTTGTATCAGCAGGCTATGCTACTCCATTTAATACAGCACCGACTATGCCAATTTCCTTTTCGCCGTCTTTGTTACCACCTTTATCGAAACCCTTTGGATGCAGGGTATTAACCTCATCGATGTCCTCAACAGGTTTCTTCCCTTCCAGTGTACCATTCCCCAGCGCTGCTGCATCTCTTTCACCCACTGCAAGGTACATTAGTCTGCAAAGAATGCAGCCTCGCGTATTGCAGGCTCAGCAGCATAAGCCTGAAGCCCGTATACCACCTCACGATCTCCCCAGTTACAATGAAGGATTCTGCAATTGGGTACCAATAGTTAAATAGTTACTTTGGGTTTTAGAGGGTCATCTCCTTTTGGAACAATAGAAAGGCCAGGGAAGCGTCGTGATCAAGTTGCAGGTTAATATTACGAATGTACAGGCAGTTTTAGGTTTTCAAATTTTAAATTGTTCTCTGGTTTTTAATATAGATTTCTAGTAGGTTGTGTTGTAATCCTTTTGGACCTATAGGCTCCAGAGAAAAATCTCCCTAACAATTCTGGATCTCCTATAAGGTTAGTGTTACTAGCTAGCAAACATTTGGTTGGCGAATCTCTCTATGTCTGGGTGTGTAATTTGAGACAGCATGAGCGAGAGATACAGGTGTCCTGCCTTGGTCATGGGCTAATGAATTAGCTTGATAACAAGATGAAGACTTCAGCACCTACATTAAAAAAACTTTCAACCCTGTTCCAAAAGATAAGTACACTCCACATTTTCTGTTTCTATATAGTAATTAATTCTGAGTTATTCACTTCTATAGCTGAAAAAGGGATTGAGAGGGTCATAGTAGGAAGCTCATGATGTTTAATATGACACTAATTGGACAAAAATGTGTTACTGTTTAACTGTACTCTATAATGTTTATGAGGCATGTGCTTAGACATTTTAGAATGTTATTTTCTTTTCTCGAGAATGTTGGTGTGATTAATGCATATATCTCCTTATGGTGCAAGATAATATAGAATTGATATGCGTGTTATATTCATATGAGGAATATGAGGAATATGAAAGTTTATGTGAAATATAAATTATTTTGATATTGTAGTTATTTGTAGAAGCATGATAAGAGTTCTCTTGATTGGCATGTGCTTAAATATTTTAAAATGTTATTTTCTTTCCACCAAAATTTAGATGTGATTAATGAGGAAATCTTTCTATGTTGCAAGATAATATAGAATTGGTATGTGTATTTTATTCACATGAGGCATATGAATGTTTATGTGAAATATAAATTATTTTGATATTGTAGTTTTTAGTGGAAACATGATAAGAGTTCTCTTGATTGGCACAATTATCGAGAAATCATACTATTGTGTATGTTATAGTAGACACTCATTATGACACCATGATTATATTTTAATGTAATATTATTAGTGTGGTGAGTTGAGAGTAGTAATATTAAAATATGGTGGAGTGGAGCACCTTATTGTGGTATTACAATAAGTGTTCATAATATTGTAGTGCAATACTTAAACATGGATAGTTGTTTTGGTCCATTAAATAAATTGATTTCCTTCTCTTATAATAGACAAAACAAAGGAAATAGGTGTGGATGTCTTTATCACAAGGGGATAAGGACCTCTTCCCGTTTCACTCAGGTTTCACTCAAGGAAACCATAGAGATCTCAATCCAAGGATAGGATGAAGGAAAGAGATCTACAAAAGGTTTTCCTAGAGTTTGATTAAAGACTACAAGAGGGTTCAGCACCAAGCTAGGGATTGGAAAGACAACTAACATGAAAAAATAGAACAATAAACTGAGGAATCAAAGAGGTGCACCTAGAAACCTGTAGGAACTAGGAATCAACTCTAAAATGTTGAATTTAGGGCACACTTGGACTCATATACCAAGCTGGGTGTATCAGTCCTAGATTAGGGTTTCAGGGTGACAGCGGGAATTTAGTAGTGGTGGATCTAGATCTTCAAAAATTTGGAAAATGACTATACTGGTAATCATATGCCAGAAGTGGTGCATCAGTTCTAATTCCATACAAAAAACATCAAAAAATAGGCCTCACGGCCAACAGTTTAGAACCACCAAAACATAAACAACAAAAAAAATGGACTAACCTAGAAAGAAAAATAACAATAGGCCACCCAACCACCCAACAAAGCATAAAAAGGAAACCATAAAACTTTCCATAGAAAATAACAAGCTATAGAAAATGTTACAAAACCTAGAGATCCACATTTTGATGCAGAGGCACACAAGACATTGGATCAGATCTCTTTCTTGGCCTCCCATGTTAATTCTATCACTGGTAGAAATTTGTTGCCCTTTCACCTCAAAATTTTTAGTAAAATTCTCATAAGAGAAAACCTACCACTGGTTGTGATAAAACTCACAAAATATAAAATGGATTTTAAAATCCCACAAAATTTCTAAAGAAACTAGACCTTTATCTCTAGACTTCTAGAAAGATTGACCAATATTATGAATGATACATAAGTTATCATGATTCATGGTTGATTGTATCATAAGCTAGACCCTAGAAGTATTTAGCCACCACTCAGAACATGTGTGAGGGATACAATCTAATATTAAATTTATTAAATCTTTTAAAATCACTCTACAATCTAGAGAATAAGTGAAGTGAAACTTATCAAAAGGTGAAATCAAAAACATGCAATAGGCCTCCTTAAAAGTACTTCAAAATCTCAAGGGAATAAAAAATTTAATACTCATGACCTTTGTAACAATATTATTTAAATACTTAGTCATGTCAAGGCCTTTCTTGACTTTAAACTGAATCACCTTAAAAGGATTACACTTTAAAATATTATTTTTGGAAGGATTAATCTTGTTAAGGCCATCCTTTTCATCATAATTTGTCCTTTTCAAAAAAAAAATCTCTTTAGGAAGGTTTTGATTTAAAATCGGTCTTTTCACTATCACTTTCCTTAGCTCACAAATAAATCTTAAGGGCCAACCATAAAATAAAGTAACATGAGGCAAGATACTTTATTAATGTTGCCATCAACAAGTCTAAAATACTTTTCACTAGCCTATCCCTCTTTATGTACCCATCGTCGTTTGAGCTAGAAAATACAAATTCAAGAAAAGGTGGTAGAGGAAAAAACTTATCTTAATGCAAGGGCCATCGTTAATCTCCATCCCATGTGTAATTCAAGACACCATACCGATTAATATAGTAAAATTTTGTACTTCTCAAATAGTCCTTTGAAATTAACTCCTTTATGTGCTGAGGGAGATTCACGAAGTTCCAAAACAACCATTAGAAGTTGGAGAGACCAACATTCGAAGTGACATCCATAGCTTTGTTTCCTTCTCCAAAAGTGTGTTGCAAAGTATAATGTCCAAATGAATTTGTCATTCCTTTTAAGTCCTCAATCATACTCTTAACCTTCCAGGGGGCCTTTTCCTTACCTTTAAGTGACTCAATTATCAGTTTTGAGTCACCTTCAAAGATGCCATTATTAAACCCTAGTTCTTTTAGTCTCTTTATCCTCCTCTAAGTAGCAATCACTTCTACTTCATTACTAATAGTTATTCCTAGAAATTTTGCATATGCTTCTATACATTTCCCCTTATGGTTTGTGATCAAACCTCATGTCACTGCAATACCCAGGTTAGCTTTCAAATAGTCATCAAATTATAATTTGGCCAAATTAACTTGCAAAGGAGTCCAAACAATCATTTTTCTACTTAATATGTTAGCCTGAGTAATTTTTTTCAAGTCATGTTTAATACCCAAATCTATTTTATTTTGAGATCCTTAAATAGGACAACGTGAATTTAGAAATAATGAAATAGTTTAAATTTAAAATTTCCATAATTTATTATTTCATGCATTGGAAAACTTCCCCACAACTTGTCTATTGCGAGCTCTAAAAATTCCATTATTTCTCTTTCCATAGGTGCTAGGAGAAAAAGGGAGGGATTTTCTACCATAATTTCCCTATTATTGAGTGTGAGAAAGGAAAATAAGACCATTGGTTAATAAAGTCTTTTAAATCAAAGGGGAACACCCAATCAGTCAGCATGTTTTTGAAGAACTAGGGACCAAACTTCTCTTGAAAAAGGGCATCAAAAAAGTAAATGGGGAATACTTTTTTCAACTTCTAAACAAAGAGAACATCTGTTTAAAAATTGAAATCCTTTCCTATTCATAACATCAACTGTAATATACTTCCATGTAGTGCTTCCCAACAAAAACAACTAATTTATGGAATTAAATTAGCATTCCAAATTTTTCTCCAATTGAAATTATGAGTAGTAAGATATTTCAAGTTGTGGTTTTTGCAATGATTCTCACACATTTTAACCTACTCCTGCTCACCCAAATCCTAATGAGTGTCCCTGTGAAGTTGACATTATTGGAGAAGATGATGCTAGCATGAATGAATTCATAAATTATTTCCTTAATAATCTTGAGAATAATGCATTCTTGTATCCTTCCATGAAACAACCAACTCAACTTGAGATGTTTGGTCTTTTACATCTTGAAATTGAGTCACAAACTAAGCCTAAACTTACAAAAATAAGTGAACCTAGCTCCTCTAATCAAGTGCATACTCATCCATCTTATGTTAAAAAAGTTGAACCAACACTCCTATCAGCCTAGAAGATACTTACGGGCTAGGCTTTGATATTTTAACCAACCAAGGATGTGAAATAACTAATGAGAAAGAAAGTCATAAAATTTTAGAGCAACTTCCTATTGAACAAACCAAAGGATTAGGATATCATTATCCTCATCTTGACATAAGTGACCTCCCTCCTAAAGAACAACCAATGCCTCATAAGGATGATAGGATCATCTTGGGTCCTCCTCCTCAAAATCTACCTCAACAAATTCATGAATCAAGCAAGCAACAAAAACCTTGCAAACTCAAAAAACTGTCATCCATACATACTCAAATAGAAATTGAATGAAAAATGGAGCAACTCCTTAAAAAGGGTTGGATTAAATTGCCACCTCCTAGTAAAAGTAGTATACATAAAAAAAACATGATTTATTGCACATATCATAGAAATCTTGGGAATCTTACTGACAAGTGCCATGCATTAAAATTGATATTGAGTGATTTTTACTTCAATGATGATGATTGTTATCAAATGATTGCATAACAATCGCTTCACTCCTTACCATGTAATAGTTTTAGGTTCTTAGTATGCTCACTATTACATGTTATACATTCATTTCAAATCATTCTCTTTATTGAAAGGAGCTCATTATCATCACCTATCTTAGCTCATCCTTGTCCTACACTTAGTGGAGGAAAGGGGTTAGATAGCCTTGTCCTTGTTTTGGCATTTTATGTTATCCCTTTGTCTAGTTGTTCACCTTTCATATATACTAATTGAGATTAGGATGCAAAAAACTTGCTAATAGCTTGACTAACATGTGCCTTACTAGTATCTTGCATTATTTCATTTTCATGTGATTGCATGTGCGTAATGTGATCCCCTATAATGTTTTGTTTGTTGAAATGCATGTTTATTACTTGCATATGCTTAAGTCCAACTTAGCATTTATTATAGTAGTTGCATTTTTATTTTTTTTGGTATGTGTATTGATGTTGGGCAGTTGCCTATAGTAGTATTTCCCCATCCTATTTATGTCCATCTTTTCCTCATTCCTTCTTTACAAGGCCCTTGTACATTATAAATCCTCATTCTTGTTAATGAAAATCAATCAACTGGTTTTTAATGAAGGGTTTTTTTAGTGTGTAGATCAAGCTCCTGGATGCACTCACATAGTATTAGAGTGGTTGATCTGCAACCCCTTCCATGCATTTGGTCTTACACTAGTTAATATCTATGTCTTCATTGCAAGGTAATGTACTCTAGATGGGGATCCTTTGTCATCCATGTCTGGAGATTTCTTGATCCAACACATTTTGGTACGTGTTTTTTTGTTCATCGACCTTGATGCCTCTAAGCCGACTCAGTGGATTGAGCTACTGCGCTCACCTCACCTCCATGAAGAAGTCCCTCCACATCTGAAAATAATGGGGATCCATGAAAAAAGGAGGTCTTATAGCAGACAACTGCCAAATTGACAAAGGAAGCAAAGAGATTGGATATTCCCTTCTAGTTTATCCCTATTGTCACTAGGCTAGAATACTTAACTGATGATATGCTCAATATTAAAATAGGGGATTTCATCACCATTAGCTCTATTTTGTAGTTGCATGTGCTCTTAGTAGAGGAAGTAAATAGTGGATGGGCCAGTAAATGAAATCGGCTACCAAAGAGTAAGAGCTGGCCATCGGGGGTCTGTTGACTTTTCCATTGGTTGCTATTTTTTCCCCTAGTAATCGATACTCTTATGCATAGCTTGGCCCATGCTGGTGCTAAGTGGATGCCAAACTCTCATTAGATTTTTGTTGTGTGTGGACCCATTGTGCACTAGGGTGTGAGCAGGGACTGAAGTCCCACATTCACTGTGTAGACTATTCTAGCTATTTATATAGCCCATTGCATGGTATTCAAGTACGAGGAAAACCTCGTATGGAGGATTTTTTTAGTGGAATGTATGCCCCTATGGAGATTCAAATTTGACTGGTTATTGTAGTGCCTTGGCCCGTGTTGATGCCATGAAGAGCCTAAAATAGGTGTTTTTTTCAAATTTGCACAACTTTTGCAAATGAAGTTTGTTTTCAGCAAACGAGCTACTGTCGGAAAGCTACTTCAATGATCTTCACTATGGATGATGTTTTTTTTGGAAATTATGTCATTTTATGCCTTTTTACTAGCTTGAAGTTGGAAGTTTTAACTATTATATCTTTTGGCAAATTTGATGCTTGTAAATTATAAAATCAATTTGAATATATTCTGGGGGGGTGTATTTTGCATTTTTGTCTTTTGAGTGCCCTTGTATATCATGTCAAACCCTAGGATTGATTTTCTCACTCCACAAAACTATCACACATGGAAGCTCAAGATGTCACAATTTTTGCAATCTCGAGGGATATGGCAACTGTTAGATGTCGACCAACCTGAATTCACAAAAACCTTTGAGAAATTTGTTCATAGAAACAAAATGGATGAGGCTAAAGGACTCATAGGTCTTCATGTGTCTGATAATTTTTTGTTTCATATTGCTGAGTGTAAAAAACCTAAAGAGGTTTGGGATAAGCTTGCATAATTATATGGTAAGGTCAATCAGTTTAGGATCCTACATCTTGAAGTCGATCTCACTTCTCTCTCTCTAGATGATTTTCTTTCTATTCAAGATTTTATTGCACAATTCAAGTTGATTTTGTTTCAATTAAAGGGATGTGGTCATGCCAAAGAAGATAAAGTGTGTATTTTCTTGATCCTATCTAAGCTTAGAGGTCCTTTTCAAGTGTTTTCCTCTACCTTCTATGGAATTATGGATGTTATGGGGGAAGATCATAAGATTCCTTCTTTTGAGGATTTTTTTGATCGATTGACAAGGAAGCAAGCCAAGTTGATTCAAATGGATACTCTTCCAAAGAGTCATGCTTTAATGGCTCAATCTTCCAAGGGCAAGGGTAAGAATAAGAAGAAGCCCAAGACAGATTCATCTTTAGGTAGTGAGCCTGCCTCCAAGCCTAAAGTGAAGATTGATCAAAAGGATAATCCTCCACCTCCTCCTCCTTCTAACTCACACAAGTCATCCTCTAAGTCTAAGAAGAAGAAGGAGAACTATTTGTTTTGTGGAAAATATAGCAATAATGATGCACATTGTTTTGTGAGGCTAGCAACATTGGAGGAAGCTATGAGGAAGCATAATCTTGCCATGCCTAAGTCTTCTTCCTCAAGAAAAGGGAAAGCTCTCTCAGCTATGAATTTTTCCTCTACTAGTTCCAATTCGATTCTTGATTTAGGTGCTTCTCATCACATGATTCATATTATGGATCTTCTTGATTCTCTTTTTGATAGTCATACTTCACATATTTCTATTGGGAACCCTTCTCAAATTCCAATTTTGGGGATAGGCTCAGTTCATATGCAAGATGGTAGGATTGATGATGTTCTTCGTGTTCCTGATATTTCACAGAATATGCTCTTTATCTATCAGATTTGCAATCATGGTGATGAAAGGCTTGTTGAGTTCTCTCCTACTAAAGTGACCATTCAAGAGATGTAAGATCCTGAGAAGATCATTGCTACAAGCACAATTGATTGTGCAGCCCATTTGTATAGGTTTGATGGATTTGAGTGTTCATCAGGATCATCCCTTATTGCTCATGCAAACTCTATGAGCAAGCTTTGGCACGAACAATTTGTACACCTAAATTACAGATATCTTTAATAGATGAGTACACAAAATTTTGTAATTGGTCTACCTTAGATCTCTTGTTCAGATGGATTTTATCAAGGTTGTGTGCTTGGAAAGCATCATAGGGATCCTTTTCCTAAGGGTATGGAAACACGTGCTTCGACACCCCTTGAGTTGGTGCATAGTGACCTCATGTCATCCCCCACTCCTTTTTCAGGGGCCAAGTATGTACTCACCTTCATTGATGATTTTTCTAGGTGCACTTGGGTGTACTTTTTGAAGTACAAGGATGAGGTTGTATGAAATTTCATAACCTTCTTGGAATTTGTGGAGAAGGAGTCAGGACATTCCCTTCAAAAGATTCTCATAGATAATGGGGGGAAGTATGCCAATCAGGCATTTCAAGAATTTTTTCATACTAAGGGTATTCTTCATTAGAACATAGTGCCATACACTCCTCAGCAAAATGGTGTAGTTGAGCAGAAGAATAGAAATTTATGGGAGATGACCAATTGTATGCTATAGTCTAGATCCATGGCTCCTACATTTTGGGCAGAGGTTGTCAATTGTGTCAACCACATTTAGAACTATATGCCCCACAAGGTAGTGTGGAATATGACTACCAAGGAGGCTTGGTCTCATGTCAAGCCCAATCATCTAGGAGGATCCAAGAATCTCAAAAAATATCGCAGTCTCATAATCTATTAGAACCGACATCATTGGATAGAGCTCGCTGACATGATCCTAATGCAACCTTAATCACGTCAAAAGGTCATATGCAAGAGTTATGCTTGGTCAAAGGTTTGGTCAAACAGGCAAATCAGGTGTCCAAAAAGGTGAAAATTTAATTGTCTCAAATCCAAGTAAAAATGACACCAAGTCTTAGTGATCGTCATGCTGATTCTGAGACTATCTTCAATTTCAAAAATAGAGTTTGTATGAGCAAAATAGAGCCAGTCAAATTTTTAGTCAAAATGATGATGTCAACATGTGACATGGCAATTGATTAGATGGTGACGTGAAATTTCAGGTGATGTGGCAAAAATCTCACAAAAAATTCACATGCCATGCTTTACTTTTGAAAATAAAGTGTGGAGGCTTATTTTATCTCACAAAAATCCATCAGATTTTGTGGGGTCCCAACCGGATTTGGTGGGATCCAAATCTCCTAAAAATCAACGAAATTAACTCATAAGGAAAAAACAAAACCTCCTAAAATAACATTAAATTGTTATTTTAATTTTAAACTAAACCCCCTAAACTAAAATAGCCCGTGAATATAATAAGACAAGGGCTTAAAAAACAAATTCCAAATGTTTTATTAAGGGGTTGTTTATTGTTTTATTTTTAATGGGGAAGTTATTGTTTTTTTATAAATAGGTTAGTGCATTTTTTTTAAGGCTTATAATTATAAAAGCCAAAGGACGGGGTTAAATTGTTATTTTATTTATTATGGTGGTTTTTAACTCCATATGAAAAATTTATGTATAAAAGGAGGTGATGTGATAGAGTCTTTATGCATTTTGTGGAGAAATAATTTAGATGTTTTGAGAGAAAATTCTATACTCTTTTGAGGAATTTTTGGGAGAGAAATTACAAGGTGTTGTTACACCAAGAATTGTAAAATTGTAAAGAGAGATATTGTGAGTGATTAAAGCTTGGATATTGTAAGAAGGCTATTGAAGCTTGGCGATATCAATAAAGAGGTCCAACATTGAGAAGCAAACCCAGAGACGTAGCTCAAATTGAGTGAACTCCGTTATCAAGTGTGATCTCTCTATTTCTTCTTTGTCTCATTATTCTTTTAGTATTTTGATTCTTTGAGTTTTCTTAGCTTATGTCTCTAGAATTTGGATAAAGTATAAGTGAACTTTATTTGTTATAATTTCAACGGTTAAGATACATAATCATGCATTACTATTGGATCAGGAATTAAATCTGTAATTGGATTAAGTTTTGGAAAACTTTAACATCCTAGTTTATAGATCACCCAAGGTTTCCTACTTTAGAGTATTTGGGAGTGATGCATGGACATTCATTCTAGATGGTAGGCACAAGGCAATGGAGAAGAAAATTCAATGGTTCATTTTTGTTGGCTATTGTGAGGATGTGAAGGGTTATTGGTTGTTTGATCCTATCACTCGAGAGGTTCATTTTCATCATGATGTTCAATTTGATGAGTATTTCACTCTGAAGGATTCTCCATCACAAGCCTCTCCCTCTCTTCTTCCTAGTTCTTCTTTAGAGGATGTTGTGCTTCTAGAGGATGATGATGATGATGATGCTTGTAATGATGTTCCTGATGATGGTATAGATCTTGTTGTTGATATTACTCCATCTTCTCCTTCTCCTCCACCTGCACCCCGTCAACCTTTATGGGCTCATATCTTCTTGAGGATGTTGGTTCTCTTGTAGGTGATCCCACAGCTACATGCTGCACTCGTTCCCACTTCAGGTATCAGTCTTTTGAGTCATGTAGTTTCTATTGATCCTCAAAAGTTTTTAGATGCTTCGGGTGTTCTGGAATGGGATAGTGCTATGATAGAGGAGTATTCTTCCTTGATGAAGAATCATACTTGGGATTTGGTTCCTCTTCATAAGGGAACAAAGTTGGTTCAGTGCAAGTTGGTGTATCATACCAAGTTTGTAGCTGATTGTTCTATTGATAAGTATAAGGCTTGTCTAGTGGCTAAGGATTTTTCTTAGGTTGAGGGTATTGACTATTTTGGGACCTTTTCTCATGTCATAAAGATGGATTCCATATGTCTTGTTCTTTCTATTGTTTCAACTCAGTGATGCTTAGTGTATTAGATGGATGTGAAGAGTGTTTTTTGGCATGGTGATCTTCATGAGGAGATCTGTATGGAGCAGCCACTCAACTTTGTCCAAGACCCTTCACTTGTTGGAAGGCTTCGACGTTCATTGTATGGTCTCTAATAGGCTCCTAGAGCTTGGTATTAGAAGATGGATAGTTTCTTGCTTGCTTCTGGATTCACTAGATGTCACTCTGATCCTACAATTTACATTTAAAGGCATGCAGGGGATCTTCTCATTCTTGTTCTTTATGTGGATGACCTGATTGTCATGGGGAGTTCTCCTGCCATGATTGAGGATACTAAGCGAGCTTTGATGGAGCATTTTGATATGATAGATCTTGGTTTGTTGCATTACTTCCTTGGTCTTCAAATCCATCAGTCTTCTTCCTATATTTATATCTTCCAATAGAAGTATGCTCTTCATTTGCTTCAAAGGTTTGGGATGGCTGATTGCAAGCCAACCCTTACTCCTTTTATGTCAAGTGTTGTTTTCTCCACTTGTTGCACTACTCCATCGGTTGATTCTACTTTGTATCGGTAACTGGTTGGTAACCTTTTGTACTTAACACATAGTTGTCTTGATATTTCCTTTGCATTTGGTCTTGTCTCTTATTTCTCTCAAAATCATCATGAGAGTCATTGGAAGGAAACCAAGTGCATTTTACAATACATTCAGGGCACTACACAGTTTGTCATTCACTACACATCAATGCTACTAAGCTTGTAGGATTCACTAACTTAGATTGGGCTGGTGTTGTTGATGATCAAAAGTCTACTTCTTGTTTTTTTTTCTATCTTGGTTTTGGTTCAGTTGATTGGCCTTGCAAGAAGTTAACTACTATTGCATTATCATCAACTAAGGCTGAGTATCGAGGAGTTGTCTTGGCTAGCCAAGAGGTTCTTTGGCTTCAAAAATTCACGGTTGAGTTTGGATTTCCTCTTGATCATCCCACTATTCTTTGGTGTGATAACCAAAGTGCCATACATATTTCTAGCAACCTCATGGAGCATCAACTCACTAAGCATATTGAGATCCACATCCACTTCATTTGGCAGCTCATTCAAGATGGTGTTCTTTCTTTGGAGCATTTTCCTACAGCGTAGTAGGTTGTAGACATATTCACTAAACCTTTGGAATCTCCTCACTATCTTCAGTTGTGATCAATGTTTGGGGTGAAGGAAGTTATCCTTGGAGGCTCTTGAGGAGTCCTCCTTCCTTTCACTTTTATTATCTCTTTTGGAGAGGATTTTTCTCCCACAGGTTTTTTCTCCTCTTCTTCAGTTATGAGAGATTTTCATTGCATTATAGTTGTACATGGGTACCTAACAAGGCTTTGTTGCTAGGACCCATAATGCATTTTATATTACATAAAGCATTTTCATTTGTTAGTTGCATCTCTTGCATACTTATTTCTCCCTAAGTTGCACTTAAGGTGGGGTCTTGGAATGCATGTTTATTACCTCCATATGCTTAATTCCAACTTAGCATTTATTACAATAGCATTTATTTTATTTTTTGGCTTGCGCATTGATGTTGGGCAGTTACCTGCAGTAGTATTTCCACATGTTGTTTTTGTCCATCTTTTCCTCGTGCCTTCTTTACAAGGCCCTTGTACATTATAAATCCTCATTCTTGTTAATGAAAAATAATCAACTAGTTTTCTATAAAGGTTTTTTTGGTGTTCAGATCAAGCTCCTGGATGCACTCACATTGTTTGATGTATCTGTCACTCCTTATGTGCATTCCTCTATTTGTAAATACATTCTTCTTTATGTCATAAAAAAAATATCTTTTTCACTTGTCTTGTGTTTTCCTTTTGGGGATGATGCAATGAATCAAGATATTAGGTCTCTTCCATGGTGACTTGATTTTTTTTTCTTTGTTTTCACTCTCTTTGTCTCATTCTTCAAGTTCTATGAGTATTTTGGGAATGAAGAAAACTTTTGAGCTTTATAACAACATTGTAGCAAATACATATTGACTCCAAATTAGTACATCCCTTATGTATTTTTTGGGGGAAACCCCTCCTTCCATTTTCACGATGTAGCTTTATTTTGAAAACATATGACTTGGCATAGGGATTTTTGAGGAATCTCTCATGTCTTAGGATTGAACATTGGCTACTTTAAAGCAATTTCTCAGAGCAATGGTGTTAGTAACCGCTTTAAAGTGGGGGGGCATATATCGATAACATATTTTCAAATTTTTCATGTTTCATGGTTAAATTTTTTTAATGTGTTACATCCTTCTCTTGGTAGTGTCATTGGGTGTGATGTCCTCTAATAGTGCAATTTTCTTAGCATACAACTTTCCTCTTAGTGGCACTAATGCAATGCACTGTATTCCCTAAGATGTGACTCTTTTACTCTTGACTTTTCCTCTCTTGGAGACATTAGGGATGATGATCCCTAAGAAAAAGACCTTACACAAATGAAGCAAGACCCCTTGAACAAAAAACTATATTCATAATGTTCATAAGTGTCTGGCATAGTGTAGCTTGTTGACCTTGTGCAGCTCAAACCCTCAATTCAAGGCCACCTAACATAACACACCTTGCTTGCCTATGAAGCCTTTCCTTGCATTTCGGTAATTGATGATAAAATTATATAAATAAGAGGTTATTTCATTATGTTTCACCTAGAAAATTTTCATTATCATCTAGAGCATTCAAGAGGGCATTTAAGAGCATTCAAGAGCATTTGTAAGGAATTCAAGGGCAGTTTTGTAGAAGATTATTGCAGATATCAAGATCCATTTCATAATGTCAAAGGTGTATTGCATCATGCATTTTGTTGAGCTCAAACCTTGTAGAGTTACTATTCACACATTATTGTTCATGTGTTACTATTCACGTGTTACTGTTCATGCATTATAGTTCACGTGTTACTGTAGTAGCAATTAAACATTTAAAATCTTGTATAGAATGGCTAGCAAGGAAGAATCTCTAGGTCTACTATAGATATCCCTTCCAATCCTTCAAACCCTAGATGAAATTCCTCACTTTTAAGCACAAATAGAGACTCTATGTGAAGCTCTCTCAAATACCAAATTCAATGGATATTTCAGCACCTCAAATGGCTACAACCATGGAGAGTTAATGTTCTCCAATGGAAAACTAATTTAGAAACCCTTGGCTTCCTCTCTCAGACAAAACTTATCAACACTAATGCTTAATCCAATGCCTTATTTTCTCCTTCAATGAATATTTATAACTCTTCATGAGGGGAGGTCAATTTCCTTAAAAAAATTAATTAATGATCATTTTATTAAATAAACATTTGCACCCCCTCTTTTATTTAATCAATAATTTCCTTGAGATTGATGCCCACAACTTAATTAAATAATTGGCCCATTTTTAATGATAAATTGACCCTCACATTATAAAGTTAAATTATAACTTTATAATATCATTTAATTTATTTGAATATTCCTTTGAGCCAATTAAACTTTAATAACTCTTTTAATATTCATTATTTTGCCATACTGTCTGAACCTAGAGCCAACTCTACAATTATCCATATGACCAAACACCTTAATAAAAATAGTAAGGGTCCCTCCTATCCATCTTTGGTCCCTCTCATCCATCTCTTGACTAACTATAAATAGTAAATATAACACTAGAGCCCCTGTGAACGCCAAATGGAAGCCAAAACTGCTAGTTTCTGAACACTAGAGATGATACAATCTTCAAAAGCCCCTTAATTATCCTCATTATCCTACAAGGGTCATAATTATAGGCTAATCTCCCCTAACAATTGATGTCATCTAGAAGGGGACATTACACATCCACACCCACTTCACATTTAGAAGATTCAAAATTCTGAAACAAAATACACCATAACAGTTAAACCAAAATAATGGGTTATTATAGATGAGCATAACCATATATATTTTTATGAAAATATATAAAAAACCTCTCAGATCCAAGGAACATGAATTTGATCCATGCAAGTACAAAGAATCCATAAAAGGAAAAAATAGTTCAAGAACTCCAAGCCTATTTTAGGAAAACTCTACAACCACCAACATGTGCATGCATCTTACGGAGACAAGCTATTGCATAAGCTTATAGATTATCCAATGATCAACTCCATAGCTTACATATAATCGGCATAAAAAAAAAATCCTTCTAATACCAAGAAAAATTACCCAGCATAAGCACATTACTCCATAGCATAAAAAACAACCCAAGCTTCTCCATATCATTAGGGAGCCTCTCACACAAACACCCAATATGAAAGCTTTGTTGCAACACAACTACAAAGCAAAAAATTCCACCCCATGTATCAGGATTATTCCGCTGTCAACTACAAGCTTCATATCACATCATTCCAATATGACCAACTCCATTTTCTCCATCTTCACCATCCTTCAAGTTGCATGTTATCTCTAGAAACTAAAACAAGAACCAATAACTTCCACTCACTAAAGGATCAATCTTCAACTGATTCCTTCAAATTTCTTCAAGCTTTCTAGACTAAAAAGTCTTCACAAGAGGAATACCCATAACCAAAATACCAAGAATGAGAAAATCCTAGAAGAAAGCTCTAATACCAATTGAAGGGAAATTGATTCATCCTAGATTGAGCATCTAAGATTAGTAAGTGTCTTCAGTAACATTTATTTCTTCAGATTGCCTCAAAAACATGTACTACTATGCCATAAAGTGAAACTATACATAGTTTATTTCCCACCATTAATCGTTAGAGGAAAGTTCATGTAATTTTAGATCATGCAAGATCAATCAGTTTCAACAACATACATTAAACAAATTCAATAAGTGGAATCATTAAACATGAAAGATAGAAAAAAATACATGAACACAAATATATGTGTAACATGTCATCTCGTATGACTAACTAGAGATTCAAAGATTTTATTTACATGTACTAAATCAAGTATCAATTCCTTATTGAATGTATGAAGGCTTTTCAATTGATTCCACATCCTATTTTAAGCTTGGAGTTTTCTTTTTTGAATTCAAATACAAGGATCCTAGATTTATGCCATTTAATTGGGATAAATTAAACAAATACTTTGATCTTAGTGTTGAAAATTTTCCAAAATAATTTGGGATTTTTTATTCCATTAGGAAGATAATCATTAATCTTAATAATATAGTAATTTGAGAAGGTCATATATATCTCTTAGAGATTATAATTGGTTTTGCTAATCGGTTTATGTGTATAAGTATGCATCCCTACAATAATTGTAATGATTGATTTTAAGATCATTTCGATCTAGGGGAGAGGACCCAGTAGTTGTGCACCCTAACTTCCCGCTTCTAATTATCCTACATGGAAATTTCAAATCACTCCCAATTTTTTACAGCAGCTTACTTGACAAGTCCCCTACTTATAACTAAGGTTTCAGGGCCACATCAATATGCTTTTTGTCAGGGTGTCCAAAAGACCCAAAAAAAAGTGAGACCAATACTTGTGGATTCATAACATGTTTTATTGAGCGCTGATGTGGAATCACATGATTGGTTGTTTTTTAGATCAAAGGAATACATTTTGTTTAATTATGGGTAGTCATCATCAACACTAACAACTTTAAAGTCACAACTATTAGTTCAATATTGATAAAAATATTAGACATTATATAAACAACTACTATCACAACTATTGAAACATGCTCATATTGGGTTCTCTCCCTGACTCTGACAATTATAAGCAAAAAAGCTCATGTTCCTCTTTTCTATCAAGTTTAAAGTTTTCAATGTAATCGTGGAGCAATTTATCTGGTACAATAGATAATCTAGTTTTTGGAACCATTCTGTATTACAAATTCTGAAGCGACACCAACTGCTTGACCTGCCTATTATCCAATGAGCTATCGCGCAAATAACTCCTCGACATCCATTGAATTAGCGAAACAGGTTCGTGAAATTTATGTACTCATTGGCAACACTGTTACAGTTTAATTTCTAAAATCATTTCCATGAATAGACCCTATTCTCAATAATTTATAGAATATCTCTCTTTTTGTATATAAATTCTACTATCAACCAAAAAAAAATCACATAGGTAAAAATTAGGTAAAAATTGGGAAAAAGTGGCAACCTCCAAAATTTTCACAAATTTAAATAGTGAATCAAATTGCCAAAGTTCACAATTTTCAAATTTACTAAAAGGAAATTCTATTCAGAAGTGTGAATGAAATATCCTTAGCCCGGATTCAACGCGTAATACTAAACTGTTTTGCGTATTGAAAAAGATGTTTTCAGATGGTTAGTTTGATCCAAGCAAATTTAATGCATATAACAATGTTGGGATATAATGAAATTCAATAAATTCAACTAAACTGAATAATTTATGTTATTGGAAATGCAACTCACACTTTCAAACTTGAAACATTAATTTTCTGATATAGGTAATGTATCTCCTACAGTCAGATTTTCCCCCAGGAAAGGCCCAGAAATACAAATATTGCTAGTAGAAAAGAAATAGAAAACAAAGTGTGTTCTTACAGTTCTGGAGATAGCTCGACTAACCTGGAAATGGCTGCTAACAGTCTGCAAATGGTAAAAAAATATCCCAGACTCAAGTCGTCCCTTCTAAGATCAGCGATTCCCTATAGAAATGTTACGCCAGCCTTGGACAAGCAACACGCCTTCCTGGTATGAGATGATATACCGCTATGGTGACCATGCTTTTGCAGGATGATAATCGCCCTTCCGGTACAGACAACGATTTGCATTATGGCCCTTAATGATACTCAGCGAATCTATTCTCAAATTTAGACTCTGTAGCGCCAGCCTCTAACTGTCAATTTCTTGATCACTTGTCGGGTTTCTTCTATCGACATTCTGCACTGAAAATGGCAGAGGTTTCCTCCTGGAAATTTATTCCTCGGCCGAGAGAAAAAAATGTCAAAATGATTTTCTGAATGACGCTTTCTTTTCTTATTATTTCAAGTTGCCAAACTCGTCTTCACCAAAAAGGCAGTCGATCCTGACTGAAGATTTTATTTGCATTATCAAAAAGTCACAAACTTATCTAATGTTAATAAATCACCCTTATTTAGGCATAAATTGATTTATTAACTGTCATAAAGATGTTTATCGTAAAGTGGCCCCACCTTAAAATGAATAACTAGTACTTGCATCCAAAGGAGGTGCAATGGTTACGTCGATTGTAAATTATATAGGATGATTAGATCATGTTGGCTTCTATATTAATGATATGAGATTATAAAATAATACACATTTATAAACATATATCTAACTCACATTATTACATATATCTAACTCACATTATTTGGAAATTAATCTAATTTTTCCATGCTATTACTGATAGGTTTTAATTAAAAAATAGAAATGGAATAGAAAACTAAGAAAGACAATGTGGCTAATTTATCAAAGACTATCTTTCTTTTGTTACCCACAACCATCTGATGGGTTCTCTTTTCTTCATTATTTTATTGTGAATATTGTTTTCTGTGTTTGGTGGAATATTTCAATTGTAGATTCAGAATACTAATGTGATTGTTGTCTTGTACATTCAAGAGGGTGAATTTGAAGGATTTTTGCAATATCCCATGTTTAAAAAGAAATTTTATGAAGTTATGTTATTTTATGAACCATCTTTTATTCATTTACACATATTTTAATTTGATTGACATCCTTACCATCATATCAATATTGGTATCCCTACATCTCCCAAAAAAAATATGCATATTACATTAATATAAAGTTATTCACATAATTAGATATTAATTTATTTTATTTGACATTAATTTATATTTTAGAATTATTTACAATACTTATTACAAAACATGGTTTTGATAAGGAAAATCAAATTTTGAAGGGGCCCCGAAACCCTTTACAAGAATGAAAAGCTGCAAAACAAACTAAGCACTAAATACCAACAATCCAAAAAACCAAAAAGCTAACAAAAAATAAAACATAAGGAACTCGTCAGCTAAACAACAACAAAAACATCAACAAACCTGCTGAACAAACAAAAAGGAAAGTGTCAGCTACAACATATTATCTAGGACATTCACTGAGGCCATATTCTCCTTAATGACCTCCTCCTGCATTTCCACAACATCTTTAATCTCATCCACATACACAGTAGCTCTCTTTTTAGTCCTACTCCTTATCCTAAGACATGGCCCAACTTGCACATCTTTCTCCAACACTAGAGCAGACTCCTCAGCTTTCTCCACCAGGTTCACATAGTTGATCTCTTTAATCACCTTTTCAAGCTCACCCAAGTCAAGATCTTTACTAGTCCAATTAAGGGCTTTCTCATTTAAAACAAAGAGGCCCCTCATTGTAGTCTTCAGAGAGTTGTTAATTGATATTAACCATGGTTCTTAAATCATCTAACATCTTACCAATTCTCTCCTCAAGTCTAGCAACCTGATCCTCGAAGATTTTATTGACCAACATTTCCAAAGGGGAAATCCTCTCCTCATGAGAAGCCCCCCAATGATTCACATCCTTAATCGACATGTCTAGGATGACATAGTTTTCACTTTTCCTTTAATATCCCATTCCTTCTGATTACCACAAAGCATAGCAACACAAAGCTCCTACCAATTTTTCACCTAAATATTGAGCTCCTTAACCTTAGAAAACAACCACTTCACCAAAGATAGCAATTTTTGTATTCCATCCTCGGCCATCTTACAAAACACATTCATATTCATATCATCCCAGTTAATAAGAGGTTGAACATTTGGCTCAATGTCACTAGGAGTATTAGACTGATGCAATTTTTTCTCTTCATCCTCTTCGACAGGGGAGTCCTTGACCTCAACCACTTCAACCTTGATCCACTCCTTATCAAGAAAGTTAGTTGAATTAGCTTGCTACTCTCTCACGGTCCCCAATTTCCTCGATTTCAAGATGAACAGTTGAAAAGGATGGTCGTTGGGCAGTAAACTTGCTTCCTCCATGACAATGTTCCTACCATATCTCTCACATAGTTGGGAAAATGCTATGTCCTTCCTTGCAATACGTAAGGGATGTTGTTCTTAATCCACCACCTGCATTATTAAGTCCTTTGATTGATGGGATGGCAAATGAGATGGGCGATACTGCATCTCTCCAACTATATTAAGTACTTGCAGATTTGGTAGTGTGATTGTTGGCAAAAAAATTAACCCAAAATTTATGGCGTTGAATGGATGAAGTAAAAGCTATACATTCTCACAGAAGTTGCACCAGATTTTAATGACAAGGAGTCACTCCATCACACCATATTAAGAGTTAGGTGGGGACATGAGCACAGGAAATTGCAGGCTGGCCATACTCCCCATGGCCATTGTAGCATGGTGCCCCAGTCATAACCAAGACTAAATTTATTATATTTAACCCCACTACAGATGTAATTCAGTGTTGATGGAACAACAAATCAAGTGAGTGTATATGCAAGCAGGATCTCAAATCTCATTGTTCATTCAGATTGGGGATGCATGCCCAACTGGTTCAAGGAATGGGTACAGCCGGAGGCGGATACCACTTACCCAACTAACCATTTAGGTAACATATGTAACATAGGTAAATACACGCACTTGTTTCATGTGATTGAAGTAGAGAGTGGTCACCCGGTCTAAGGACTGGTCCTAAGGCTACAATAATACATTAAATCATTCATTTGCAACGCTTCAATTTTGTACTGTTACGAACTGGGGGGGGTTGCTGCACTCTTACATGCCGGAAAGGAAGGGTTAGGCAGAAGTTGATGTGTTTTAGGAGATTTAAATGTTGTGCCTATGCATACTGGGCTTGACAAGAAGCTTATTTAAAAAGTGAGGGGGTATGTAAAGGAGTGATATAAGTCATTGCTATGCTCGATATGGATACTGGGATTTATATATATATTTTGTTGGCTATTATTTGTGTTAGGCGCTTAGTAAAATGGTAGACTACAGTTTCAGATGTGGTCACAGTCTTCATTTTAACGTGTCATTATTTTTCTTTATTTTGTCTGCTTTTCATGACCAGAATATTTGGTACAATGAACAAACAACATCGCTTATCTTTCAAACCAAAGAAACTTAAGATGCTACTGATTTTACATTTTGGACAGAGGAAAGTGCGTATGATTAAAATTTACAATTGTATTGAAATAAGCATAACTTGGTTACACTTTGTTTTATTTTTTTATTTTTTTGAAAAATAATAATCTTGTTTTTATACATTGAAAATAGTCATATACCCAAATCTCCGTTGGGTTTATGCCATAGTAATACCACCTTCTTTCACATCACATATAACTTTTCAGGTATCATATCTCTACACTGACATGCAAATCCTTTTTTTTTGTCACTTTAACCAGAAGAGACTACAAAACTTATATTTAACTAGAAGGCTCCCGAGAAATACTTTTCCCACAAAGAACTAGTTTGAACATTTAAAGGAAAATATTATTAGACATACACAACATTCCTATCCAAAACCAAAAAATACATATGTTTGTATCTCATTCTCTTTTCTTCTTTTTATTCAAAAACATTTATTTTCTTACACTCTTCTTATTACAACAATATATAAGAGTGAAATAAATAACAAACCAATGCATGAGGTCTTGCTCTCCACCCTATCGTAATGGCATCATGGAGCCTCATGGGCTCTAGCCATACCCCCGAGCAAGGAAATATCTTGGCTCCAAGATGATGGATGAAGTCTTTCAGATTTTTACAAAGGAATAAGAATGACATAACAACAAATCTCTTGTATCTAAGTTTTCTACTCTTTGTTTCAACTATAATCCATGCAACATACCACTTTCTTACACTAATTAAACAAAAAGGAAAATGGAAACAAAGAACTTATCTATTCTCTTTCGATGAGGGGATTCAACTCTTTTATCCTCCTTTCTTCTCCAAGCCAAGCCATCTTGATCACTATCTCCTTCTCTCCTCTCCTACTTCTTTCTACCATCTTCACTAAA
Organism: Sequoia sempervirens; assembly: GCA_007258455.2. Classification (NCBI taxonomy): domain Eukaryota; kingdom Viridiplantae; phylum Streptophyta; class Pinopsida; order Cupressales; family Cupressaceae; genus Sequoia; species Sequoia sempervirens. Next base: position 49,544,400 of record VDFB02000008.1, on the reverse strand, counting down.
GTTCTCCAAAAGGAGAAGTGGGTAACACCCCCACTCTTCCTTCCTCTCTCCGATATATAGGATTTTCAACTTGCAATCTTTGAATGGGGAGGTGTGAAGTGTACCTCCTTCCATCAATTAGGGTATTTCCTCATTAAAGAGGGGAAAATATGGTGGTATGTAGTCTATACCAAATTCCTCTGCTTCATAAATCATTTAGACCTGAAAGCCTACAAAATTAGTACAACACATGATGTTTCCTTATTCGGTCCAATCCAAACTATGAGTCTTTCATGGCAGCAATTAAGGAAATTAATGCTTTTACATGTCTCTGTGCAGATTGCATCTTTATCTTAATTAATGTGTGGATTGCTTTGGTCTGTAAACCCACATTAAGCTCCAAATACTTTTAAGACTACTTATAACTGTTAGCGTGTAAAAACGCAGCATCCATGTGTAGCACGTTGAAATTTAAGTCCAACCTCATTTATATTTCCTTCCCATCATCTAACCGTACCTAGCCAGGAAGTTTAAAATATGAGTTTAGTTTAATTATTACATCATTTTTTTTCATTCGATAAGGCATCATTGAAAGATAGATTCTACTAAAAATAATTAAAGCCCTTCACCTAGCGTGACTTTTGCTTTGTCTTTAGAAAAAAGAAAGGATAAATTCTCATGTAACTTTAACATAAAGAATAAGAAAATATTAAAGGAGAGATACGTGGGTTAAAGAATTAGGGAAAAGTTAAGAGCATTTCAAAATTAGAAATAAGAAGAAATTGCTTTTGTCTTATTAGAGTTAAAGATAGGATTTAAAAAAATAAAAATAGAAATTAATTAGGTAAAATTGTTTTGTCTTAATTAAAGATAATGAGTTTGTAAATATAAATTAAAGTTAAGGTGTTCTTTTAATAAAGATTAGGCATTATCATAATTCTAAAAAAAAAAAGAAGAATGTTTTTTTGTCTTATTTAAAGTTTCTTGTAGAGAAAGATTATTTGAATAAATTTATATATATGGGAATTAATATATATTCGGATATGGTAAATTGGTAATCATCACTATTATCTTTTATTTATATTATTCTTTAAAGTAAATAGAACATATATGTACATAGGGGATATTTATTCGCCCTTGCATATATCTATGTACAAAAAGGATAATAATCAAATAAATAATAGTTAGACAAATAGATAAAATAAATGTAATTAGCATATTCTTAGACTTAAGGGGGGGACGTTAGTACCCCAATTTGGTTGATAACAATGAGCCCACAATGAATGGATTCAATTTTCATTTTAGTAACGTCAAGAATAAGTTTAATTGTATCATTAGTAATTTGTTCACAAGCTTTTTTTTTTATCAATATGTCCTTGGTAAGATTTAGGGAGCAATTTAAAGAAAAACAATAGTAGCAATAATATCATTAATGTGTGAGGGATATGTTGATAGTAATACTATTAGAGTTAAAATGTTGACCCCATGCTAGTTAATTAAATAATAATATATGGGCTACCAAATAGATAGATACTACGAGGGTATTAGTAATCTATGGATTGTTGAACTAACAATAAATTTGTTATTAATGTTTATCATTTAAGCAATGATATCATTATTAAGGCCTAAGTGTGATAGGATTGCAATGCTATTATGATTGGATAATCAAAGGCAACGATGTCCAACTAATGTTAGGATAATGAACTTATTAAATTAATGTTAGATTAAAGAGTCAATAGACGCATTATTCCTATTTAAATTTAAGATCATTCAAATGGTGAGCAATGAGGTAACATAATCATCAACTCGATCTCCTCTAACCATTGGTATGGGATTTAAATCAAACATTTGTAAGCTTGGCTAAGAGAGAGACAATAATAACCTTTAGCAACTAAACTGTGTTGTGGCTTGCGACCGATTTGAGATTTTGAAATTTAAGTGTGGAAGAATAGTGGTCACGTTGTGCAAGGATGGCATGATGTGCAAGTGTTGGTTAAGAACTTAGGCTTTTAATAAAATAAAATAATAATAAAAATATAAAAAAATTGTTGGGTTTTTCTAGTAGAAAATCTTGGGAATGACAACAAACACTTCCAATTGTTCCATTTTGATAGCCCTATCAACTAAAGAAAACCCCTGAGAATACTTGACCAACTCCATCCCCTGCACCTCCATAGGCCTAGGCTCATTCAATAACTCTTCAGAACTGGGATTAGCAACACCAGTAGGAACTTTCAAACATAGACCCTCAACTTGAAGCACCTTGGGACTAGACACAAATGAAATTTCCCCCTTCTTGGGCAAAGGATCCCCAAAAGAGACATTCTCAAAATCAAAAGAATGATTAATATCAGCTTTCCCAATAGGATTATCCTTCACACCACCTTCCCCAGGAGCCACCGAGGGTTTCTCACTAGAACCAAGAGCCAACTACATTTTCCTCTTAGCAGAAAGTTTTTCTTTGTTGGGGGATTTTAATTTCCATTTCAAAGTCTTTTTCACAAGCTTTGCCATGGAATCCATCAGTGCCACATCCATTTCGTAGACCTTTCTCCACTCTTCCAAGTCATCTTCCCCTACCTCAAAGCCAATCTCATCCATAGGCATTTCCTCAAACTCTATTTCCTCATCCTCAAAACTCCCAACCCATTCTACAGTAGAGTCCCTAGTGTCATAACCAGTATTTTTCATAGCCTTCTTACCAAGGGTTTTAGGAGAGACCACAATTAACTTAAGCTTAATGCGGGAAAACAAGAGATTCATAAGACCCTCATGCAACACCACCTTCTTAGGGTTTTTTCTATGATCTTCTATACTCTTTTCCATGGAAATTAACAAATAGAAGGGAAAGGAGACCAACACCTCATGCCTAAAATGATTCAAAAGCATAAAATGGTAGTTGTAAACAATAGAGAATCTACCTTCAAGCATAAAATAGTGCATTAATGCCAACACAAGGTCCCTCCATAGCGGCTTCAAAGACTTATGAGCATAGCCACCACTCCCAATTTCTTGAAGCTTCTTCTTCTCATTGAATTTGAAAAAAATCATAAAGGCCTTCTTAGCAACTTCTTTATCCCTAAAAATTTTTCTCCCAAAGACCACCAAACGAGTGCCCTCCACTATAAACTCCTCATCAATCTTAAACTCCACACCCTTATAACGTAGTGTCCTCCCATTCCACCCTTTCACAAAGAAATCTATAGCATCAGGGTCTAGACCTTGAATTCTCTACATGAACTGCGTAACCCCACCAAGCTCCAAATGCTCCCAAACAATAGGATTTTTCTAAAATTCCTCACATGAACTCGGCTCAATTCTACAACGGTCTCCACCCATGGTTGCATGAAAAGTTGCAGAACTCAACGACACAAGAGAGTTAAAAAAATAAACTCTCCACAAAACACAAATAACACCCACAATACATATGGGCTTGTCATTCAAGGTACTTCCCTACCAATGCTTCTAGGCCTTCATCATACAAAAACCAAGGAAATAATAATGGATCATACAGGCCAAAGGTTCATCGAGCATATCCCATCTATGAAACATTATGAAGAACCTTTCCCCTAATGCCTCAGTCTTAAAAACAAGCCATGTGGTCATCATTAGAAATATATTTGAGATTAAGAGGAAGAGATTCAAATGAACCCCAATCAACTCTCTCCACCACACCCACATTGGAAAAACCATCAGCCAACCTATTAGCTTCACAAAAACATGTGAAACTTTAAATTCCTCAAAAGAATTTAAGATAGCTATAGAGTCATTGATAAAATGAACAATAGACCATGAGGAAGGGTATTTTTTAAGGAGGCAATTTATAACAGTAAGAGAATCCCCCTCCAACCAAAGTTTAAAACCCCTTGATTTTTAGCCAAAATGAGGCCATGATAGGTTGTTGTTGCCTCCACAAAAATGGTTTGTCTGGTTTCCCAAAGGGAGCGCCACTGCGGAGAGAAACCTACCATTCTCGTCATGTAACACACCCCCACAACTAGCAGGCCCCATATTTCCCTTAGATGCTCCAACAAAGTTAAATTTAAACCAACCAATCACTAAAGCCTTCCACCGAACCCCCTCCCTAGGTTCTTTCAACTTATTCACCGAATTAGAAAGATCACAAGAAAGGTTCCACCTCATACCCATAAGAAAATCATAGGGAGACACCAACACTTTCAAATTAAAGGAAATAATCCTCAAGAATTCAGACATGAAATTTTCCTTGATAGCATCACAAATTTTAAAAGCCAACTTGGAGGGTGATAGTTCCTACTGACAGAAAACCCTATTGTTTTGTTCCTTCCAAACACCCCAAGCAACATGTAGTAAAATAAGAGACCAAAATAGAGAAAGGACTAGATTAAGGGAGAGTGATACCCATTGAGATCATAAATCAACAAAGGATGCAGGAAACATCCACATGATCTCCCATAGATTAAAAATATGAGACCAAACCTCCCTAGTATAACTGCAACTAGTCAGCAAATGGAGAAAATCCTTGACATTTTCCTTACATAAGAAACATCTATTTGGTAATGTCATACCTCTCTTCACAATATTATTCAAGGTAAGAATCTTGTCTTGACGCAACAACCAAAATAAAATATCAATTTTAGGTAGCAACTTCCCATTCCAAACACAACCCCAGAAATGTAGAGGATGTACCAATTTATTTAGAAAAGAAAAAGTAGAGGACATCGAGAACTTCCCATTGGAAGTAAATTTCCAAATAATAGAATCTTCCTAAGCTTCCATAGGGCTATGAATCAAAGAGAAAAAGTCAGCAAGTGGCTTCAAATCCCTATTAACCACATCAAGACCAATCCATTTTCCCTACCTAATATAATTAGAAACCAAGACGCCCCATTCTCTAACACATAAATACTTGAGAGGAGCCACTGAGGACTCATCCTTCAATGGTCCATGCCCAATCCACCAATTTTCCCAAGAGAGGATCCTTCTACCATTTCCCAAAGTCCACCTTAAACCAATAGCCATAGACAATTGAACTCGGATCATACAGTTCCACAAGACTAACCCCTACGAAGGAACAAACTTCTCCTTGAAAAAGTCACGAAAGTTATCCACACCCCTCAAATACTTAGAAGAAAAAATTACCACCCATTATTTGTCAGAAACAAGCAAGTTCCATAACTATTTAGCCATCAAATTAGAATTAAAATCTTTCAGTTTCCTCAGTCCTAAACCACCTTGAGATTTCAATTTACACACCTCCTCCTAGGACAACAAATTCAACCTTTTCTTCTCCTCCACACTAGGCCATAAGAATCTTTTCTGAATTCCCTCAATTTTCTCCCAAAATCTTCTAGGGATTTGGAACAAAATTAAGGCATACATCGGCAAGTTCTGGAGAGTAGACTTGATTAATTGAATCCTACCAGCTTGACTAAGCAAAGCACCCTTCCACCCAGCAAGTTTCAAGTTAAACTTATCCATGATACTATTCCCAAAGGAGTTAGAAACACCATTAGAACATAAAGGAAGACCTGAATAAGAAGAAGGGAGCTCTTGAATAGCACACCCAAGAATGCCAACAATACTCAATTGACAAAGCTCCAGAGTATTAAAAAAAAATTAGTACTTTTAGGAAAACTAACCTTTTGACCCAATGCGGCCTCATAATTTTGAAGAATAAGGCCAATAGAATTAGCCACAACCACTGAAGCCTTAGTAAGAATAATTGTGCCATCAAAAAATTGTTGATGAGAGCAGGAAAGGAGATCCGAAGAGGGGTAAAGGACTTTGAAAGCCTCATTAGACACAGCTTGGAGGAGATACCACCCCAAAGATTCCACCATAATAATGAAAAAAAAGGGGGATATAGGGTCCCCTTGGCTCAAGCCACGAGAGCTTGTTAGAAAGAAATCTTGTTAAATCTTTATTTTCATATAGACATGTTAAAAAGAAAGCTTGTTAAATATTTCTCTAAATTAACCTACACAATTTGCACTAGACCTGAGCTGCCCTTTGGTCCTACTATGTATGTTCTCAACAATGTACATGTTAATTTTTACTGAACTTGAATTTGGTGATTTTGATTTAATATGGTTTGGTAATGATGATTACATACAACTTATGGAAAAAGGCACAATGGTTTTTGGTAATAACATTTTCTTTCCAAATGCTTATTATGTAGTAGGTTTAAAACACAATCTGTTAATTGTGACACAAATATGTGATAAGGATTTATGTATTCTTTTTAATGATTGTGGGTGTTAGATTAAAGGGAAATCGGGAGAAATAGTTATTGCTTGTTCAAGGACACAGGAAAATATCTTTGAAGTGACTAGCATGAAAGTGCTTGATTAGTTGAGGAGGAGTCTCTATGATCTTCCTCCTATTTCTTTTCACTAATCAATCTTTGTGATTGTAGGGTGTGCTTTAAAGTTTTAATTATATCCATGAAAGTATAAACTTCAATCAAATCTTTGTAGTTTAGTTGGTGTTTTGGAATAGTTTATTACATGAAGGGTGTGTGTTAAAATTGTCTTGATTATATCAACAAGTTGTAGAAAGTTTTTCTTGAGAATGAATAGAGAATTGATATTAGTTGCTTGGATAGTCAACACTTAATTGTTTTATCTTCATAAAGAGGAAGGCTCTATGATATGAGGAGAGAATTTTGGAAACTCCATGTCGAAGGAGATGGAGAAGAAATATTATGTTTTCCTAAGTCATTCAATTTTTTCTACTTCATGAAGCAATGTGGAACAAGGTTTCAAGGCTTCTCAAAACAGTCTTGTCTCAATGCTTTTAAAAGTATGCATGGTCTTAGGGTGAGACATTCTTATCTTCTTGCACCATTTTTTTCCTTAAGCATTGGTTCAACACGTGTTGCATTTGGTTCTTCTTAAGTGTTAATCTTTGAATATTCCACTAGATGGTATTATGTGCATTTTGATATTGCATTATGGTTTGGATTGCATATTGATTGATATAACAATTGTCTAATGTTCAGATTGGAAATTTAAATTGTTTCAGGTTTCATGAGATAATTACTTAAGATAGGACAAAATTAGTGAAAGTGACATTTGTTGCTTGGACACAACTCAATAATAAGCAGGCAATTGATTGATATTAGTCACAATTTTCTAGTGGTATTGATTTTTTTTGTTGCAGATGTAAGGTGCTTGCAGGGGTATGCTAGAAATACTAGTGTTCTGACAGTGAGTATGTAGATGATAAAGTGACAGAATTGCACAACTCAATGATGATTTTTGTAGGAACATAGAGACCATGATTTGTATATTGCCTATCTATGACAATTCTTTTTGTATGTTGATAGTATAGTATACATGATGGCAGTTTTTTCTTTGTTATCTCTTGCACAAATTTTACAAAAGACAATGCTTTGATAATAGAATATTTGCTTTGGTATAAAAATACTTTGTTTATTCACACAATTGATCATTTTTTTGTTGATATGGTTTAGGATAATTGGTAAGATAGGTGACAGTGTGGTAATATTTATTGACAAGCTTCCTTGATTCATGCTTGACAGTGATTTGTTGTTATACAAAAGGAATTTGGTTTTGGCATGATATGATGCTTGTCATATTATGAGATTTGGTTGAAAATGTTCATATCCTTCATGGTATTCATAAATTTATTCTTATAATGCACATAGTGTGGTGTTTTTCAATCAGGGCTTCATCTAAAACAACTTAAATAATTATGTTTCTACTTGCTAAATTCTCTCTATCCTTGTTCAAGTGCAGTACTAAAAAAGGAGTAATGATACCAGTTTTGATATATTTTGTATAATGCTTCTTTGTAGGGGGAGCTTGGTTCTACATGTTTTCATTCCCATTCCTCTTATATATTTTTCATTTGTTGCAGCTAGTTTATATCATAGGGAGAGGTTTCTTGCATATTTCATGATACAAAATATTTTTGGTGATTGGCTATAATACAGTTTGGTGATCTATGCATTCTCAACTTATCATTGATGTATGGCAATGGTATTTATTCTTCGGGTTCTTAGCAATGATATTCCTTTATTATTTTGATAGTGAGTTGCTATTTTCAGGCTACAAAATTTGGTGCATACATTGATAATCTTGATCTCACAGTACTTGATTTTATGATATTTACATGTTGTAAGTATTATAGCTGCTAGAGTTAGATGGATATGTGTTGGTTGGCTTCAATTGTTTTTATTCATGGAATTTCACATCCTCCTTTATTATTCTTTGTCATTGAGGAAAAAAGGGGGAGATATGATATGTGTTTTCCCATTAAGGAAAAAGGGGGAGTTTGTCTGTTTTAGTTATTTTGTGGTTTGTCCTTGATGTCAAAATGTTTTGTGATTTGTATCCTTGATTTCAACATTGTCAACATTGATTATGCAGTGCTTTGGAATTCAAATTTATTTCTCAGTTGATTTGCAGTCACACGCTACAGTTACAAGTCTTTGATTCAATTTTTCATAGGTATATTGAATTATACAAGTTTATGACTCTTTATGACAGAGTTTTGTTTTCAGTATGAGTAGATCAAGGCATACAAGGAATATGTTTTATATCATTACAATAATACATTAGTTGACTTATCATGGTTTGGTGTATAAGGTGGAATACTTTGATACACAACTCTCTGTATTTGATCACATTGTCTCAAAGGTATGAAGAAATTTTTCAAGCTCTTAGTGGTGATGATTTTAGTTGTCAAGTATAAATTCATTTAGACTTTGTGCATAGACAATGGTAGTCAATATTGGCTATTTTGATCTTATGAAATATATTTTGGTCAACTTATTATATATTGACTTGATGGGCTCTAAAGATTTTTTTTATTCCTAGAGCATATTCTTTCAAAGTTACTTGGATATTAGAGTTGCAAAACCATTATAAAATGGAGATCAATTCATCGGGCCTATAAAGGTAAAAACTACATAAAGTTTTTATTAAGCAAAGAAAATCAAGCCCTTGTCAAGCATGCTAAACATTGAAGGAGTTTGGAATATTAAAGTTGGTATGTTGCTTATATTTTGATCACATTTCACATGTGACATTGACAGTTATAATTATAAAGTTTTTGAATTTTTATAAAGTCACTTGGTAGCGACAAAAATATGGTTTCAATGCATAGTCTTTGGTCATTTCTAACATTTGTTCAGTGGATTCTAAAGACATCATTGTGTGCGGATTTTAAATGATGATTTTTGTTTGAAAAGTCTTCAAAAGACTTGAGGAAATTTTAGCGAAAAGTTATTATCGTTTCAATGGAAAATATGTGAAACCCCAACCACCATCATAAAGATGTTTTAGCAGATTTCTGAGCATGATAGTGGAAGAAGATAGAGTGTTGACCGAGAAATTTGGAAGGTAACAGATGGAGATCTTAGATTTGGAGTTTTTGAAACGGTTCCTTTGGTTTTTATTTTCTTTCATTCCTCCCTAAATAGGTATTATAGTTAACACATTATTTTATGGGCTTTATCATGATGTTTAATGATAACATATTTGTTGTGCCCTTAGCACACACGCCCTGTTCAGAACGGGGACCCTCTTTTCTTTTGCCTCATCGGGTCTTGTGGGGCCGCCTCATTTTGCGTGCCTCTTTTTTTTTTGATGATTTTGCATGGTCAATGTTGCTCCAAAGATCCATCATAGATCGATCATGCCTCTACTTTTGGTTTTCTGTTGCCTTATGGGGTCTCGGGGATCCCTTTGGCATTTTTTCCTTGAATGGCCTTGGGCCCCTCCGGGCTTGGGCGTCCGGGGTTCTCCATTCGGGCTTCCTCTTTGCGAGGGCCGTCCTCTGCGGCATTCCCCGGGCGTCTTTCTGCCCCTTTTGGTTTTCTGCTACCTTCCGGGGTCTCGGGGATCCCTTTGGCATTTTTTCCTTGAACGGCCCTGGGCCCCTCCAGGCCCGGGCGTCTGGGGTTCTCTGTTCGGGCTTCCCCTTTGCGGGGCCGTCCTCTGTGGCGTTCCCTGGGCGTCTTTTCGCCCCTCAAGGCCTGCCCTGCCGCTCCGCTTAAAACTCGTCATAAGTTTTCGGGGCGGTGCCTACCCCTTCGGGCCCCGGGCCCCGGAAGTCTGCTTCTGGACTTCCATCCCGGGATCGCCGTCTGCGACGGCAACCCTCCCGGCCTCCCACCCCTCGGGCCCCGAGGCTCTCCTCACCGCCGCCGTTAGACAACATGAAAATATTTCGGTGGGGAATTCCTTCCGGCTTCCCGCCCTCCGCCCCGGGCCGATATTCGTCGTGGCCATTCAAAGTCCACGAAAATCACACAGCGGCCGCCACGCAACATCTTTCTGGCTGCCGGGTCCCAAGCCTCTCCTCGCCGTCGCCGTTCAAAATTGCTGAAAATCTTACGGCGGCCGTCACCTTGCGTCTTCCCGACCGCCGGGCCCTGAAGTCTCTGCCGCCTCCACCGCCGACCTAAATTCAAATCCAGTGATTTTTCCCGCGGCCGTACAAGCATTTATTGCCGGTATTAATGGCAGTTGGGGTATAAAATGCCCAACCCGCCAAAGTCATTTTCATAAATCAGATTGGAGCGAATTGCACAAGCGATCACCTGGAGCCCACCGCGATCAGCAGTGTCACGATCCTCGACGTCAACACATTTCGTCGACCCCCGATGGATCCCACGCCTTACCACTTAGCATATTCGAGGTAGGCCATCCCCATTTTCCCTCCTATCTTTTTCATCATTTTGGGGGATTTAAATGAATTAAATAATAGTTAGAGTGGCAAGAAATCGAAGAACCTCAATTTGCGCACCAAACCCATATCTTGAAAACCTGCAAAGCCCCCCTAGATTGCCCTTGCCACCGATTCAGAACTTTCCTGTGTCGCGGTCGTTCTTCGCGCAGGGCAATCCGCTACCCCGGGTCTGAGGCCCATCTTCGCAATCAAATTCAAACTTCAAACCAGCCGGTGGCAATCTTCCTCTCCGGGCTCGGTCCGTCGGGTTTCCCTGCCCGGGCTTCCATCCGCTTTTCACCAATCTCGAACTGCCAAAACGCTCCTCCTCCCCGACCGCCGGATCCCGGTCTCTGCTCTGTCGTTAAACTCTAAACCTGGCTCGCGTCTGTCATTCATTCCGGGCCCGCTCCCTCGGAGTTCCGTCTCCGGAGTTCCCTCGAGGGTCCGCCCTCTCTGGCAGCGAACGTAGCCCGGTGCCCCGCCTTCCGGGCTCCGCGCATGCTTCCACCTTTTGAACCCTTAGCGGATTGAAATTGATCCACTGTTTTGCCTCCGGGCCCCGGATGTCGGGCCTCCGCTCCCCATTTTCTGTCGTTCCTCACGGCGGGGTCTTTTGGCGAATGCTTCGCTGCCTTCTGGGCTTCGGGCCCCGAGCGACCCTCCGCCTTTGCCTTGTTCTTTTTTGACACGGCGGCTTTCGCGTCCTCAGGCCTCGGATCTCAGACTTCCACCCACGGAAGTCTGTGGATCTCCTCCTGGTGGAATTTTTGGCCTGTCCTCCCAGTCGCCGGGCCCCGAGCTTCCGTTTGCCTTGTGTCCTCGCCAAATCCTCCTCATTGCCGTGGGACCTTCCGGGCCCGGCCGTCCGGAGTTCCATCCATGGAACTCCATGACAGTTCCGCCGTCCTTGACGACGGACCTGTGCCGGCTTTCTGCCCTCCGGGCCCCGGGCCACTCCTCGCTGCCACTGTTCAAAATTGCTGAAAATCTTGCGGCGGCCGGCGCGTCGCATCTTCTCGGCTGTCGGGCCCCGCCTAGCTGAATGCCACCAAACCTAAACAATGCACTCATCGGCCACCTTTTGCCCTCCAGGTCCCAGGCCTCGGACTTCCACCCCTAGATTTCTGCATGCTGTCCGTTGTTGCCAACGACCGTCTCCTGGCAACTTCGCGGCTTGAAATCTCCGGTGCCCCTTGGGTCGATCCAAACAAGCTCAAATCCAGAATCTGACTTCGACCCACATCCTAAAATTTTCTCTTCTCCATCATGGGCCTCCTAAACATTAAAATTTGGCCAAGAAGGGTCTCTGAGAGCTTTCCATTGCATTTTCCCTTCTAGGCAGCATTCCTAGCAGGGAATTCCAGCCCTCCGGGCCTGGATTGTCCGAACGGCCTGAAACGAAGACCAATAACATCTAGGAATAGAATTTATGATACACTTGATTGATTATTTAGATGTTATGCTCAAAATATGGACTAACATGAACGCTTTAATGTTTTATTGTGCTGACTTTTCCCTTGCTTGTAGAATATATGGAATCAGCTGCAGGAACTTTAGGGGCCTCTACCGAAAAGGACAAGGGAAAAAAGTCAGGAAGGACCCCTCAGGGAAAAGAAGATAAAGATCAGATGAAGTTTCAGTTCCAGGGTGAGCCGCTCCACTCCAAGGTCTCAACGGATTGGAAGGAGATTTCGGATACGAACATTGGCCAGGTTGACATAGACGAATTCACTCAGAGGGTCAAGGTCAACCTCACAACAAAGAACACCAGACTGATACGGCAGAGTGGAATCACCAAGGCTGCCAGTTTTCCTCCCTCTCTTGTGGCACTCAGAGTAGTGATGGCTTGCCAAGAGGCCTATCAAACATACACTAGAACAATTGTGGATAAGGAGGGAAACATCCTCACGGACATGTTGCCAGAAGGGATTACCAAAACATTTCACATTCCCACGTTCCCACATATGGAGGTCCCCTCATTGGAACAATGTCAAGCAGCGTGGGATGCTAATCCATCAGGATGCAAGAAGTCTATCAACCTCTATTGGCTTAAGGAGAAACGGGGCAGTGCTGCGAAGGTTCCCCAAGAACTCTTCCGCAACGATTTCCACGAAGACTACCATGACCTGGTAACTATGCTGAGCAGGCTCATGGGTCTCCCAGCAGCCGCCTACTTCCAAGAATGGATGGCCTATTACATTAAGCAAATCCTATGGGGGAATGAGGACGTTAATACCAATGTCTCATTCGACTGGGGAGGCATCATTAGCAACTGCTTCCATGAGCAGTTTGTCAACGTCAAGAAGAGCTCTAATTTTTACATGACCTCCTACCTGGTGTACTCCCTGGAAAGTCAAAGACAATACAGCTAGTTATTTGTGGCACCAGATCAGGGGCACAGGCAAGGGCTCAAGCCGTTTGACAAATATCCTCAACTCTAGTACCGTAACTTTAAGAAGGAGTACTGTTGGGTCAATGATGCCTTCATTGGCCATATCATCAGATTGATCACCGGAGACTTCGAGAGGAGAGTCTCCCACAGCACCAAAGCACTTTTAAAAGAATATGCTTTCCTATTCATCCAGTTCCCCAAGTTAACCTACATCCGGGCCTAGGGTTTCACAGAATGGCCAAACAGATTGCTGCGGTACCCAAATGACAAGATCATCCTCCTGGAGCTTTCCCGGCAGCTCGAACACATCCAGGCCATCTTCAGCAATAAGCACGTAGCAGGGATCTCCTATCCCATGACCCTTGGCTAGGGCCTGTACTGGTTACAGACTTCTCAATGCGCCAGTAATTCTGAGAAGGAGCTTAAGGAATATCATTTTGATTGGTACACTACGCGCCCACGGATGGACCCTCACGGCCACGTCAAGAAGGCACTAGGGCCAGCATATGCCCACCAATACCACATTAAAGACTTCTGGGCTGACTGCAAAGATGACAAAGAGGTGCTCGCCAGGCACTACATGCGCATGACGGTGCTATTCTTGAGAAGAGTGCAACTATTCTCGGTACCGGACTAGGTCAAGGAGGACGAGTTCACCATTATGCACCTGAGGTACCTGGCAGTTGATAACCTGCCAATACCGTCTATTGACTGGGACAAACAAGAGGTCGATGACCTGGACACCATAACCCAGCCGATTTACACTCGCACTAAGGAGTGGGTCGATGGGAAGGTGGCACACCTAAAGCGGCAAGGAGTAGTCCTAATGTATGAAGGGCTCAAGAGTGAGCCGAGCGCCACGGAGGACGTTGCTACCACCACATCCACCGGCGGGACCTCCAAGTCACCTCCCATCACTAGGTCCCAGAAAAGGAAAGAGGCAGAGACTGCACAGTCTCTAGATCCCAAGGAGCAAGCAAAGAAAGATACGGGAGGCTCATCTCCCAAAAGACTGAAACAAACTGTGAGTGTGGAAGAACCCCGACCTCCTTTGGCTCTTCCTGCTCCTCCTGTTGCACCGCCCACCTCGCTAGCTATGGTCGTCGTGTCTCCACCGGCAGTGGACATTTCTGTCCATCTTGCTCCTTCGCCCCCAGCTGGGTCGGTAGTCATCATTGATTCCTCTTCTCGCATAACCACTCCTCCTTCCTCGGCTACCATGTCTCCAATTACTTTCGTCCCTCTGGCAACAATAACATTGCCTATTCCCACTACCGCTATGCCCGAGGCCCTTACAAGACATATGCAAAACCTCCCCCCTGAGCTTTCCAAAATCTTAATGAATCCAGCTCTCCAAGCGGCCCTCGCCCAAGCCCTCGCAACAGCTCAGCCTTCATAACCGCCAACAGGGCAGCCAGCTATGGAAGCCACGATGTAGATTTCAAAAGAGTTGGAGTGAGAGCAGGAAGCCTCAAGGTCTATGGAGGAGGAGGCAGATGAATATCACGAGCACCCCGAGTACGAGCACTGAACCATCGACAGGGTGGTCTATGAGGGAGAAGAGACAGGCTCTTCTGAGAGTGGGGATGAGGAGGGTGGCTCGGGCGCCAAGGAGATCATTCAGACTTTCGATGAGGACCTTGAGGAGGAGTTGGCACAGTAGCTAAAGAATGTTGGGGAGAAGACCGAAGAGTCACCACACGGTGAAGAGGGGTAGCCACCAGAGGAGCAGCAGATAAAAGATCTATCTGAGGTTGAAGCCCTTGCTGTCAAAAGCCTCGAGGCCGAGGCTACTAAAGAGAAGAAAGAAGAAGAGGCCGCGAAAGAAGAAAGTCCCACCTGGCAATTGTCCACCAAGTTGCCAATTAAACACCTCATATTCGTTCGCGACTTCGACGAAGAGGAGGAGGAAACTACTAAAGAGAAAGAGGAGCCCAAAAAGGAAAAGGAGGCAGAAGTCTTACCTCTAATTGAGAAAGGTGAGGGCAGCCATGATGCACCCAGGGATAAATCTGCTATGCCCAATTGGTTGGAGAAACAACTTGAGAAGATGACTCCTATTCTGAAGGACTCGAGGGCAAGATTGGAGGCCATCTTGGCTCGATCCCTGAGCACGAAAAATAAGGAGAAGAAACCCAAGGTCCGTTCCAAAATAACCATGGACGCTTCTAGTTCCCGAGCGGCACAAATTGCAATGCCTACAATTGGCCAGACAGGGGTGAGCTATAATATCTCCACCATTGACTTGGGGACAGCAACTAGGGAACAAAAGGTTAAGCACCTGGAGGAGTCGGTGGCCATGGTAGTGCACCTGATAAAGCAGGACAAGGTCTCCAAGGATGAGCTTAAAGCGCAGGTTGCTGCCCTAACCGACTACATACAACAATGGTCCTCAGTGGATGACCTACCCACCACCTCTGCTGCCGCACCACAGTTGCTCTCCAAAGAACAGATCAACAAGATGGAGAGAAGAACTTGGAGAAAACTATGGAGGATTGGTTCTGATAGGTCACATACGTCAGAAACATGGGAATCAGTCAGGCTGTGCGGATAGCCAACAAGTTCTTGGACCTGATCCAATCCCTAGAGAGTACAAGGAGGCTCTGCACCAATTTCCTTGCGACGTACGACTCCACCTTCCCGAGAATTGAAGCCATCCTTTAGATGCCTGAGGACACATCAGAAGAGAAGCTAGAGCTAAAGAAAGAAGATCATTGGCTGGTGGACGTATGGCACAGAGACCTCGACAACCAGAAGGAGAGGTTTGAACAAATCCTAAGCAAGGTGGATCCAGATATTGAGTGGATTAAGGAAATCCAGGCGGAATGTACCCAATACCTTAAGTTGATGATGGGCTATGATATGCCCACAGTACAAATGGATGCAGAAAATATCAAGCCATACTTCTAGGAGAAGATGAAGGATGGGACAGCCAGAGAAATCACAAAAGAGTTCCTGAGTTTTGCTGCCCGCGCCTTCGACCGATCAGAGCTATTCAAGGACCAAGGCTTGAAGTATGACGAGGATTGGAAGCGGCTAGAAGAGAACGCTAAGGAATGGAGTTACCAGGCGTTAAGATGCGAGATCCTTGAGATAGACAAGCTCCAAGCGGTCATCCTCATGTATATAGAGCACGCAGCTTCCGAGGAGCAAGAGGATAGCCCAGCCAAAGAAGAAGACCTCCCTGAGGAGTAGCTACAGCCAAGGAAACATCAATTAGCTACAGGATGAAAAAGCTATAGTTCCATCCACTAGATGACGAAATAGGGAAAGGACAAGAAGGTATTTTAAATTGTAAATCTATTTGGGGGTAGGTGAAACCCTATTTTGTAATGAATCTTAGCCACACAATGAGAATGAATCTTGGCCATTCATTTAACTTTTTGAAAACTATAAATAGGGCACTCCTCTCATTTGCAAAAGAGAGAGTTGAGTTGTTGTAAAGAAATGCTACTGAAATTTATAAGAAATATCATTGACTTTGGTGTATTTTCTTGGTTTCTCCCATGTGACATGATTCATTCTCCAATATTAGATATTTAGCTTAGATCTTGTTGCTGTTTAGTTAATTATTTACTTCCTTTGGATAAATCTTAGGAATGCTGTTGGTGATTGTGAAAATTTCTGCCTTGTTGATGATCCCTTAGTCCATACTTTTTGCTATTTGCTAAAGGTAGATAGCTGTGCAAAGTTAGCCTAGACTCGATTTGAAGCTGCCCCAAAAATTTATTTTTGATTCATGCATGTATGTGGTGGATGAAGGATGAAATATCTGCAGCCCTTAGAAGATAGCACAATTTCCATGATACTGTGAAATCCCTGGTTAAGTGGGATATTGTTTAAGGAACTGTCCATTGCAGGAACTCCATTGTCACTATTCATAGCAAGCTTCAGACTTAGGAACTTTTTCTCTCCTTCGCCCTTTTCCCTTTTTTTAGTAACTGACCTATGTTAAGGTTCATTGCACATTGTAAAGCCAAATCCAACAACTAAATGGAGTCCAAGATTGCTGTTTGAACCTATAGCCAACGCATAATTTCCTTTATCCTAAGAACTCCATTTCAAGATCCAACTTCATGCTTTGTGTCCACACTTTGTATTTTTGTAAGACCGCCTTGTGATTCTAGCAAATCACATCAAACTACTGAGGTATTTGAGCACTGTCATGACCTGACATTCGAGAGACCTTGGGATAGTGTTCTACAATCTGATTGTGGAAGATTATCTTTCCAGAGAGGTAGTGCACCTACGCACTGCCTGTGTTGAAAAGTGCATAAAAAACACATCAACAATATTACGAATGAAGGTTCAGTGATTAGTTTTATTCAATCCCTTGGCTATTTCTTTACAAAAAAATGAAGGGTTAAATGAAATTGGTTAAAGGAAACAATTATCTTGAATTTTGATGATGAGTTGAGAGTTCTTTTTTTTTGAAAAAAAAAGAATGAAACTATTTTATGTTCTATCATTTGATAGTTATGGGTTATGTGATTAACGAGGGTTTTGGTAATTGGGTATTATGTAAACCCTTCTATGGTTTCTGACAGTTTCTTTTAAGTTTGTTTCTTGAGATTATATTTCTTGCTCAAATTGAATAATATTAGTTGAAAGCTTGGATAACCCTAACCTAAGAAGGTTTTCAGTTGTTGAAACTACTCATTCACAATGGCTTTACAAAGATGATTCCAGGGTTTTATAATTGTAGTGCATTGCAGTGGAGTTGGTGCTCTAAATTTGTAAGGGGCTGGTGCTCCTTGGAATGGGTGTTCCCTAAATATGTGAGGGGTTGACGCTCCTAGAGTTGGTGCTCTAAATTGTGCCTGTAAGGAATTGTAAACAGATGTTTTATTTAAGCTAGTAAGGCATCATTTTGGAGTGGTTTTTCTATTGCAAGAGTGTTTTACACTCGTCAAATCCATTGTCTTATTGTGTCATTGCTTTGTTATGATAGTATTGCAAGATTGTTATGTTTGTCCTCATCAGTTTAATGTTGAATGGTTGTCTTTACATTTCTACAAATGTTTATACCAAAGCTATCCAGTTAATGTTAAGGATTTTTGTCCAAGTGAAAACTCTGTCAATGTCTTATTCATATGCTTAGTTGATTCCCAAGTCAAGTCTGCTTCTCAAATTTTCATTTTCTTTCTTGGTTAATAGTGAACACTAATTTTTAAAAAATGTGGTTTTCATAAATCACTGATTAACCCCCTACCCCCTCTCAGTGATTTCAGTCTTCCAACACAAACTCTTTAAGATGTTGGATTTTACTACTCAAAGTGTTACATTCATTGGTGGAATGACTGTGAAATCTATGATAGGTACAAAAGGAACTCTTGTAATAGAATTTTTGTTGAGTTCATGGAGGGATAGATATAAAGTGATCTTGGAGGAGTCCTGACAAGATATCCTCTTGAGAAATTGTAGATGGTTCTATATTACACAACAAAGATATATCTTGCTTAGATGTACAAGATGTCATATCTACACAAGACTCTATACATTGTGAGTTTTCTCCTATATAGGTGGATGAAAAATCTAACGAATTCAAATCATTGGTTTTTTCCAAGATGAAAATTACATTAAGCAAGGATTTCTTTGTTTGTGTCATTTCTTGCAAAGGAGAACGATCAAGATCACTAGTGTATATGAGTTTAGGATGCTTTACAGTTAAAGTTTTCTTAGGAGGTTATTTTGCGATAGTGTTGATGTTGAGGGAAGGCTTAGTGATTTATATTAAAGGACAATAACCAAGATTATGAGTTGTTTCTTGCATGTTAGGGTTGATGGGGACACATATAAATTTTTCTCTAGTACCACATCCTTTTCCAATAGAGCCAAGTTGTTTCATAAGTTCATAACATTTCCCATAAAGGTTTTTCATTACTTTCAGATTAGGTTGTTGGTCGTTGTTGTGTTTGTCAAAGGTTGTTGTGTAATTTGATGATTTGAAAGGGTTGTTCAAATTTTTTGTTTTCATGACTATGTTTTTGTTTCCCTCAGTTGAATATTTGTTTATGATATTGTACTTACCCATCAGTGTTTGTGTGAAATTTAAGGAATTCCAATCTCCATCTAATAGCTTTTTGACTTGTTCAATTTGTTTTTCATTGTCATTTTGTTGCATGAGTTCCACTTGTGTATTTTATGTTGATGTGTTCAAAGGATTTTATTTGTTTTCTCAAGTTGTGAGACACTATAAGTCTCAAGATCAACATTGAGTGTGTATACTTTGTTGTTGTGGATGTATTTTATTTGATGATGAAGAGTAGAAGGCACCCCCTTCATTGCATGAATCTATGGTCAGCCTAAAATAAGATTACATGAAATTTCATGGGGCATAACATGAATTTGTGTGTCCAATGCAACCTCCCCAAGTGTAAGAGGCAAAGTGATCACACCAAATGGTTTTTTTCCTACATTTTCAAATCCACTGATAAATATAGAGGAAGGCTGAATGTTTGTTTTATCAATTCAAAGACTATCCAAAGGGTCACACTACACACATTAACCCCTAAACCATTTACATCAAGGGTTTGCTTTATCCCTTTTCCTTTGTATTGAGATATGATTATGAAAGCTTCATTTTGTTTTTGTACTTCCAAAGGAAGGAGTTCCCTTTGGTGGAAAACAATTTCAACGTTCAATCCTTGAATTAGGGTTGCTATGTCATTCTATTGTGCATTAGAAGGGAGATGAACTTGTTGTAAGGCCATTTAAAGCATAATATAATAGTTATGTTAATTTTGAGTTAAATCCTAGAGGGATATCTTTACAGGAGTATTGTTGAGTTGTTCAACAAGATCATACTCCCTAGGAGTTAATCGAGGAGCACTAGGAAAGATGGGATTAGGAAAAGGTAATGGTGTTGGGGTAGGTTGTTGTGGTTGTGGATTGTTTCTAGTGTAGTGTGTGTGAGCAACAACATCGTCCTTAGGTGGGTAAAGGGTAAACTTAGGTTTAGGCAGAGGTGGAGGTTTATGTGACAATGGGTAAAGGATGAGTTTAGGTTGTTTTTGAGTTTGTTGTTTGTGTGAAGGTGGGTAAAGGATTAGAGGATTCTTAGGATGTCCTATAGGGTATGTATGAGGTCCATTGATCGAGTGGGGTCTAATGGACACTTGTACATTCATAACCTCAATAGTCTTGGTTTTATGTATCTCTAATAATGGGCAATCTAGAATCACCTTTTTATCGTTAGCGAAGGAAGACATATTTCCATTTTCTAACACCATGGTATTCTTCCTAGGAGGAGATTTTTTAGGAGAACTATGAATCAAATGTTCTTGACATTCATGGATTGGTTAGATTCTAAAATGACTTCATCACAAGTAGGGGAATGATCAATGGTTGAATTATCTTTCTCAATAAGGGTTTTCTTAGGTGAAAGAGGACAACTAAGATTCAGATGACTCTCATTAGTTGTGTTTTCTAACATCAAAGCATCTCCCTTACAACTAGGGGACATACTAGGAGAGGAACAAGTATGACTATCATGATCATTTACAAATTCATTCCTTTGTTACCTAATGTCCTCCAAAATGGGAGAGGTAGGGAAAGGATCCTAAAGACGGTTGTTGTAGACCAACATATCCTCATTAGTTATAATATTATCTTCCTAAAAATCATTCTCACAAGATAAAGGAGAATGGAAATTAGGTAAGGTGATGTTTAGGAATGTGTCAATGATTTCATTCTCTTGTGCTAAAATATCTTCCCAAAGGGGATGAGGAGAAGGACAAACAAGATCCTCATCACTCTTAATAATTGCATCTTCTTTTTCCAAGATACCCTCATCATTAAAAGAAGAGGTATCATGAGAAGAACAAATATGATCATCATGGTTATCTATGTTTGTATGATCTTCTATCACATCATCCACACAAATAGGAGAGATAGGAGGCGGGGTAAGTTTAAGGAAAGTATTATCATTTTCACTCTCTTGTAGTAAGAGACTCTCATAACTAGGGAATGCATTGAATGAATAACTATCATGTTTTTTAACTAACTTTTTCTTTGCAAACTTGGAGAAGATTGAAACAAACATTTTTTTAAAAAAGTAATTTATCCAAACATGAAATGCATTTTTTTTAGTTTTCAAGCAAGATGATTTTCTAGTAACACGATGCAATAATTTGAAAATGAAATGGTGTAGGGTCAAAATTGAAATTGGAAAATGCATGAAATGGGATAATTTAAGCTAGATCTAATGAAATGTATGTTACAAAAACTCAACCAAGAAATATAGATAGTTAATGGTAGCAAACAAAAGATTAAAATAGGATTTTCAGTTTTGTAAAACGTAGTTTCAGGGCTGAATAGGGACTAAGTTGCCCAAGGTGGCAAACTAGTCCTAGTAGGGATTTTCTTGAGAATTTTTAGATTTTTTTGATTTATTTTGATGTTTTTGGTGCTGTATGATGCAAAACTTAGATTCCAATGCAAAATTTTAGAAAGTTTCAATAATTTAATATGCAAAAATGTAACCTCTTTGTAGTTTCACTAATGCAAAATTTGAAACCCTAGAATACATGTAACTTAACTAATACAATATGCAATGCAAGTCAATTCTAGGATGATGAAGGATTCCAAAATTATAAAAGAAAGTATTCTAAAGTTGGTTTCACCAAAATGTGGACACCAATTTTTGGTATCCAAGGGTTCTCTAACTCTTTTATAGTTTTTCACCTAAAAGGAGAGAAATGGAACCAAAATTTGGAATGTCTACACTCAAAATCAATGCAACGATGGATGAAGTATGCCCAAATACAATTTCTTAATGCAAAAAGCTAATAATAGATGTTGACCATTAATGAAAAACTAATGAACGGTAAGCTATTTGAAAACACATTATGATATTATGATATTGCTATCAGGATTCAACCGTGTAGTTTCGAGTCAAACTCATTGACCCATGTTTCATGAGTAGTGGTTCAACAAGAACCCATCTCTCATGATATCGAGGAGCAGTACTGGGATGGGTGACCTCCCAGGATGAACCAGTGCTTCACCTCTGTGAGCATCACCTAGATGCAATGAGTGCTAAGTGGACCATTCGATATCATGAGAGATGGGTTCTTGTTGAACCACTACTCATGAAACATGGGTCAATGAGTTTGACTCGAAACTACACGGTTGAATCCTAATAGCAATATCATAATTTGACATGCTATGGAAAATTAACTCCTACTTATCACATTATGATATGCAAAAGCACCTAGAAATGAAGGTAAATTGTAACATAAATTAATGAAACTAAAGGTGTGCACCTAGAGGATGAAAAGGATGGAATGAGGGACTAGAATCCTAAAAAAATTGATGCATAAGTAAACTAGGACACTTGTGCCAATATGGGCGACTTAGTCCCAGATCTAGAAAAAAATTATCCACAGCCCATTTCAACCAAATGGGTATGAAGAACTATAGAAAATACTGAAAAACGGGTTCAGTGGGACTAATTCACCACTGTTGGAAACTTAGTCCACTTCTAAATTTCTAAAAATCTAAAGGTGGAAAGAGAAGCCCTCGGTTTGCACTTTTATTCTTGATAGGTGTTCACTTTTGAAACTCTAATTTTTGGGCCTGAAAATAACTTTTAGTGGATATTTTGGCTTTGAAAGTAAGGAGAGGTCTTCAACAACTTTGCAACTTGACATTTAATGATTTTCAAGCCTTCAAGATACCTAAATCTACAAACACACAAGGAAAGAGAAAGAAATGTTGGATGTTAGGCCATGGGGGTTTGCCTTGGTCAAACCCCTTTTTAGGGAATTAAACCAAACTGAAGAAATAATCTAATGAAGCATGAAATAATGGAGTTATCACCTTTGCATGAAGATAGATCTTGATTTCCTATAGAAAAATATGAGGAATTTTCCCTTAAATGTCTGAAAAATGTTATCTTGATGACTTGGAATGTTAAAACCCTAACTTGCTTGACTTAAGAACATGATGAATGAATGATGATGAGTTATGAATTATGGTTTATAATATTGTATTTATAGGTAATCAATCTAATTTTCCCATTAATTTGATCCCTAAGTCCGACATGAAGGAAAAATAAACTTAAATTCTATTTTTTCCCACCTAAACCTTGAAAATAGGCCAAATGGGACTAAGTTGCTAGGTTGGTTGACTTAGTCCCACTCGGATGGGAATAATTCACCTAGATGGGTGAATTGGTCTCACAAGGGCTATTTTTCCAGCTAGATTATCTGGGAATGAATAATTCTAGTTGTTATGTTGATTTCAACAACTATTTGATCAAATCGAGCCTCGAGATGCATAATATGGGGCAATAGGGGCCTATTAATGATGATTTATAGGGTAATTAGGGTTTTAGACACAAATTTAGATGTTAAAGTGTGATTAAATTCACTTTACATCATTAAAATGAGGTCCACATAGCCTAGAAAGGTACATCCAATGTGAATGTGTAAGACATTACAACACTAGATTAAGATTAGGTATAAGTTACAAGATTTCTAGAATAATGTGATAATTCCATTGAATACATTTTGCAACATTGAATTAGGAGATGGGCTCACTAAGTCTAGAGAGGCATGGAAGTATTTTACAACACTTTACAACACCTTCACAAGACATCGTTAAATGCATTTTATTCAGTTTTGAAGGGTCCAAGACCTAGTGTGGATGTGTAAAACACCTCACAACACCAAATCAAGGCCTCATTAAGTCCAATTTATCATCAATTATTCCCATATCAAGCAAGGTATACACTTTTTGGTAACACAATTATGATTAAAATTATATTTATTATGCTTAGTTAATTGATAAAACCCTAGAAAAGTGTGAAAGTGTGTTACAACACGTCACAACACTTTTGCAAGGTACCATTAAATTCCATTAGTTTACAAGGGTAGTTTACAAGGGCCCAATACCTAATGTGAATTTATTATGCACATTACAAAACTAAATCAAGGCAACATTAATCCAAAATCTGCAAGAAGGACCCAAATGAGTGTGAAAATATCAAGGGGCCCATTTATTGAAATTACATTTAGCCCCCACTTTAGTGAGAGGATGAACCTACTTCAAACTCACACTAAAGTAGATAAACATGCACCAATAGGGGTTCTAATGAATCAATGCTAGGAAGAAGGGACAAAAAAAACAAGAGGGGTGATCAAGCCCCTAGGATGAAGATCCCATTGCAAACCAACATAAGCACAAAATAATGCACATAAAAATGATATAAAGAACAATGACAAGGCCAAGCACACACTGCCAAAAATGAAAAAGAGAAAAAAAATAAAAGAATCGGATCAAGCTTCAACTGTTTACCCATCAAGATGTGGATCAGATCTAGGCTATTTTTCCTAAAAATGCATACTCACTTTAAGGTGACAAAACTCCTAGCTATCCACTAGGTGAGAAGTACTAATGGGTAAGACACATACACTCATGGTGGGTATGTAATCACACATACAAGTGGCTATGGGGAAAGTCATGCCTCAGATTGGGCTTCCCACTCAAACCATACCAAACTTATACCTCCTAACAACTTTAACAAGGTGCCACAAAAATGATTTTTGAGCTTCATGAAACAAGAAAAACTTTGTATGCTTCGAGCTCATTAACAAACATGATGGCACTACAGGCATGCAATTTGTGTTATGCAAGGTGGCCATAAAACAAAAAATGCAAAATGCAACATGCAAAGAATGTTCAAAGGAGTCTTGCTTAGTTCATGTGAGGTATTTAACTTAGGGAACATTGTGCCTAATGTCTCCAAGAGTAGACCAATCAATGAATAGAAGATTCAAAACTTAGGGGATGCAATGCATCACATCAAGCCACTAAGAGGAATATAATATGCTAAGAGAAATCATGCTCTTGAAGGACATTACACCCAATGTCATCTACAAAGCGAATTTTTTTTTGTATGAAGAATGCTACACTACGAATCAAGAAAAAGGAAACTGCAAAAGAATAATTCCAATGTATGCCCCCACTTTAAAATAATTTCTAGACACCATTCTATGAGCAATTAATGTAAAATAGAAAATGATAAATACAAACAATATGGAATACATGAGAGCTAACTTGGAAAGCCCTATGCCAAGTCATATGTTTCTGAGTAAAGTTGCATCATACAAGAGAAAAAAGAAAAGAGAGGGGGTTGCCCCAAAACTGATCACACCAAACACATAAGGGATCTATGGATTTTGGGTTAGTATGTTCTTTGCTACAATGCTTTTAGAGAGATTTGAACTATCATCATCCCCCAAATACACATAGAACTAGAAGAATGACACAAAGAGAGTGAAAACAAAGAAAAACCTTTTAAGTCAACATGGAAGAGACATGAATGTCTCAATGCCTTGCATCATCCCCAAAAGGAAAACACAAGACAAAAAAATGAGAAAGATAAACGAAAAGAAAAAACAAAATAAAAGCATTTTGGGTCAACATGAAAGAGACATAGGGTGTCTCAATGCCTTCTATCATCCCTAAAAGGAAAACACAAGAAAAATTTGAGAAAATGAAAAGGAAAATGAAAAAGAAATCCTTTTGGTTCAACATGGAAGAGACATGAATGTCTCAATGCCTTGCATAATTCCAATAAGGAAAACACAAAAAAAATGAAAAATATAAAAAGAAAAGGAAATGCATGACATAGAGAAGAATGAAGGTACAAATATAGTAATGTCACAATGAGAGAGAACATCAAAGAGAATGTCATAGGGGATCACATTATGCACATGCAATCACAACAAAGAAAATGAAAAATAAATAATACACAATACTAGTAAGGAAAATGTGAGTAAACCTATGAGCGATTCATCTTCCTCCCAATCATGTTCTTTGCATATCAAAGGTGGGAAACTAGCCAAAGGTACAAGCAAGTGCCAAACTATGAGAAGCACTAGGTTCAACACTCTTTATAGGAGATTTGTCATTTAAGCTTATGGAAGAGGAAAACAATGTATTCAGTTCATTATACACCTCTTCATAAATTTTAGCAACCTCGCCATCATCATCTAAGTTGATCATAATAGGGGATCGAAGGATAATTTCCATGTAGGAGTTCAAATCTTGTTGTGGAGGTTGCATTGAATTTTCTATTTTTGGGGTAGAGTCATCATGCATTACTTCAATCAAGTTTGGATTTTGATTTTCTTTGTTTAATTCTTCATGTAACTTGTGAGAAAGGGCATGACATCTACACTTATGCTCTTTAGCACCTCTATTTTTTTTTATTTTTTTTTCAAGTTGCATTTGTGTAGGAGCAGGTTGATCAACCGTAGGTTTATTTTCATCCCTAAGGGGATGAAAGGAAGGAGCCATAGGAGGTTGTTCAACTACTTTCTCTTTGACTTTGAAAACTTATTTTATTCTAGGAGGTGTTACAGGGTTGGTTTCATTGTCTCTTGGTTGTTTGAAGTGGATGTATGTGAAGTTTCCATTTTTGGTTGGTCTTGGTTGTTTGGTTCTTGTTTAGGTTCAAGCATGGTTTTGTCAAGGATGGGAGTTTCGAAGGTGGATGGGGACATGTTTCAAAGAGATAGTTCTTCTCTCTTCTTTGCCTTGAACTTTTGATAGGACAAGAAAATAGAGTCTTCTCAAGGTTTTATAAGTTTTCTAGGTTTAGGACAAAAGACATCTAGGGAAAAGTTTCCTTTGGAAGACAAGGGGTTAAAGTCACTATGGTGAATAGTGAATATTTCATTTTCAAAAGGAAACTTTAAGCATTTATGCAGAACTGAGGTGAAAAATTTCATAGAGCTAAGCCATGGGTGTCCTTGCTTCACACGAAATTGGTTTGACTATGGAATGATGGAGAATGTGACATATAATGTTTTTGGTCCTATTTACAATGGTATGGTGATTGATCCTATCGTAGGGCACACAAACCCATTGTGTGTCTTGATCCATGCTTTTAGTTTAACATATTCATCTTGATAGTTTAACTAATAAGGAAATTTTGGTTCTTTTTAAAAAATCCTTTTTGTTTTGTTTCTATAGAGAGTTTTTTTTTGGGTGTGAAGAATATGATATTGAATAAGGAAGATTTTTTAGAAAAAGATATGTTTCTCTTGGTGCATCAATGAAAGGAATATTTTTGTGCAAACAAGAGTACATATTTTTGGAAACCTTTAAATACTCAATGTAATTTTTTGATGATACAGTGTGTTTGGTGTGCATCTATGTCTAGGTCGATACTTTAGGAAATCAGTATGAAATAAAGACACAATATTTTTGAATGCATACAAAATTGAGATTGGAAAAAGAGATTGAAAACCCCTTATGCTTAATAAGCTTGAGTGTACCTCATAATTGATGAAAAAAACATAGAACAATTAAGCATGATCCTTCTAGATACCAAAATTATCTTCAACATAATCATAACAACTTAACTCTAGAACTGAAAGTCATACTTAGACTTAACCAAAAAGAAATCTAGACCAACAACACTTCTCCTGGACCTCAACCACATACAAAAAAAACCACAAATTACAAGCGGTGAACATAACTCACACTATATCATGAATTTTAGAAGCCAAAAATTTGGATATGGGCATGTGCACGATCATGATGGGCCAAAAAGTGGCGATATGTAAGTGATATAATGGCCCATGTGGCTGACGATATTTTTTTTACCCAAAATTGATGAAATGAAAAGGGTTTTTAAAGGAGATTCTCAACTTTCCACCAATATAAATTATGCTTTAGTTTGAATTAAATAAGTAATTAGTATTCATTTTCTATTTGAATTATGATGAAAGTCCGTATTGATAGGCTGATTGAAAAACCTTTATATCTTTCAAAAGGTATCACATTTTTTGAATCTGAAACATGTGTCATTCTATGATTTGCATACTATAGGATTAAAAAATAAAATTGAACTTCATCAAATTTTGACCAAGTTAAGGTGATCAGACATACAAGTTTTTATATTTTTTAAAAGTTGTAATAAAAAAATCATAATTAATTATATACTTCAAAAAAAATTACAAAAATATATGCATCACATTGGGACATGAGTCCTCTACTTATATCTAAAATATTATAAAAAAATGTTATTATTTTATTGTGGTTAGGGTGGTTAGACAAACACCTACTTGTTTTTTCCCTAAAATTTAAGTACTACTGCATTGAAATTTCAAATTTTCACCAAATAGATTTATTTATTTTTTAAATAAACATAGTAGTTTAGAAACTAAATTCAATTTTCTATAGATTCTATTCTTACATATTTTTGAAATAATATAGATAACTTATTCAAATTTTTATGTCAAGTTGCCTAACTTTGATTTTTTTGAATTTTTTGCCACTTAAGGGCCTATTTTTTCCATCATAATCCTGCACATACCCATATAGTAGCTTCCAACAACCATGATCAACATATTTGAACTATACACACATAGAAGAAAATCCTAGAGCAAAACCTGGAGCAACCACTAAACACCTGTAGTCATCCTTCAATACAATTTTCTCAATATCCTTGACAAATTCAACCAATAACATGCATCCATGACATTAATAACAAAAACAACCAATTGATAACCAATTGACCAATTGATATAAATTACACCACCTTACAACAACTTCATACCTACAACAATATTATGGCTACATGAATTGTCATTGATGTTGTTGAAATTCCAAGACCAAAATTCAAGAAAAAATCATAGAAATCCATGGAAAATAACAAGGATGAAGCATTCTCCCATGTTCCTATCAATTTAATGCATTAAGATGATGTTTTCATCTACGTTCATTCAAAGTTGGATAAATAAAACCATTTGAATATGGAAGAGTTAAAATTCAATCATGTCTTGGGTGATTTTTGTAAGTTGAAGCTTGAATATGTGAATGTGGAACTAAAAGGATTAGATGTGTGGAAGGGTTTTCCAAAAAAAAATATATGAAGATGAATGAGTCAAAAATACTTATAAGAAATATTCATGAGGATATATTTTTTCTTGATAAACCATATCTAATCACAAAGGAAGCTATCAAGGTTGTCATTAATGTTTGCTCCTCCAGACCTATTCCTACACTAAAACCTATCAAGAATGAAGAGGTTTCGAGGCTTATGAGAGCTAAATTTTATAAAAGGGCATAAACTCTAGTTGACATAGAAAACCTAGGAGTCTTTTATGATACAATGAGTATTGCATAAAAAATATACTACTCAAATAGAGAAGGCTCTACTACCACCACTACAATTAATACACCACATTTGATGGTGAAGAAAGGAAAATTATTTGATCTTTATGAGCTTATATGGAAGCAGCTATTGGACAATCCACATAAAACAAAGAAAATAAGGTATGAATTCTAGTATGTATATTTGATCATTTGTATTATGTTCTATTTCATGAATGAATTATTAGGTATGAATAATATGGTTTGGAGAAGGGACATTCCTATATCACATTAGATTAGGGAATACATACATAAATTTTTGAACATCAATCTATGTAATACAATTTTTTAGGAATTATTTAAAACCTTCTAGAGTGAAATGTAAAGGAGGGATGGGATACCACCTCAAGATATAGAAAGGTACAAGGATGTGATCACTTTCATGGTTGATAAAGATAATTGTTACATGGAAGTGATTGAACCAAGGACTTCCTATATTACAAGGCTACCCTATGAAATTTCTAAAGAAAATTTGATTTCATATGATGAAATGTTGCTCAAAAAACCTTAGGATACCACCATTGAGAAATTTGGTAATTATGATGAAATAACCAAAAAGCAATTAAAAAATAATGTAGAAGAAAATGTAAAGAGGAAAGTAGGAAAGGTGATGTCAAAGTTAAAGAGGGTGATTAGCATTGCCAATGTTTTGCAAATTTATCACAAGCCTCCTCCACCAGCAGTCCATAAGGACCAAGGAAATCAAGAAAATATACCCTCGTTAAAACTTTCAAACCTACTTAATCAACTCCTAGTAGAAAAAGAGCCACTACTAATGTTCTGGAAAATCCAAGACTGCTAAAAGAAATAAGCCAAGAACTAAGGAAAAAGAAATAAGAGAAATTTTTACTCTAGTAAATGTGGTTGATGATGAGGAAGATGAATATGAAGAACATAAATCACATATGTTGAAGAGGAGGAAGAAGATTGAAAAAGAAGAAGAAGAAGAAGAGATTATCCACATAAAAAGAAATTGAAGAAGACACAATGAAGCCTCCTTTAGAAGCATCTAAGCATGAGCATTTACAGCTTGGGGATACTATCAATGCAATTATAGAGCATGATGTGCTAAAGAGGTCATTATAATTTATGATGAAATGGGCCCTACTATCAAATCCATAATTGAGAAAGAAATAATCGTGTATATGAGTAGCTTCAATATGGATCCATATGAAATCACGGATCAACTTTTGGAAAGCTTGGAAGATATGATGATAAACAAAAGGAATGAAGATATAGTAGAATAAGTAAGGATGAGACAACATGCATTAGAAAAGGCCCGTGTATCCATCTCTCATAAATAAAGGATCAAATTATCTCAATATCAAGAATACTAATTTAAAATCAAACTGTGAAGCATATTTTCCTTGGTCATTTTCATTTTCGGCTTGTGTTGACATTTTCAGTTTTGAGTGTCCCCGTGCTTAAGGAAAATTATTAGAAAGACACACAATGCACCACGTGGTGGTTGCATGGCTTTCATCTCTCATCTTCCTTTCAGGAGAAGGTTCTGGACATGTGTTGACTTGTTGGGAATTCTCTTGGGAGCTATATTCATAAGCTCAAAGTTTTCCGCCTAGATGACACATCACCTCTTTGCCATAGGTAGTTTGCTTCTTCTATAGAGTAATATGTTTGAACAAGAGTTTGTCAAAGTTGGTTGGATTTCTTCCTTTCTTCTTTTTATGATGATTTTTTGGGTTGGTTCCTCGGGATGAGGTGACTGGTAAAAAAGACCTCTTGGTAGGCTATTATTTCTAAGATTTGATCATCTACAATCCCTTATCTTTGCCAAATATCTAGAAGACATAAATGCAGTAGTTGAGAATAAATGAAAAAAGATTTATGTGGCCTAACCAAGGATCCATGATCATATTACAAGCTATCAAGTGACAACATCTGGAAGTATTAATTTTGTGGTAAGGTGGTGCTTTCTTCTTCTGGTGGCTATAAAACCAAGGCGGTAACATAGTAAAGGGTTGGATTCCAAGTAGTAGTTTCTTGATAAAGAAAAATTTCTTTAGTTTTCTTAGGATTTTTAGAATAATTTTTAGAAACAAGTTGTAGAACTACTTTATTCTGGCATGTTATATCTATTAAGCTTTTAACTATTGTTAGATTGGCATTCCACCTTTGTTTCAAAGTTCATTTGATAATTAAAGCACAAACTATTAAGGAGAATTTATTGAGACTGTACATGTATGGACCTTTTCAAGCTTTATTTCTTTATATTGTCATTTTGAAGAAAACACAGTGTCTTGCAAGATGAATCTAGATAGTTTAAGTAGTGTATTTCTATTTTGTATGCTTGTATTGCAAGATAGTAACTTAGGAAAACTGGACTATGTCATTGGACTTCTCCATTTTTCTAAAATTTGTTATTTTATTGTACTATTCTATATTAGGAAATAGAGTTCATTTGATTCCTAAGATATTGTTCTGATAATTGTAAGAAGTCTTTATGTTTTATTGAACCTTGATGAACACTATCTGTGGAAAAATTTGAAAGTTTGTACTATGCTTAAAGCTAACATTTGTTATTCATTCTCTTTCCAACAATGAAGGGTAGTGGAGTTTTGTGTCTATTTATATCACTCAAAGGAATGATTAAGGTTTAAATGTTGTAAAATCTTTGGTGCATCACCTTTTATGTTTTATGTCTACATTTCCTTCTCCCCTTATCTCAAACCCCAAAAGAAGAGTTGGATTTTTATTAAAATCTTGGAGGTATTCAGTGAGATGCAATTTGTCCCCCACTCATTGATTTTTTCATAAGATTGTCAGAGAGGCGCAAGCTTTGATGATCAATGGTTCTTTTTCTAGCACACCTGGTGAGTCAAGAAGTTTTCCAAATTCCTGATTAGAAGTCAAAAATATTTCTTGAATCGGGCTAAGGAAGGACAATGGAAGTTTCATTCCTAGAGTCTAAACAAGAGCATCTTCGAGAGGTCACTTCTAGTACTCTCAGTTACCTACCTAGACCCCTACAAGAAAAAGACTTACAGGTTTTGTATGACCTATAAGGAGCAATAGAGTAAGAAGTAAGAGCCTAGTATCTAGAACTTTATCTAATCTACCTAGAGGATTAAATTTCCAAATTAGAATACCAGTATATCTGACCCACAAAAACCTTTTCTCTATGACTCACGTACCTTCCCCTACTCCTAGGAACTTTGTAACATGGGTGATCCCATAATAGTGGTTTACAATTTTTGGCCAAACTGGACACTGAAATTATTATTTTTAACTAAATCTTCACATTCGGGCACCTATAGCGGCTAAACTGTGGGGAATTTGAAGATGGTGCAAACTAGAGTCTCATCAAATTTTGTCTGCAGATTCTAAAATATTTTTTCAAAATTTTTGGAATCAAATTGCACTTTTTCCATCTCCCACCTAAAATAGATTTTTTTAAAACAACATTTTAAAAAGTGATGCACACCGTATAATGCATAACTTTTTCCATGAAGGATAAAATTCTAATTCTTCAAATTTAGATTTGTAACTCTGATATCTAGTGCTTCCACTTAGTTAGATAGTTTTTTATTGAATATTTTTCCTTAATCAAGTTTCAAAATCAAACAAATTACAATTTACACGTGATAACGCGTAACTTTTTGTATATGTCAAAATTTAATTTATTTTTTTGTTGGATCAAGAACTTCAATATCTAGTGCACTCATATTTTTCAATTTTTTTTGATAATTTCTATTTTTCCACATGTGAAGAACAAAGAAATTCATTTTCGATGAAAAGCCTATGTTTAAGAAAACTTAAAAAACAAATACATAACAAAACTAAAACATATTAAAATTATATTCATTGGATAGCTTGTTCTGAGGAATACCATAATCATTTCAAATAAATTTTAAATTAATTCATTTGATCCCTCAAAATCTAAATCAAAAGTGATTTTTTATCAGCATTTTGATAGGTGTAAAGGAGACACATTTATAGGTATGGTTTAAAACTAGTGAGGTTCTATCCAAGGGGTTTGATCTAAGGTGATTTGATCAAACCCTCTTCAATTGGAATCCTTAAAATGGAACTTTTTAAGGCTTAAATCATTATATTTTCTAAAAATATGTGATTTCAGCTAAAATTCATTCCTCTCAGGAATTGTAAACCACTATTATGACAGCACCTACATGGGATAGTGGTAGTCTAGTACTACTACCCACACCCACAGATGTATGGCCTATTATACCCGTTAACACCCCCAAGGCCAGTACAAGATTCTCTGGAGAAGATTTCAAAACCCCTTATGAAAACCTTCAAGATATAGTGGAGGTATGTATGGTGCATAACATATTAGAGGAAAATGTTGCATTAAAATTGTTGGCCACCTCATTCAAAGGGAAATCCCAAGATTGGTATCAATCTTTCGCTTTGGGCTCTATCCTCTCCTAGGACCAACTTGGAGAATGCATGTTTAAATGTTTCTCATAAAAGGGAGATTGTTCCTCATTGCTACAACAACTGATTACCATCAAGAGGGCTCTGCATGAAGCAATGAATGAATTTAACACCATATTCCATAAGACCTGACAAAGGATCCCCATCACTGCTTGACCTCAAACTGCCATGGCATTCATGTTCTATCTGAAGGCTTTTAACCCTAACATCACAGTCATGATAACCTATATGGGAGGTGATATCTTGTCTGACACATATGAGGTGGCAGTATGCATGAAAAATAGTCTGATTGATGTTGGGAAGTTTTCGCCATGGCCCCTGATGCTAGTCTTTGCAAAAATATCTAATGGTCTAATGGGAAAAACTACTTCAAGCACTCCCATGACATAGTTAACGTTGGTCACTCCGCAGTTAATGAATGTGCATCCCACCACTCAAGAAAGTGTGTCAGGATTTTCCTCAATGGCAACATATATTAGCAAGAAGAAGGATCTCATGTGGACTTTCGCTAACGATTTGGTCATTATCAAATAACAACAAGCGATGCTCCTAAAGTAGACTACCCAGACCTATGGTGGAGGGAAATTGTCTTATCAACATAATCCATATCAAGGATTCTCAAAAGGAGGAAGTAAATAGACAACATCCACTAGCCAGATAGTTCTGGTCACCATGCCATTAGAGATAGTCAAGGATAGTTTAAATAAAGAATTAGTCCTATGCCAAAATAATTTGGAAGAAGACAAAAATGTTTGGTTCTTTCTGTGTATCGATAGTCACATGCCCCAAAATTTCCCAAGGGGGGGTATGTATCAAAGGGTAGTGGAAAAAAGAAGCAAGGGCATGCTCCTAAATGCAGACAATTATGAGTCATCCAAAATGGAAAATGCACATTGCATAGCACAAATGCAAGGAATGGCCCTAGTGCAAGAGCTAGATATAGCACTTGACCAAGCTCTATTCTCATGGCTAGAAGAGGAAGAGGCTATGTTCACAAATGAAACTCCGACGACTAGTGTTTCACAAGTGCAGTCAACTTATGAGGTCAAAAATAAGGCTCATAGGAGAGTACGTACAACAAGCTTTGCCACATCCTCTGCCACACCAATCATTTTCATAGATAAAACCAATCTCATCTCCCACTATCTAATCTTTTCTATAGTTGTACAACAGATCATTGGAGGAGGCTGAGATGACCAAAATGCATTTCATGTCAAAATGATTTCTTCAAAATTTGAGAGAAGTACCACCATTTAAAACCAAGGTATAAACAACTAAGACACTTAATGTAGTGGAGAAATTGAAGAAGGTGCCAACCCATGTATCATATTGGGATGTCACATCAATCCCTGAACAAAAAATGCTACTTCAAGAAGCATTAAAAGAAGAACAGAAAAGTTCACTTAAGGATGTAGATCAACCAGACAATCAAAGTAGAGACAATAGATCCTTGCTACCACATCAGGAATTGAAAGCTACAACTTATGCAAATGATGTAGGCAATGAAAGGGAGAAATAGGTAAGCAGAACGAATCCCACGCCTTTATTTTAACACTTATAGTGGGAGATAAACCATTGTATAACAATATGATTGATTCAGGGGCTAGCACCACTGTTATGCCAAAACAAGTGGTGGATGATTTGTAGCTAAAGTATGAGCCTCTTGAAAAGGTAATCATGTAACTAGATGGGAAGAAGGTTCTGACTATTGGACCGATAAAGGACTTGTCCCTGACTCTTTTCTCCTCCCCAAGGAAAAGAGTTACATAAGAAGTAGTAGTGATTTCAGAATGTGTCTATCAAGAGATTTCACCACCAAGCTCGGTGGATACCTGGCACTTGACTGGTCCCACCCAATATTGAGAACCAAGCATGGGGAAAAGATTAAGATCCTATCCAAATCCTTGCATCCCAAACATATTGTGGATGACACAAACCTATGTTTTAGGGATGCATATACCTCTTTTCTCTAGCAAGAGAGATATTGTGTAGAAATGTCAGAAGAAGAGGGAGATACAATTAGATGGACTCCAGAAGAAGAAGTTTTGCTTAACTAATTCACCAATTTCAATCCATTTGTTAACTTCCATACAACAGGCCGAGGAACCTATGTAATTTTTGAATGCGATCAGGTTTTTTCTAAAAATGATCAAGGATTAGAATGGATCCAAAAACTCATTTGAGAATAGTCTATGGGCCCTATATTTTGTTGGTGCCAAGTGTAAAGCTGGATCTAGAGTAGGTGTCTGATTAATATCCTCGATCGGATCCAAAACTCTTAGATCTTATCATTTTTTGTTTTCATGTTCGAGTGACGAAACTAAATATGAGGCTTTGGTCCATGGTCTAATCGTTGCTCAAAAAAAGGGTGTTAAGAGAGTACAAGTTTTTAGAGATTTAGAGCTAGTGGTGAGCCAATTCTGCAGCCAAGCAACCATAAAGAACACTTGAATGAAGTCATATAGAAAAATCATTTGGGATCTCATCGAGAATTTTGAAGCCTTCAACATACAAATAATTTTGCAATCATAAAATAGTATTGTTGGTCAGATGTTTCTAGATGGTCCACAATTTGAACTAGTTTCTAACCTGACAAAGCAGAGCATGGCATAAATTATTGTTGGACCCTCAATTCCTAATAAGAAATAAAATCTGCAAATTCTAGGTGATGACATTCAACAAGCCTTTGACTATCCACCACCAAAGATGGGCTTTCTCAAAGACACAAGGAATGGAAAACAAAGATTCTCTATGGATTTGGGGGGTGGTAAAGAACTTAACGTTAGAAGCAATAAGAAACTGAAAGACGGAAAGGGAAATCCTTCCAAGAACAAGAAAAGGATAAAGGATCTATGCTTTAGGTATGGTCTAAAAAGATACAACTGAGGCATATTTTAGTGTACTATTGATTTGGCGAATGGATCAAATCCATTCGATAGAGACAAAGGTTAGTCAATCTGAAAGATGAAACTATGGTGGCACAAGAACTCACCAGGTAGGCCAGATTTGGGACCATAGATGTCTTGTCATTGGTAAGGTACATTGTATGGATGGTGACAAGATTAAGGATTTTCTCCCTATTAGATAATCCCTCAAGATGAGATCGGGTCTATGAAAATGAGTTCAACCAATGTAGGATGACATTTACAACTAAGTGGGGAATGTTCATATATTTAAAGATATCATTGGAACTCTCTAATGCTAATGTATATTTTCAGTGGGAAGCAAGAATTTCCTTAGAAGGGTTGATCAACCAAACT
Organism: Sequoia sempervirens; assembly: GCA_007258455.2. NCBI lineage: Eukaryota > Viridiplantae > Streptophyta > Pinopsida > Cupressales > Cupressaceae > Sequoia > Sequoia sempervirens. The sequence goes on along the minus strand of VDFB02000008.1, from coordinate 49,507,497 downwards.
ATCCTCATAAATCTGGACGACCCGACAATCTTTTCTAGATCAAAAAATGATTGTTTTAATCACCAAGAAAAGGTTTTCCAGAAATACCAACAATTTGGATTTTCTTTAAATCCAGAAAAATGTCTCTTTGAAGTACTTCAAAGAAATATTTTTAGCTTCTAGAATTAAAAAGAGTGAACAAATATAAAGCCTGAAAAGGTCTGAGGAATAAAGGGGTTGCATTTCCTCCCGAGGAAAATTAATTTTGTTAGTAGATTCATATCGAATGTCCTGAGCATTGTGTGACTGGTCACCTTGATGTCTAGAGAGAACCTACCTTTTGAATGGAATTCCAAGGAAACAATAGCTTCTGATGAACTAAACTCGACCTTCTCCAAAACCCTAGTGCTGGTTAGCCCAAATGTTTTTGAAATTTTTTTACTTTACGAGAAAAGTGGCCAATATAAGGTAGTTCCTATACTTGCTAGGAAAAATAAGAGATACAATGAAGAGCATCCTATTATATTCCATTCAAGGATCTTGAAAGGTTTCGAAGCCATTGTGTGGAGATACATCACCAACAGAAAAAATGCCAATTTTATTAGAGTTCTAGCAACTAGGTTTGGTTGACTCAAAATTATTATGTCTAGAAATGCCCTAGTTTTTGTGAAGTTAGGAATGACAATTTTTGCTGTCAGAAGTAGGGTTTTCACGAAAATCTCATCAAGTTACTATCCACAAGGAAATGAGGTAACAAGATTGATCAACAAAAGCCTAATCAAGATAGATAAGTGTATTGGGTGAAAGTAATAGAGGGATTGGCACAAAAAATTGGGAGTTGCTTTGTGGACTGACCAAATTATTTCCAATCAAATTTTAAGGATCTCCCCTTATGGATTGGTTTATAAAAAAAGGGTGTTTGTACCCATTTCCATAATAATTCTTTCTTTACAAGTAATGAAAGCTCTAAAGATTAAAAGGGAAAATAAAATTAAGGTACGACTAGGAAATCCCCTCAAGCTAGAGGAGGATAGAAGAAAATCTCATGGAGGCATGATCAATTGCTAGCAAATGGCTGAGCAAGGCTTTGGAAAAAGGGTTTCTAACCCAGAATTCAAAAGAGGGAGTTCAGTGCAAAATTATGAGAGGCATACTAAAAAACCAGGGCAACACATGAAATTTGAAGCACTATGGAAAAGGCCTTTCTGAATCAATGCATACAAAGTAAAGAATGTGTATGAATTTAAAGATATGAAAGAAAATACTTTGGATATACTGGTGAATGGTATTTATCTAAAAAAATTCCATTAAAATGCACAGTTATTTGAAAATTTTAACAGTTATGTACCATATGTAAAAAATTTGTAGATATTTTGAAATATTGAGAATAAACAACCAACAAAACACTAAAGAAACAAAACTTCATATTATATTATATTAATTAGGAATTTACATATAATGCATGGCCTGAGGTTTAGAATTGAACATGAATCTCTCTCAAGTGAAACCTAGGAGTAATGGGTAAGAAGAAGTAAAATGGAGGAAATGAGAAAAAGATAGTAAAATTAAGCCTCCAGCCATCATAGTCGAAGGAAAGGTCTTGTCATCGAGTTTTTCTTCTTCTTCCATTTTATTTTTTTTCTTCTTCTTTTTCACCAGAATACAAAAAGAGGGTTAACACATGACACACGTGGGTCACACAACATAGACCTAGGGCCTAATCTCCATGAATTTGCACTTGAAAGCCAATGTGCTTCCTCCAGGTGCTACCCGGAACTTGCTCCGCCTCCATATTCTCACAAAAGAAATATGGCCATCGGTTGAGAGGAGAAATGGTGCATCTCAATGTCCATGGTGCATAAATCAGTCAAGAAGGGAAGCCAGAGTACATATATTACATAATCCATGTTCCTACGAAGGTCCATAGTGCTTGGAATTCCAACACCGAGGATGGCCACTTGTACTATCTCGCCCAACTCTTCCATCAGTGAAATGTCAAAAATCTTCTAGCATAACTCAATTATCATGGGCTTGGATACATTCAGGTCCATCAGTGAAGCCACAAACTAGGAAAGCATGTTAAAGTTGCTCTGAAGCTAGTACCAAGGCCAACAAACATTCTAATAAGTAGAAAATTATGGTGGAATGGGAATAAGCAGAGGCTAGATAGCTTAGAAGAGTATTTGTTCTAATGAATGTTGCAAAAGGTTGCATAACTATATATAGAAAAGGTGAATTGAACAACCAAACCAATGATATATCTATTTCTGGCTGGATGACAATGGAAATTTTTCAGAGAGAACAGAGCAAGGTAGATAAATCATATGGAGAGTCAGACATAATGCTTTGAGAAATAAATTTGGGTGTTGGGAGTAAATGCCCTCATACACTGATTGTTGGCATGTGTCCTTTTTCATCATCAATGCTAGCCACCCTACTAATGAGAGAAGACATGGATTAACATGGTAAAACTTTGATAAATTGATGGTTGTTCCTTTTCAAGGGTACCTTACATCACCTCAACACATTTTGAATGACGAAAAACACACTTTTCAATGCAATAAATTTATTTGTAAAAGAGACGGCGAGGAGAATGTACTAATTCAATCCTCGTGGTATTTTCAGAATTCCCAAAGGATATTGATTTGATGTTCACATGTATTGCCCCGGTGTTAGCTTTTAATAAGCTAGTATTAACAACATAGTTTTAATTACATGCATGAGTAAGAAAATTAATTGTACTAAAAAAGTAGTTTTCTGTAGAGAAGTAAAAGGAAAGTGGTCAAGAAAATATTTCTATAATATTCTTGTACAATTATGGTAGAAGCATCCACGTCTAGTAGGAAAGTTGTAGTTCAAAACAAATGGCTTGGTTACACCAATGTTTTTGGGCATTGTTTGTTTGCTGATGCTCTAGCACCAAAGGAACAACCATTCAAGTGCTAATGGTATTTTTGGAATTCCCAAGGGATATAGATTTTATGTTCACGTGTATTTCCCCGGTGTTAGCTTTTAATAAGCTAGTAGTAACATCATAGTTTTAATTACATGCACGGGTCAGAGAATTAATTGTACTAAAAAAGTAGTTTTCTCTAGAGAAGTAAAAGGGAAGTGGTCAAGCAAAGCTCTCTATAATCTTCTTGTACAATCATGGAAGAAGCATCCACCTCTAGCAGGATAGTTGTAGTTTAAAACAAATGGCTTGGTTACGCTAATGTTCCAACACCAAAAGAACAACCATTCGAGCACTGTAGAAAGATCCAACTTGCTAAAAAAACTCAAAGAGAGGTGGTACAAGACATCACTGATATTGTTTTTGACCCTTATTTGTCCACCAACCCTAAAAATCTTAGGGAAGGTGCATTTTAGAGGATTTTGGAACATGCACCATCAAAGGATTTTGTGTTTTGACTCTAGAATAGTGCTTTGGCACAGTTTATGCTACCTGTTGTACATCCATGTGCAAAGTTGGTTGATGCATGTGCAAAAAGGTTCAACGAAAAAATGGAATGTATTGAGAGTCATGGGATCAATATTACCATTTTTCCCAAGGCTATACAGGATATGCTATGTTTGCCTACAAGTTGGAGTATCAACACTTTTGATGAAAAGTAGATGGATTCCCTAGGGGAAGACATGTTTGGGAAAATGAGTTTCTATGAGGATGAAACAAAGGGGAAACCATAGAGAGGACAAATTCATTGGCCCCTTTCAATTTGCAGATTATTTTCTGAGGCCAATGCTCTAGGATTTGTTGCCTTGCCCCATTGGTCATTTTCGTCAAAAGGTTATAGGATGGATTGAGAATCTACCTATCCCACTAGATTATTTCCTAGGTGAAGATTTCATGTTTTTCAGGTTGCACAGTTTTAATGGGGAGGTTTTTTGACTCCCAAGATTTCTATCAAATAGGGTTTTGTGTTGGAGGCATGCCACCAAGTATTTGTCATTGAAAGGTTTTATGATGCTAGAAGGAATAAAACAAAGCTTCATGATCTTCCTCTGATGATTTCTAAGAATTAGGAAATATTGATTAAGCAAAAGGTAGAGGATGAGCTCACAAACTTATTGGTAGCCTTGGGTTTGGTCCTCATTTGTGACAAGTGTTATTATAACCCAAATAGAATTTTCACTTTAAGGCATGGGGTTGGGAAATATTTAGAAGGAAGGAACCTAGCTTGAGAAAGCCTGAAGGCTTACTTTAACCTGGCTCGCATTCTAGATGAATGCCAAAATGGTTAAGTTTATACGATCTACAAGCGTGATACCAAAGGAATCTCCTAATACACAAATCTGTCAATACACAATTGAAGAAAAGAGGCTATTCAGAAAGAAAAAACTCACATTTCTAGAGATTCTGATAGGAGATGAGATGTCTAGGTGCCCAATTCCTTAACTTTCTGCTTGATGAGGAGTTTGAGGGTTTATATGACAAGGAGGTTGATTTCAACAACAACAATCCTGAGACGAGCCATGAAATTGATGAAGAGAGGGTTCTACCTTAGGTTTCTAGACAACAGGAGGCTGACGGCTAGAGAAATTCAAGGCGAGTAGGTTCACAAGCTCCCTCTATTTTTGGTGCCCAAAATAAAGGAAAAAGGACCCGACAGTCTCCAAAGTCATCAACTGCAATTGTTGAAGGTTAGGTTTCAAAAGACATTACAACTAGAGGATCAAAATATACTAGTTCTAGTCATTTCAAAAGAAGAAGGATCAAAGACTTGGGTATTCCCAATGTGCTTTTCTGACAAGAAGAAGAAGTGGAGTCTATCCTACAAAATGCTTCATCAACCACAGCTCAATTTTCTCTTTGTCTCTTCTCCCTCTTTCTGCATCTCTCGTCAACCCCTTACCTCCTCTCATAGAAAGGAATCCTCCATCCTCAACCCGTAAATTGATAATTCTAAATGTGCCCCCTGCCATTTTAAGTGAATCCATTAATATCGTCTCATGCGTTGAGGAAACATCATCCACCAAAGAAATTTTTGTGTCATTATTCACCCTATCAAGGGCCCCTATTGGATTCACTCAAATCATCTCTCCATCAACCTTTTTCTATTTTTACCCCTACTAGTTTTTCCCCTGCTCCATTTGGTGTCCTACCCTTTTCCATTATCACATTGCCTTTTGCATCCCCCCATGTTCACACATCTAAAGTGTCCCCTATTTTCACTATTTTTGTGCTCCCACCTAGTGCTTCCATTGTAGCATAGAATGTGAATGTCCCTCAAACCCTTCAAGGTCATTTGATGCTACCAGACATGCCTGGAAGGCTAGAAAGTAGAAAATATAGTCAAAAAAATATCGAGAAGCTCACTACAAAGAAGATCAAGGTCTGTTTCAATGAAGAGTGAAACTCTCTTCTTATTACAACCATGAAGCCACTAGTTTCAAAACTTGAAGGGAAAATTCAGATGGAAGATTACGACATCCATGTTGTGGGCCTTGACCTGAGTAAAACTCACCCGCACGATAAGGTGGTCCTAGCTAAAGCTACATAGAAAGTAGTATATGTTGGCTATAAGAGGCTAGATAGGAGAGTAAAGAAGTGCAAGGTGGAGTTGACATATGTGAAAGAAACAATAAGCAGATTGCAAAATGAGGTCCAAGCCAGAGAAGCTAAAGTGACTCATGTAAGAGAAATTCAAGGTCAATAAGAGGATGTGTCTAAGTTGCTTGAAGATGTTCATAGTGAGTGAGTTCAACTTCACACTAAAATTAAAAATTTAAAAGGAGAGCTAGGTTATGTTCAAGCCTGAAATTCTGATGATCTTTGGAGAATCTAGGTGGATGTAGAGACGTCTAGACAAGAAGTCAGAAGACTAAGTTCTGAATTAGAAAACATTCTTTGGGAAAAGGGACAAATGAAAGAAAATATAAAGACAAGGGAGGCTTGTTTCAATTAGGAGTTAGCTGCTTTATGAGGTGTGGACCCCTCCCTATGGTAAAAAGGTTGATAGATATGCATTGGGAGTGGATCTCAACTGGTGTTATTATTTTGGGACACATCTTACAGTTTTTAAGGAATGTTCAGGAACTAAATGCCAAGGTTGTGCCAATGGATGATCATTTCATGCAAAAGTGTTCATCTCGAGTGGTGAATTCCTAAAGTTTTATCTCAAAATTGTGCCTCCCCACTAACCAGACCCTAGAAAGATTGGGAATTCTTGATCGACGGATCATTTCCATCAAGGAAAATGATATTATCAATTTTCATAGGGTTGTGGTAGAATGTAGAGATTGTCATATAGTGATGAATAAGCAGGTTGTGAAGATCAAGAAAGACTTCAACATCTTGGTTAGTTTTGGTTTTCCTCCTCTTCTTTCACCAGATGAAGATAAGCTGAAAATGGAGCAAGCCAATGAAACAATCTGAAACAAGATCTAGGCCTCAATAGAATTTCCAAGTTCAAATGTCATTCCCATAGTTGATGATATCGAGTGCAAGATCTATCCTCTTTCTCAACTCTATTATCACTTGGGTGCATTTTCTTCCATATGAGGGCACATCTCTTTTAAAGAGATTTTCTGTCTCAAGCAATTATATAGATAGATTCACACCATTTTCCTACCAATTAATGCAAACTGGGAAGCTTAGCATGTCGCTCTTGTCAAATTCCAAGAACAACCAGAGGCCTAGGTTCATGTCTTCACAAAGCGAAGACTCCCGTGAGTCACCAAAACTGTGAAGCATTTTTTCCCTGGTCATTTTCATTTTCGGCATGTGTAGAGCTTTCACTTTTAGGTGTCCTTATGCTTAAGGAAAATGATCAGAAATATGTGCAATTCACCACATGGTGGTTGCACAACTTTCATCTCTCATCTTCCTTTTGGGAGAAAGTTGAGGAGATTTGTTGACTTTTCAAGCATTCTCTTGGGACCTATATTGATAAGCTTGGATTTTTCCACCTAGCTGACAAGTCACCTCTTCATTGTAGGCAGTTTGCTTCTTCTACGAAGTAGTATGTTTTGGGATTTTTTCAGAGCTGGTGGGATTTCTTCCTTTCTTCTTTTTATGATGAGCTTTTGGGTTTGTTCCTTAGGATTATGTGACTAGTCAACAAGACATATTGCCAAGTTGTTCTTTCTAAGATTTGATCATCTACAAGCCCTTATCTTTGCTAAATATCTAGAAGACATAAATGCAGTAGATGGGAATTAATGAGCAAAGATTTTTCTAGTGTAACCAAGGATCCACAATTAGATTACAAGCTATCAAGTGATGACATCTGGCAGTAATTACTTTTGTGCTGAGGTAGTGCTTTCTTCTTTTGGTGGCTATAAAACCAAGCTACTAACATAGTAAAGAGTTGGATTCCAAGTAGCAATTTCTTGAAAAGGAAAAGTTTATTTAGTTTTCTTAGGATTTATAGAATAATTTTTAGAAACAATTTGCAGAACTACTTTAATCTAGCATGTTATATCTATTAAGGTTTAAACTATTGAGTATAATTTATTGAGACTATGCATGTATGGCCTTTTTCAAGCTTTCTTTCTTTGTATTGTCATTTTGAATGAAACACTATGTCTTGCAAGCTAAATATGGATAGTTTAAGTAGTAGATTTCTATGTTATATGCTTGTATTGTAGAATAGTAACTTAAGAAAACTGGACTATGTCATTGGATTTTTCTTTTTTTCTAAAAGTTGTTATTTTATTGTACTATGTTGTATTATGAGATAGAGTTCATGTGATTTCTAAGATATTATTCTGATAAGTGTCATAAGTCTTTATGTTTGATCGGACCTTAGTGAACACTTCCTATGGAAGGATTTGAAAGTCTACACTATTCTTAAAGTTAGCCTTTGTTGTTCATTCTCTTTCCAACAATGAAGGGTAGTGGTGTTCTATGTCTATTTATATCACTCGTAGGAATGATTCAGGTTTGAAATGTTGTATAAGATTCGATGAATTTTCTTTTATGATTTATGTTTACATTTCCTTCTCCCCTTATCTCAAACCCAAAAATAAGAGTCAGCTTTCTATAAAAATCACAGAGGTATTCAGTGAGACGTAACTTGTCCCCCACTCACTGAATTTCCCATAAGATTGTCAGAGAGTTGCAAGATTTGATGATCAACACAAACAAAGAATAAAGTTTCTAATGGGGAATGATAAAGAATAAATAAAGAGGATGGAAAATGAAATTCAAGAAAACATAGGGAAAAAATTGGAAGGATTAAATAATTCTTAAATTATTTATGATCAAGCCCCTTTTGATACTTCAAATATACCTTATGTGTTTGCTCATGACTTAGATACATCAGTCTTTGAAGATAATATGAGTAAATATGGTGTGGTGGATGAAAATAACAAAATGAATGAGGAGACTACTACTCCAGAGAATAAAAGTGCACAAGGTGTAGGGGATCAAAATAAAATGAGTGTCTCACCTCTAGAGAACACTCAATCTAACGACAAAAAGTCTAAATTTTAATCTTGCTCCTCTCTCCTACTCCTCTGGTTTGAATTTTTTGAATGCATGGTACACTCTACATTGTGGTACCCCATGGTCCCTTGCTATCCTATTTTGACTAGATTCTTTCCACAACACATGTTGTTCCATCCTTGGGGATCTCACATGTGTTGTTTGCTACTAGGGATCCTGTGATTCCTGGTCAGCCTATTGTTCTAATGCCTATGGTTCCTATAACTCCAACATTAAAAGGTTGGAAATATGTGTTGAATAACATGAACCCAACTGCTAAGAGTTCCTTTCATTGCCCTGGGGTGGAGATCTCTATCTTGGGAACTAAATTATCTATCCCTAAAGTTATTAGCAATGGGGTTGTCTAATCCATGGAAAAAGTGGTAGTTTGAAGGTTTTTCTCCTTCTAGGCCTCTGTGGATATGATTCAGAGATGTGATTCTAGGAAATAGAATTTAAAGGGTAGTGTGAGTGTTTATGCCATGGCCAATGGACTATTCCTATTCAAGTTCATAGATAAGGATTACTTGATTTATCTACTCTCTTTGGGTCCTTGGGTCTATGTAAAGTATGGGTTGTCTTTGTGCTGATGGAAATTGGGGTTCGACCATGCTATTGATCTCAACAAGTTGGCCCTTGTGTCAATGCATCTTCTAAGACTTGCTTTGGAATAATGCCCAGATGAATCAATTTTATTAAAGCATTAGTGACTCTTTTGGCCAATTCATCGCCTCAAACTCTATCACTAGATGCATGTCAAGGTTATTTTTTTCTCACTTATATGTCAATATTGATATAAATAACTCCTTACCCAAGTCTGTGAGGCTATTCCATTTATGGATCTTCAACTCAACAAGTTTTCTATGAGAATGCTATTATTTATGGCTAGAAATGTGCTAAATAGGTCCTCCTTATTTCAGATTACAAGTCTACAGCTAGATTAAACCACATTCCAAGTGAAACTTCCAAGGAGGTCTCCACCCACTGCTACCACTTTTAATTTGATATCTTTAAGATCATTGAGTCACTGGCTAAGTCTGGGCTTGTTGACCTTGTGATCCCAACATATTTTCTTGATGATTTGGTCTCAGCTAAATCTACTTTGGAGTTGAATGGTTCCTCTCCCAACAATGTTTTGTTGTGTAAGTCCGCGTTACTTGAATCTAGAGTACCATTGGGGATTGGGGTTACTATGGAGAAGCATATTTCCCCTAAGCTTATGGAAGTTGAGGAAGGCAAGATTTGTGATGGAGTGAAGATGGAAATGCCTATTCTTGGATAGACTAAGATAATCGTTGTGCCTTAGGCTCAAACTATGGAAGAAGAGTTTTGGTCAACTCCTAAGAAGAAGGCTAAACAAAAGAAAGCTCATTTGGGAAGTGAATCCAAACCTAGTAAACCCAATAAACAATAGACCGAGAACAAAGAGACATCAAAAGAAAATTTGATAGATAAATAGAGGACATTGGAAGTATCCTCAAAGAAAGCTTCTAAATGAAAGTCCTTTCATGGAACATGGGAGGGTTTAATAGCCCCCACAAGTAGTTGGCCCTGAAGAATTATGTGCTCAGACACAAGATTGATGTTTTTCTTTTACAATAAACAAAGACGAAGAAAACTAATTTTGAACCCATACCTATATATATTTGGTCGAACACCCTCTTTGCTTGTAGTGATGCTGATGGGGCTACAATTAGGCTTTCTATGATGTGGAATCCCATTAGTATTTTTGGTTCTAAATTATTCTAATTCAGGAATAGTATGGATGTCATGTTCTCCAATGCTGAGGGTTCTTTGTTTTTGATTAAAATTTATGCCCCCAATATTATGAATGCAAGGAAAATCCTCTAGCAAGAGTTATCTAGCTAGATTTTGGATAATACGGGAGCCTGATGGCCGATGGATACTAATTTTAACTCCCCCCTTTATCCTTCGGAGAAGCATGGAGGTGTGATTGATTACTCTTGAAAACATGTCTGATTTGGATAACTTCTTGAATTGTACCAACCTAGTGGATATTGAGTAACAGGGCTAGTATTATACTTGCTCTAATAGACACCTTTGGTCTAGGTTGATTCCAGTTCATCTTCATAGATTCATTTTTTCTCCCAATTGGATTGCTTTACTTAATGCTAATTTGTTGGCTTTGCACCAGACTTTTTCAAACCAGAATCCTCTACTGTTGATCCTAAATGAACACATTGTTGTGGGTTTGTTCCCTTTCCATTTCAAGATTATGTGGAACTCCCATTCGGGTTTTAGGAATAATATTTCTACTTTATGGAATGTTATTATGCATGGTTCCCTTATGTTAAAGATATTCCATAGGATCAAAAACATCATAATTAGGGTCAAGGGGTGGAACTAGTGGGTGTTTGGGAATGTCTTTCATCAAAAAAAAAAAGTCTTGGTTGAAAAGCTCTATGAGATACAAAAGAGGATGGAGGAAGGAGATATCATTATTTAGAATTGTCAATATGAGAGAATTAAGTGTGTGGAATGGGAGAAAACTTTGAAAAAGGAAGTATTTTGGAAGCAAAAATCTAGAATTAAATGGTTGACCAAGGGGGACTAGAATACTTCCTTCTTCCATGTTTCAACCCTTAAGAATAGGAAAATAAATTAGATAAAAAAGTTAAAAAGTGAGTTAGGGATGTTGTTTCTACTCCCATTCAGATTGGTCTTTTAGTTGCTAGTTACTTCCAAAGGGCCTTGTCAACTCCTGTTGTGGCTCCCAATCTGATGTTGGATGATCTATTGTTGGAAAACCTTCCTAATCCCATATCCCTGGATGGTAATGATTCTATCATGGGGGTTGTTACTCCTAAGGAAGTCTAGAATGTTGTGTTTAGTATGGGTACTTATAAGGCCCCTGGATTTGATGGTTTCCCCCTAGCTTTCTTCTAGATCTTTTGGGATTTTTTGGGGGAGGACCTTACCCTAGAAGCTAGGATTTTTTTCGATTCTAGAAAAAATATCAAACAGCTAAACCATACCTTCATTACCCTTTTTCCTAAAATTGATGAACTAAAAATGATGGATAATTTATACCTCATTAACTTTTGTAACACTGTTTATAAGATATTTTCCAAAATATTGGTGAACCGCTTGGAACCTCTCTTGGATAAAATGATAAGTCCAAGTCAAAAAGGATTTGTTCTAGGTTTCCATATATTTGATGTGGCTATTACCACTCATGAAATTTTTTATTCTATGGAAAGGTGTAACAATTCTAGTATGGTGTTTAAGCTTGATATTTCTAAAGCTTATGATAAATTCCTATGGAAATTTTTTCTCGAGGTCCTTGATAAACGTGGCTTCAATCAAAGATTGAAAAATATCATTTTTGAATACATATAAACAATGAAGTATTCTATTATGGCCAATGGAGTGCCCAACAATTTATTTGTGGTTGGGTGGGGTATTAGATAGGTGGAACCCCTGTTCAAATATTTTTTCATAAATTTATGGTTGTGTCTTTTCAAGGGTACCTTACATCACCTCAGGACGTTTTGAATGATGAAAAGCACACTTTTCCATGCAATAAATTTATTTGTAAAAGAGATGGCGAGGAGAATGTACTAATTCAATTGTCATGGTATTTTCAGAATTCCCAAGGGATACTGATTTGATGTTCACATGTATTGCCCTGTTGTTAGCTTTTAATAAGCTAACAATAACAGTGTAGTTTTAATTACATGCACGGGTAAGAGAATTAATTATACTAAAAAAGTAGTTTTCTCTAGAGAAGTAAAAGGAAAGTGGTCAAGCAAAGCTCTCTATAATCTTCTTGTACAATCATGGTGGAAGCATCCACCTCTAGTAGGAAAGTTGTAGTTCAAAACAAATGGCTTATTACACTAATGTTTTTGGGTATTGTTCATTCGCTAATGCTCCAGTACCAGAGGAATGACCATTTGAGTGTTGTAGAAAGATACAACTTGCTAAACAAACTCAAAGAGAGGTGGTATAAGAAATGACTGATAATGTTTTTGACCCTTAGTTTTCCACCAGCCCTAAAAATCTTAGGGAAGGTGCATTTCAGAGGATGTTGGAACATGCAGCATCAAAGGATTTATTGTTTCGACTCTAGAATAGTGCTTTGCCACAGTTTATGCTACCTGTTGTACATCCATGTGCATAGCTAGTTGATGCATGTGAAAATAGGTTCAATGAAAAAATGGAATGTATTGAGAGTCATGGGATCAATATTACCATTTTTGCCTAGGCTATACAAGATATGCAATGTTTCCCTATAAGTTGTGGTATTGACACTTTTGATGAAGAGCAGATGGATGCCCTAGGGGAAGAAATGTTTGGGCGAATGAGTTTCTATGAGGATGAAACAAAGGAGAAGCCGTAGAGAGGACAAATTCACTAGCCCCTTTCACACAAGAAATTTAAGAAAGATACACAATTCATGTTCTCAATGTTGGCTTAGGGTTTTTGGCCTCGATAATGATGAGGAAGTCATTCCTTTCCAATTTTCCCTAGGCCTTTCACTCAAAAGGGAAAAGGTTCTAACGCATTATGATTTTAATGAGATAATAACTAGGAAAATCAAGGAATAGTTGAAGAATTACCATACCGAGTCCAAGTTCAGGTATTCTTCTATTTTGGTTCATTTATTTTTACATCAAAATTTTGAGTAGCTGGGGAGGAATGTACCAGTATCTAGACTACATGAAAGGGGTTGTCTCCAACTAGTTTCTGTATGCACCCCTATGCTTCCAAAGATAGGAGATTATTATCAATTTGCAAATTATTTTCTGAGGCTAGTGCTCTAGGATTTGTTGCCCTACCCCATTGGTCATTTTCGTCAAGAGGTTATATGATGGATTGAGAATCTACATATCCCACTAGATTATTTACTGGGTGAAGATTTCACTTTTGTTAGGTTCCACATTTTAACTGGGGAGGTTTTTTTACTCCCAAGATTTGTATCTGATAGGGTTTTTATGTTGGAGGCATGCTGCCAAGTATTTTTCATTGAAATGTTTTATGATGCTAGAAGGAATAAAACAAAGCTTTATGATCTTCCTCTCATGATTTCTAAGAATCAGGAAATACTAACTAAGCATAAAGTGGAGGATGAGATCACAAACTTACTGGTAGCCTTAGGTTTGGTCCTCATTTGTGACAAGTGGTATTATAACCCAAATGGAATTTTCACTTTAAGGTATGAGGTTAGGAAATATTTAGAAAGAAGGAACCTGGCTTGAGAAAGCCAAGAGGCTTACATTGACTTGGCTCACAGTCCAGAGGAATGCCAGGATGGTTAAGTTTCTACGAGCCACAAGTGTGATACCAAAGGAATCTCCTGATAAAAAAATCTCTCAATCCACAATTGAAAAAAAGAGGCTATTCAGAAAGAAAAAAATTTGATTGCTGGAGATTCCGACAGGAGATGAGATGTCTAGGTGCCCAGTTTAGTAACTTTCTACTTGATGAGGAGTTTGAGGATTTATATGACAAGGAGGTTGATTTAAACATGAAAAACCTAAGATGAGTCATGAAATCGATGAAGAGAGGGTTCCACCTTAGGTTTCTAGACAACAAGAATCTAACAGTCAAATAAATTCAAGGCAAGTAGGTTCACAAGCTCCCTCTACTTTTGGTGCCCGAAATAAAGGAAAAGGGACCTAACGGTCTCCAATGTCATCCACTACAGTTGTTGAAGGTCAATTTTTAGAAGACATTGCAACTAGAGGATCATAACATACTAGTTCAGATCATTTTGAAAGAAGAAGGATCAAAGACTTGGGTATTCCCAATATGCTTGTCTGACAAAAAGAAGAAGTGGAGTTTGTCATGCAAAAAATTTCATCAACCACGACGCAAGTTTCTCTCCCTATCTTCTCCCTCTTTCTGCATCTTTGGTCAACCCGTTACCTCCTCTAATAGAAAGGAATCCTCCATCCTTGACCCCTGAATTGATAATTCTAAATGTGCCCCCTACCATTTTAAGTGAATCCATTAATATCGTCTCACGCGTTGAGGGAATGCCATCCACCAAAGCCATTGTTGTGTCATTAATTTCCCTATCAAGGGCCCCTATTGGATTCACTCAAACCATTTCTTTTCCATTTACTCCCATGCCATCCAATAAAGGGAAAGTACCTCTCCATCAACCTTATTCTATTTTCACCCTGACTAGTTTTTCCCCTGCTCCATTTGGTGTCCTGTCCTTTTCCATTATCACACTGCCTTTTGAATTCCCCCATGCTCACATGTCTAAAGTGTGCCTACTGTCACTATTTTTTTTCTTCCCCCTAGTGCTTCCATTGTAGCATAGAATGTGAATGTCCCTCAAACCCTTCAAGGTCATTTTGATGCTAGTAGACATGCCTGAAAGGCTAGAAAGTAGAAAATATTGTCAAAAAATGTCGAGAAGCCCACTACAAAGAACATCAAGGCTTATTTCAATCAAGTGTGAAACTCTCTTCTTATTACCACCATGAAGCCACTAGTTTCAAAACTTGAAGGGAAAATTTAGATGGAAGATTACAACATCCATGTTGTGGGCCTAGACTTGAGTGAAACTCACTCGCACGATAAGGTGGTCCTAGCTAAAGCTACACAGAAAGTAGTTGACAAATGTGAAAGAAACAGTAAGCGGATTACAAAATGAGGTCCAAGCCATAGAAGCTGAAGTGACTCATGTAAGACAAATTCAAGGTCAATAAGAGGATGCGTCTAAGTTTCTTGAAGATGTTCATAGTGAGCGAGTTCATCTTTGCACTAAAATTGAAAATTTAAAAGGAGAGCTAGATTATGTTCGAGCCTAAAATTCTGATGATCTTTGGAGAATCCAGGTGGAAGCAAAGACATCTAGGCAAGAAGTTAGAAGACTAAGTTCTGAATTAGAAAACACTCTTTGGGAAAAGGGCCAAATGAAAGAAAATATAAAGACAAGGGAGGCTTGTTTCAATTAGGAGTTAGCTGCTTTATGAGGTGTGGACCCCTCCTTGTGGTAAAAATTTTGATAGATATGCATTGGGAGTGGATCTTAGCTGGTGTTATTGTTTTGGGACCCATCTTATAGTTTTTAAGGAATGTTTAGGAAATAAATGCCAAGGTCAGGACAATGGCTGATCATTTCACTCATAAGTGTTTATCCCGAGTGGTGAATTCCTAAATTTTTATCTCTAAATTTTCTATCCCCACTAACCAGACCCTAGAAAGATTGGGAATTCGTGATCGACAGATCACCTCCGTCAAGGTCAACAATATTATCAATTTTCATACGATTATGGTAGAATGTAGAGATTCTCAAATAGTGATGTAGCAGGTTGTCAAGATCAAGAAAGACTTCAAAATCTTGGTTAGTTTTGGTTTTCCTCTTCTTCTTTCACCAGATGAAGATGTGTTGAAAATGGAGCAAGCCAATGATGCAATCTGACACAAGATCTATGCCTAACCAAAATTTCAAGTTCAAGTGTCATCCCCACAATTGATGATATCGAGTGTGAGATCTATCCTCTTTCTCAACTCTATTATCACTTGGGTGCATTTTCTTCCATATGGGAGCACATCTCTTTTAAAGATATTTTCTATCTCAAGCAATTATATAGATAGATTCACACCATTTTCCTACCAACTGATGCAAACTAGGAAGCTCAACATGTCACTTTTGGCAAACTTCAAGAACAACAAGAGGCCTAGGTTCATGTCTTCACAAAGTGAAGACCCCTGTGAGTCACCAGAACTATGAAGCATTTTTTCCCTGGTTATTTTCATTTTCAGCTTTTGTAGAGCTTTTCAGTTTTAGGTGTCCCTGTGCTTAAGGAAAATTATCATAAATATGTGCAATTCACCATGTGGTGGTTGCACGACTTTCATCTCTCATCTTCCTTTGGGGAGAAAGTTGAGTACATGTGTTGACTTGTCAAGCATTCTCTTCGGAGCTATATTCATAAGCTCAGAGTTTTCCACCTAGCTGATAAGTCACCTCTTCACTGTAGGTAGTTTACCTCTTCTATGAAGTAATATGTTTTGGGAGTTTGTCAGAGTTGGTGGGCTTTCTTCCTTTCTTATATTTTTATGATGAGTTTTTGGGTTGGTGCCTTAGGATAATGTGACTAGTGAACAAGACATCTTTTGAGGTTGTTCTTTCAAAGATTTGATCATCTACAAGGCCTTATCTTTGCTAAATATCTAGAAGACATAAATGTAGTAGATGAGAATTAATGAGTAAATATTTTAGTAGCGTAACCAAGGATCCACAATCAGATTACAAGCTATCAAGTGATGACATCTGGCAATAATTACTTCTGCATTGAGGCAGTGCTTTCTTCTTTTGATGGCTATAAAACCAAGGTGATAACATAGTAAAGGGATGGATTCCAAGTAGCAATTTCTTGAAAAAGAAAAGTTTATTTAGTTTTCTTAGGATTTTTAGAATAATTTTTAGAAACAAGTTGCAGAACTACTTTATTATAGCATGTTATATCTATTAAGGTTTAAACTATTGTTAGATTGGCATCTAACCTCTAGTTTAAAGTTCATTTGATAATTAGAGCACAAACTATTGAGTAGAATTTATTGAGACTATGCCTGTATAGCCTTTTCCAAGCTTTCTTTCTTTGTATTGTCATTTTGAATGAAACACTATGTCTTACAAGCTAAATCTAGAGAGTTTAAGTAGCAGATTTCTATGTTATATTCTTTTATTGTAGAATAGTAACTTAAGAAAACTGGACTATGTCATTGGACTTTTCTTTTTTTCTAATATTTTTTTTTATTGTACTATGTTGTATTACGAGATAGAGTTCATGTGATTTCTAAGATATTATTCTGATAAGTGTCATAAGTCTTTATGTCTGATCAAACCTTAGTGAAAACTTCCTATGGAAGGATTTGAAATTCTACACTATTCTTAAAGTTAGCCTTTGTTGTTCATTGTCTTTCCAACAATGAAGGGTAGTGGTGTTCTATGTCTATTTATGTCACTCGTAGGAATGATTCAGGTTTGAAATGTTGTATAAGATTCAGTGCATTTTCTTTTATGTTTTATTTTTACAATTCCTTCTCCCCTTTTCTCAAACCCCCAAATAAGAGTCAACTTTCTATAAAAATCACAAAGGTATTTAGTGAGACGTAACTTGTCCCCCACTTGCTGAATTTCCCATAAGATTGTCAAAGAGAGGAAATATTTGATGATCAACATAGAAAAAGAATAAAGTTTCTAATGGGGAATGATAAAGAAGAAATAAAGAGGATGGAGAATGAAATTGAAGAAAAGATAGGGAAAAAATTGGAAGGATTAAATAATTCTTAAATTATTTCTAATCAAGTCCCTTTGGATACTTCGAATATAACTTATGTGTTTTCTCATGACCTAGATACATCAGTCTTTGAAGATAATATGACTAAAGATGGTGTGGTGGTTGAAAATAACAAACTGAATGGGGAGAGTACTACTCTAGAGAATACAAGTGCACAAGTTGCAGGGGATCAGAGTAAAATGAGTGTCTCACCTCTAGAGAACACTAAATCTGACAACAAAAAGTCTAAATTTTAATCTTGCTCCACTCTCCTACTCCTCTAGTTTGAATTGTCTACATGCCTGGTAGACTCTACATTGGGGTACCCCATGGTCCCTCGATATCCTTTTTTGACTAGATTCTTTCCACAACACATGTTGTTCCATCCTCGGGGATTTCACATGTGTTGTTTGCTGCTAGGGATCCTGTGATTCCTAGTCAGCCTATTGTTGAAATGCCTATGGTTCCTATAAATCCAACATTGAAAGGTTGGAAATATGTGTTGACTAACATGATCCCAGCTACTAAGAGTTCCTTTCGTTTCCCTAGGGTGGAGATCTCTATCTCGAGAACTAAATTATCTATCCCTGAAGCTATTAGCAACAAGGTTGTTTCATCCATGGAGAAAGTGGTGGTTTGAAAGTTCTTCTCCTTCTAGGCATTTGCAGATATGGTTCAGAGATGTGCTTCTAGAAAATGGAGTTTAAAGGGTAGTGTGAGTGTCTATGCCAAGGCCAATGGACTATTCCTATTCAAGTTCATAGATAAAAAGGACTTGATTTCTCTACTCTCTTTGGGTCCTTGGGTCTATGGAAAGCATGGGTTGTCTTTGTGTTCATTTATAGCTAGAAATGTGCTAAATAGATCCACCTTATTTCAGATTGCAAGTGCACAGCTAGATAAACCCCATCCCAAATGAAATTTCCAAGGAGGTTCCCACTCATTGCTACCACTTTTAATTTGATATCTTTAAGATCATTGAGTCACTGGCTAAGGCTCAGCTTGTTGACCTTGTGATCCCAACAGATTTTCTAGATTATTTGGTCTCAGCTGAATCTACTTTGGAGCTCAATGCTTCCTCTCCCAACAATGTTCTGGTGTGTAAGTCCTTGTTAATTGACTCTAGAGTACCATTGGGGATTGGGGTTACTATAGAGAAGCATATTACCCCTAATCTTATGGAAGTCGAGGAAGGGGAGATTTCTGATGGAGTGAAGATGGAAATGCCTATTCTTGGATAGACTGAGATAGTCATTGTTCCTCAGGCTCAAAATATGGTAGAAGAGTTTTTGTCAACTCCTAAGAAGAAGGGTAAAGAAAAGAAAGCTCATGTTGGAAGTGAATCCAAACTTGGTAAATCCAATAAACGATTAGATCGAGAACAAAGAGACAACAAAAGAAAATTTGATAGATAAATAGAGGACATTGGAAGTGTCTTGAAAGAAATTTTTTAAATGAAAGTCCTTTCATGGAACATGAGAGGGTTAAATAGCCCCCACAAGTAGTTGGCCCTAATTAATTATGTGCTCAAACACAAGATTGATTTTTTTCTTTTACAATAAACCAAGATGAAGAAAACTAATTTTGAAGCCATAGCTATATATATTTGGTCGAACACCCTCTATGCTTGTAGTGATACCGATGGGGCTACAATCAGGCTTTCTATGATGTGGAATCCCATTAGGAATTTTGTTTCTAAATTATTCTAATGGAGGAATAGCGTGGGTGTCATGTTCTCCAATGTTGGGGGTTCTTGGTTCTTGATTAACATTTATGCCCCCAATATTATGAATGCAAGAAAAATCCTCTAGCAAGAGATATCTAACTAGATCTTGGATAATACGGGAGCCTGATGGTTGGTGGCTAGTGATTTTAACTCTTCCCTTCATCCTTCAGAGAAGCATGGAGGTGTGATTGATTACTCTAAAAAACATGTATGATTTGGCTAACTTCTTGAATTTTACCAGTGGTGGATATTGAGTTACAAGGCTAGTATCATACTTGGTCTAATAGACACCTTGGGTCTAGGTTGATTCAAGTTCATCTTCATAGATTCATTTTTTCTCCCAATTGGACTACTTTACTTAATGCTAATTTGTTGGCTTTGCACCAGACTTTTTCAAATTGCAATGCTCTAATGTTAATCCTAAATGAACACATTGTTGTGGGTTTGTTACCTTTCCATTTCGAGATTATGTGGAACTCCCATTCAGGTTTTTGGAATAATATTTGTACTTAGTGGAATGTTCTTATGCATGGTTCCCTTATGTTCAAGATCTTCCATAGGCTCAAAAAAATCAAAAATATGGTCAAGGGGTGGAACAAGTGGGTTTTTGGGGATGTCTCTCATAAAAAAAATCTTGGCTGACAAGCTTTGTGAGATAGAAAATAAGATGGAGGAAGGAGATATCATTATTTAGAATTTTCAATAGGAGAGGATTGAGTGTGTGGAATGGGAGAAATTTTTGAAAAAGGAAGTATTCTAGAAGCAAAAATCTAGAATTCAATGGCTAACCGAGGGGGCTAGAATACTTCCTTCTTCCATGTTAGAATACTTCCTTCTTCCATGTTTTGACCCTTAAGAATAGGAAAATAAATTAGATAAAAAAGTTAAAAAATGAGTGAGGGGATGTTGTTTCTACTCTCACTCAGATTGGTCTTTCGGTTGCTAGTTACTTCCAAAGGGCTTTGTCGAGTCCTGTTGTGGCTCCCAATCTGATGTTGGATGATCTATTGTTGGAACCCCTTCCTTATCCCATATCTGTTAAGGGTAATGATTCTATCATGGGGGTTGTTACTCCTAAGGAAGTGAAAAATGTTTTTTTTAGTATGGGTACTTATAAGGCCCCTAGATTTGATGGTTTTGCCCTAGCTTTCTTCTAGATCTTTTGGTATTTTTTGGGGGAGGACCTTACCCTAGAATCTAGGAATTTTTTCAATTCTAGAAAAAAACTCAAACAGCTAAACCATACCTTCATTACCCTTGTTCCTAAAATTGATGAACTGCAAACCATGGATAATTTATACCCCATTAACCTTTTTAACACCATTTATAAGATATTTTCCAAAACCTTGGTGAACTGCTTGAAACCCCTCTTGGATAAAATGATAAGTCCAAGTCAAAAAGGCTTTGTTCTAGTTTTCCATATCTTGGATGTGGCTATTACCACTCATGAAATTTTTTATTCTATCGACAGGTGTAACAATTCTAGTATGGTGTTTAAGCTTAATATTTCTAAAGTTTATGATAAATTCCTATGGAAATTTCTTCTTGCAGTCCTTGATAAATTTGGCTTCAATCAAAGAGTGAACAATATTATTTTTGAATACATATAAATAATGAAGTATTCTATTATGGTCAGTGGAGAGCCCATTAATTTCCTTGTAGTTGGGTGGGGTATTAGATAGTGGACCCCCTCTCCCAATATTTTTTCATAATGGTTGTTGATGTTCTAAGTAGTGTTGTGCCCTTAGCACACACGCCTCGTTCAGAATGGGGACCCTCTTTTCTTTCGCCTTGTGGGGTCATTTTGTTGCTACCTCATTTTGTGTGCCTCCCTTTTTGATGTCTCGAATGGTTAATGTTGCTTTAAAGTTCCACCATAAGTTGACCATGCCTTCCCCTTTTAATTTTGTCTTGTTCTGGCGCCTCACGGAGTCCCTCTGGCAGTTTGACCCTACCAACAGTCCCGGGCCCTGTCGGGCCCTGCCGTTCAGGATTCCCTTGTCGGGTTTCCCTGCTGCTATTGCCATTCCCGACGGCGTCCGCTTCACATCCTCCTAGACCCCGGGGTCCAAAACCCCATTTGCCGCCTATTAGAAATCAGTGAAATCTTGGTGGCTGCCAAGTCCTTTGGTCCCGGGACCCCGGAGTTCCGCTTCCACAGTTCCGCGAGTGCTTCGTCGTCTACCACGACAAACCTCTGGTAGCGTCCCGCCTTCTAGGTCCCGCCACCTTATTTACTGACCAAAATTTGGGGGAAGCCCTGACTGCCATCGAGTGCTCCGGGCCCGAACATCCAGAATTTTGAGTTCAAAATTTCGTGATGTTTCCGCCATCCACGACGGCGGATCTTTGGCGAAACTCCCTCATCCGGGCCCCGACTCTCTCTCCACTGTCGTCATTCTAACCGAGTCAAAATCAAATAGCGACCATCATCCTGTGCCTCCCTGACTATCAGACCCCGGGTCTCCCACCACCATTGCGGATTTTCAAACTCACCAAATTTTTTGTCTCACTGTACATGCATTTATCAGGGTCATTTAGTGCAATTAGGGGTATAAAAGACCCACTCCGACCCATCATTATCATTTGACAGAGTTGCAGAGTGATTGGAGAACTTGCTTGAGGAGCCCACCATCTTCAACACCTTCATGATCATCGCCCTCGACATCACTTCATTGATCGTAGGTGGATCCCACATCTCCCCGCATCGCATGTTCGAGGTAGGTTTTCCATTCACCCCTCCTAAGCATTATTTTCATGATTTCTAAGGGTTAAAATGAACAATGAACATCAAAACCACGAATGAGTGATAAAATATGACATCGCGCACAAAACTCATGATTTGAAAACTTAAGAAATCTTCTAGGGTGCCCTCATGACCGATCTGGAACCTTACCTCACCACGGTTGTTCTTCCCATAGAGAAATCATGTCCTTCAGCCCCAGGGCCTGTCTTCGCCGTCCAAAATCAGAGTGATAAACCTTCTTTCCGATGGAAAATTTCCCCTTTGGGCTCGAGCTATCAGACTTCCTTATTCAGAAATTCGCTCGATTGCCGCTGTGTCAAAACGTTGAACTCTCTCCACCCATTCAAGCTTCGGGGTCTGCCCTTTTCCTTGCTATAGGAATTTTAAAGAATGATCGGGCGCCCTTCAAGTTCGCGGATCCTGCCCTTTGGAGTTCCTCTTGGTTTCTGCCGTGTCTGCCTCTGAGTTTTTGGTGAAAGCCCTGCCATTCGGGCCCCGGGCCTTCATTTTCCGATTAGAGCCCCTGCTAAACTCAGAACATCTTTATCTGCTCCGGGCTCCAGACACCGGGTCTTCGTGCTTCCTTATCTGCCGTCCTGACGGCGAACTCTCTCTGCCCCTCCGAGCTTCGGGCTCCTCCCTTCTATCCACTGTGGGGGTGAAAACAAAGTTGAACGGTAGACCCCTCTACTGGGTTCGGTCTTGTTCCCAGCTATCGGCGTGACTTCATGCTTCGACATAACCTTTCGCTGACCCCTTCCTCAACGTCCTTCTGACCTCCGGGCTCTGAACCGCCGTTCGCTGCTGGGGTGACTCTTGAACTCAGAATCGCCCTCACTCCCCTCGGTCTCCGCTGCCCGGGAGCCCTATCATCATCCGTTGTCCCGAAGGGAAATCCACGCCTGTCCTTCTACCCCTCAGACTCCACCTTCCCGTTCACCGCTGAACTAAGAAAATGAAATCAAAGCGATAGACAGCCGCACCGAGTCTATTCTTGCTCCTGGCTGACGACAAGACTTATGGATCTCGCCAAAACCTTACCCTGTCAGGCCCTAACTACTGGGCTGCCCCTTCCAGACTATCATCCAACAATAGCCATCGCAAACGGTGAAAGTTGAACGCCTTCCCGGTGCCGCTAGCTCGAGCACTCAAAAGAGAAGTTACAAACTGCGGGCTGCCCTTTGACCCACCAGACCCCGGACCCCAGAGTTCTGTCTCTAGAATTCCATTTTCTATCTGTCATTCCAAACTGCCATCTCCAGATGGCTCTCCAGCCCGAGACTTCTAGATCTTCCTAAATTGATCCAAATGAGCCCAAATTTGGAATCTAACTTCGACCCACGTGCTTAATTTTGGTCCTCTTCATTGCGAACCTCTTAAAATACTAAAATTTGACTGAAGAGAATCTCTAGGAGCCCTCTGTCGTGTTTTCCCTTCTAAACAGCATTCCTGCCAAGGAAGTCCGGCCCTCCGGGCCCAAACTGTCCAAATGCCCTTAATCAAAAGATCAATAACATCTGGGGATAAAAGGTCATGATATGCTTAATTGATTGTTTAAAATAAATATTGTTTTCAGGGTGTTGGCTAAAATGAATGCTTTTGTGATCCATTGTGCTGACTATGCCCTTGCTTGCTGAATATATGGAATCAGGCGTAGGACCTTCAGGGGCATCCGCTGAGAAGGACAGAGGGAAGAGATCAGGAAAGACCCCTCAAGGGAAAGAGGACAAGGACCAGATAAAATACCAATTCCAAGGCGAGCCTCTCCACTCAAAAATCACCATGGATTGGAAGGAAATTACTGACACCAACATAGGCGAAGTTGATATTGATGAATTCACGCAAAGGGTCAGGGTCAATCCAACGACAAAGAATGCAAGATTGATAAGACAGAGTGGAATAGCGAAGGCTGCTGGATTCCCTCCATCCCTTGTGGCCCCAAAGTTGGTCATGGCTTGTCGGGAAGCATATCAACCAAACACAAGGAGAATCGTTGATAAAGAGGGCAACATTCTCGTCGACATGTCGCCTGAGGGAATTACAAAGACTTTCCATTTCCCCACTTTTAAGGAGATGGAAGTCTCCACCATAGAAGAATGTCAGGAGGCGTGGGATGATAATCTGGTAGGCTGTAAGAAGTTAATAAATCTACATTGGCTCAAGGAAAGGCAGGGCAGCGCCGCGAAGGTTCCTCAAGAACTCTTCTGCAGTGATTTCCACGAAGATTACCATGACTTGGTCATGATGCTAAGCTGAGTTATGGGTCTTCCTATGACGGCCTTCTTCCAAGAATGGATGGTGTACTTCATTGAGAAAATTCTGCGTGGAAACGAGGATGTCACCACAAACACTTCATTTTACTGGGGAGGAATCATAAGCAACTACTTCCATGAGAAGTTTGTCAACATAAAGAAGAGCTCTAAGTTCTATATGACTTCCTATCTCGCCTATTCCTTGGTAGATCGGAGGTAGTACAACGGGTTGTTTGTGGCACCCGATTAGGAGTAGGAGCAAAGACTCAAAGCCTATGATAGGTATCTGCAGCTCCAATACCAGAACTTCAAAAGAGATTACTACAAAGTAAACGACGTCTTCATTGGCCATATTATCAGAATGATTGCCGACGACTTCGAGAGGAGGGTCTCCCACAGTGCCAGGGCACTTTTGAAACAATATGCCTTTCTTTTCATCCAATATCTGAAGTTCACGTACATCTGTGCCTAGGGCTTCACTAAAAGGCCAAACAGGTTACCTCGATACCCCAACAATCGAATCATCCTTTTGGAGCTTTCTCGGCAACTCCAACACCTACAGGCAATCTTTAGCAGCAAACACATAGCGGGGATCTCCTATCCCATGACCCTTGGCCAGGGCATGTACCGACTACAAACGTCCCAGTGTTCTGGTAACTCTGAGAAAGAGCTAAAGGATTACCACTTCTACCTACACACTGCTCGCCCGCGGATGGACCTGTATGGCCATGTCAGAAAAGCACTAGGGCCCAGGTATGCCCATCTTCACCACATCGAGGATTTCTCAGCCGACTGCCAAGATGATAAAGAGGTACATGCAAGGCACTACATGCGAATGATTGTACAATTCATAAGAAGGGTACAACCATTCCCTGTACTGGACCAAGTCGAGGAGGACGAGGCCACCATAATGCATCCCAGGTACCCTGTAGTCGCCAATCTGCCAATACCAACAATAGACTGGGACGAATAGGAGGTCGATGACCTAGATACCATAACCTAGCCAATCTTGGTCCATACCAAGGAGTGGATCGATGGGAAAGTAGCTCAATTAAAGCAGCAAGGAATAATTTTGACTTATGAAGGGCTCAAAAGTGAGCCAAGTGCCACAAAGGATGTTGCGGCCACCACTTCAACTAGTGGGACCTCCAAGTCTCCTCTAGTCACCAGGTCCAAAAAAAGAAAAGGGACAAAAATAGAGCAGTCTCCATACCCCAAGGTCAATGCAAGGAAAGAAATGGGAGGCTCACCTCCCAAAATGCTCAAACAGGTAGGGAGCATTGCGGAACAACCCTCAACCCAAGAGGATGAAGCAAAGGGTACGGATCAGTTGGAACCTCTCTTAGCTCTCTTTTCCCCTCCCGTTGCACCACCCACCTCCCTGGCTATGATCGTTGCATCCCCACTGGCAGTAGACATTTCTATCCATCTTGCCCCTTCGCCTCCAGCCAAGTCTGTAATAATTATTAACTCCTCTTCTGCTATGACTACTCCCCCTTCCTCTACTGCCATGTCACCAATCACATCGCTCCCTCTGGCAACAATAATGGCACCTATCCCCACTACCACCATGCCTGAGGCTCTCTCAAGACACATGCAGAATCTTCCCCCTGAGCTCTCCTAGATCCTAATGGATCTGACTCTTCAAGCATCCCTTGCGCAAGTCCTCACCACTACTCAGCCTTCACAACCACTGACAGGGCCACCGGCTATGGAAGCCACCATGCTGATCACTGAGGAATGGGAGGAACAGGAGCGGGAAGCCTCGAAACCTGTTGAGGAGGAGGCTGATGAATACCATGAGCACCTGGAGTACGAACACCGAACCATCGACAGGGTGGCTTATGAGGAGGAGCGAACGGGCTCTTTCAATAGTGGGGACGAGGAAGATAGCTCTGGTGCTAAGGTAATCATGCAAACCTTTGATGATGACCTTGAGGTGGAGATGGCACGACAGCTAAAAGACACCGAGGCTTAAGCAGAAAGGTCACCCCGTGATGAAGAAGGGAAGCCACCAGAAGAATAGCAATAGGAGGATTTACCTGAGGGTGGGACCCATGTTGTCAGAAGCCCGGAGGCTGAGTATACTAAGGAAAAGAAGGAAGAAGAAACAGCAAGAAAAGAGAGTCCCGTGTAGCAACTATCCACCGGGCCTCCTATCAAATGCCTCGTATTCGTCCAGGACTTCGATGAGGAAGAGGGAGATGCTGGCAAGGAAAATCCCAAAAATAAAAAGGAGTGGAAATCTTTGCCTTGACCGAGAAGGGAAAAGGTGACCACAATTCACCCAAGGGAAAATATGTTGTGCCTGAGTGGTTAGAGAGGCAGCTTGAAAGAAAAAACCCTTTGCTGAAGGACCCAAGGGAGAGGTTAGAGGCCATCTTGGCTCAAGCCTAAATCACAATGAAGAAGGAGAAGAAGCCCAAAGTCTAATCCAAGGTAACGGTGGATGCTTCTAGGTCTTGAGCGGCGCAAATAGCAATGCCTACGATTGGCCAGGCTAGGGTGAGTTACAACATCTCCACCATCGACTTGGGGACCACCACCAGAGAATAGAAAGTCAGGAACCTTGAGGAATCAGTGGCTACAGTGGTGCATTTGATAAAGCAGGATAAGATCTCGAAGGATGAGCTCAAGGCACAGGTTGTGGCCTTAACAGATTACATACAACAATGGTCTTCAGTGGATGACCTTCCTACCACATCCACGGCCGCACCCCAGCTGTTATCTAAAGAGCAGATCGATAAGATGGAAAGGAGAAAGAACTTGGAGAAGACCATAGAGGACTAGTTTCGACGAGTCTTATACGTCGAAAACATGGGAATTAGCCAGGTTGTGCGAACAACCAGCAAGTTCTTAGACCTATTGCAGTCTCTGGAGGGCACAAGGAAGCTCTGCACCGACTTCCCTGTGACCTACGACTCCACCTTTTCGAGGATCGAGGCTATCCTTCAGTTGCCAGAAGCCACATGGGAGAATAAGCTTGCATTTAAGAAAGATGATCACTGGCTGATAGATGTGTGGCGGTGAGACTTTGATAACAAGAGGGAAAGACTGGAACAAATCATGAGCAAGGTGGATCCGGACATTGAATGGATCAAAGAAATTAGGGTAGAGTGTGCTCATTATCTCAAGCTGATGACGGAGTATGACATGCCCACAATGCAAATGGATTCGTAGATCAAGCCCTACTTCCAGAAGAGGATGGAGGATGGGATGTCTAGTGAAATCATGGTGGAGTTCATGAGTTTTGCCACCCATGCCTTCGATCAATCAGAGCTATTCAAGGACTGAGGCTCAAAATATGATGAAGATTGGAAAAGGTTGGAGGATAACACAAAAGAATGGAACTACCAGGTGCTACGATATGAAATCATTGAAATAGACAAGCTTCAGGTGATCATCCTCAAGTTCATAGAATACACCGCTTCTAAAAGGCATGAGGACAGCCCCGTCAAGGATGAAGAACTCCCTAAAGAGTAGCTACAGTGAAAACAACAACTGGCTAAAGGACAAAAGTGCTATAGTGCCGTCAGAAGAGGATGAAATAGGGAAAAAGACAAAATGTAATTTTAAAATTGTGATATATTGGGGGGTAGGTGAAACCCTATTTTGTAATGAATCTTGGCCACACAATGAGAATTGATCTTGGCCATTCTTTTGACTTTTGGAACACTATAAATAGGGCTCTCCTCTCATTTGCAAAGGGAGTTGAGTTGTTGTAAAGACATACTGCAGAAATTTATAAAGAAAAGACGTTGACTTGGTGCATTTTTTGAGTTTCTCACATGTTGCTTGATTCAATCTCCATTGTTAGATGTTTGACTTAGACTTTATTGCTGTTCTAGTTAGCTGTTTCTTGCTTTAGTAGATTTTAGAAATGTTGTCTTGTGATCATGAAAACTCCTGCTGTGTTGATAACTTCTTAGCCCATACTTTTTGTTGTTTGCTGATGGTAGATAGCTGTGTAAAGTTAGCTTGGGCTTGAATTCAAAGCTGCTCCAAAACATTTATCTTTGATTCATGCATATACATGGTGAATGAAGGAAAAAGCATTTGCAGACCTTAGAAGATAGCACAAGTTCCACGATACTGTGAGATCTCCAGTTAAGTGGGATATTGTTTTAAGAGGTTGTCCATTGCAAGAACTCCATTGTCACTATTCACAGTTAATTGCAAATCTAGGAACTTTCCCTCTTCCTTGCCTTCTTTTCCTTTTTTTTTAATGATCGACCTATGCTAAGGTTCATTTCACATTGTAAAGTCAAATCCGATGACAAAATGGAGTCCAAGACTACTGTTTGAACCTACAGCCAATGCATAATAGCTCTTCCATTTCAAGATCTAAGCTCCCATGCTTTGTAATTCCTACATAAGACCGCTTTGTGATTCCAGCAAATCACATCAAACAACTGAGATATTCCAAGCACTGTCAAGACCTGACATTAGAGACCTTGGGCTAGTGTTCTACAATCTAATTGTGGAAGATTGTCTTTCAAGAGAGGTATTGCACCTACACACTGTTTGTGTTGAGAAGTACATAAAAACACCATCAACAAGTAGGAATATTGGTTGTATGCTATCAGAGGGCTCCTTAAAGTGTGTCAAGCTAACCACCACTCTTGACACTACTACCATTCAAGAATTCACGGATGACACTATGATATTTGGGAAAGCTTCGGTGGTGGAAGCTAGTAAATGGAAAATTTGTCTCAATCTTTATGAAAATTGTCCAGGTTAATGCAAATAAATTAATTATAATAAAAGTATGACCTGTTTGTTTAACATTACTCCCAATCTGTAGGATTTTGTTACTATTGTTTTGGGTTGTGTGAGTGCCTCACTTCCTTTAGTTTTGGGTCTCCCTCTCACTGTTAAGGAAGTCACTCCCAATTTCTCAAATACTATCCTTGAGAGGATT
This sequence comes from Sequoia sempervirens, assembly GCA_007258455.2. Taxonomy (NCBI): domain Eukaryota; kingdom Viridiplantae; phylum Streptophyta; class Pinopsida; order Cupressales; family Cupressaceae; genus Sequoia; species Sequoia sempervirens. The sequence continues at coordinate 49,478,179 of VDFB02000008.1, read as the reverse complement.
CAGAGGAAGCTTGTAGGATGGAAAGGTTCAATCCTAAGTCATGCTAGGAAACTCCAACTCCTTATATCTAGCCTTTAGGATATTTCGGTCTATTTCCTCTGTATGTTTAAAATGCTCAGCTACATTCTTGAGAAATTTGGAAAGATCCAAAGAGTCTTCTTGTGGTCTTCTACTAAGGAAAAGAAGATGTCTCTTTTCAGATGGGATTAGGTGTGCCTTCCTAAATATGGGGGAGGGTTGGGAATTAGGAAATTATAATCTACCAACAAATCCTTGCTTTCCAAGGTGTGGTGGGACTAGTTAAGGAATAAAAAGGACTAGAGTAGGATAATAAATGTCAAATACCTTGGAAATTGTCCCCTAATCAGGTGCATTTTGAATGAACACCCTAGTCTGTCCTTAGCTTGGAAAAATATTTGAAAATAAAGAAGGTGCTTCAATCAGAACTGATATGGAAACTTGGTTATGGTAGTCATTTTCACTTCTAGGAATACCCTTGGCTATTTGACTCCCAATTGGCCTTTTCTGAGTTTAAGAACCTGATTGAACCTATGACTCGGTTCTTTGGTAGGAATGTATATGACTACCTTCATGGTCCACTAGGTTTCAGGAGATGGAAAGACTTGAGATTATGTTTCCCTCTTATCCCTAACCTGAAATGACTTGCTATTTCCTTACAAGACTTTCTCTCCTTATCTAGAATCCCCTATTATGAGGTTGGGGATAATTTTTTTTGGTCTTTGGAAAGAAAGGGAATTTTTTTTATCAAGATGACATAGTTTTCTGCCAAACAAGGGCACTCAGAGCAGGATTTGGAAATGGGTTTTGAATTGACATTTGATTCCAAAAATAAATTTCTTCTAGTGGAAATATTGTCACAATAGAATTCTAACCCATGATAACCTAAGGAAAAGGGGCTTTCTGATCCTGAATGGATGTATGTTATGCAAAAATAATGAATAGTTAGCAGATCACCTATTACTTCACTATCCTTATGTTGCTAAGGTTTGAGACCTAGCTTTCCAAAAGTTGGATACTCACTAGACCCTGAATAAGGATTTAAAATCCTCTATTGAAGGATAGACCAGACCTTTTGAACACCTCGACCCCATGGAAATATAGAGGCAAACCCCCCATCATCTGTTGGTTCCTATGGAAAGAAAGAAACAATTGAATCTTTAGAGACACTGAGAGGAGCCCACAAGAATTTTTTGGCATTGGTTCTAGACTTATTTCTAAAAGTATCTTATTGTTCAAGTGGAAACCACCAAAATTTTCCCCTACTAATTGGGAGATCAAACTGGAAAATTCTTGTAACATAAAACTTGAGACCAACTCCTTCGATAACTCCAAGTCCCTAGCTAGAAAAAACACTATTTGGAAACCACCAGGTTTGGGTTCCAGGTTTAAATTGAATTTTGACAATGCGACCAAGGGGAACCTTGGTATAAGTAGTATTGGTGGTGTTATAAGGGATTGCAAGGCCAACTTGGTTGCTAGGTTTGCTAGAAGAATTGGAATTCATTCCTCTAAGATGACTAAGACATGAGTAGTGCTAAAGGGCATCAAGATCACTATCACTCTGGGTATAAAAAAATTACATATTGAAGGAGACTCTAAGACTATGATTGACTCTATTAATAATGGTCGGTTGCTTGGTTGAAACATCAAGGATATCTTACTAGACATAAATCTATTGGTCTCAAAATTGGAAAGGAAGTAATTGAATCATAGCTTTAGAGAGGTCGACTAGGTGGCTAATGGTCTAACCAACTTGGGTTCCACTTGGATTCAATGCAAGTGTTGGAAAAGGCTCGAGGTGCTACAGAAAAAATTACAAGATTAATCCTTGTACAATAGAGGAATGTAACCACTCAATGATGGTTAATAATGATAATTATGATGGGTATAGGTGGAACTACACATCAAAACCATGGATGATGAGGACTAGGCCAGGTAAGATGACAAGTGTAAAGAAGGTTGTCGAGTAGTTATTTTATTTCATAACTATGTATGGTGGGGTCCTTTGCCTTTATGAATGGTATTTTAAAATGTACTGCATATCCCATCATATATCTAGGAAAATTTGTAATGTGATGTTCACTGCCAACTTATTTAATAATTCCAATTTAATCAACCTTATGATAAGCATAAAATCTTATGAGATGTACTTAAAAATTTCAAATATTCATACCACACCTAAAACACCTAGGGAAATGTGTAATTTCAATGGGACCTTTGGCATGATGGGTATTAATTATCCAAATTTAATTATCATGGATTATTGCATTGGCTTTTAGTTATTAAGGGATGATTATGGCCCCATGAAGCTAGCATCATTGGGAATTACTACTAAAGCATGTAAATGTCTAATTTATTTTATTGCACCTTACTATCCTAGTTGGTGGAGTAATGATGGTTAAAGAAAGCGTAAATTCACTAGTAGCTAGTCTATTTTCTAGCTAACCTTTTTCATGTGTGTTGTGGGTTGAGATGGGTAGCAATAGGGTGACGATCGAGCCAAACAACTGTGAGGAGTTTCGTAAGGACCCCATATCTTGGCATATATGTATGGATGAAGGTTTGGTGCCACTTTTAAAGAGTCTTGTGGGCCACAATGAGAAATGTTTGGCCCAATTTGCTCATTCATGGAAGGATAGGAAGACCACCATGGGTAGCATTTCATTTGAGGTGGATGAGGAAGTGATTAGTTAGGTGACAGGCCTCTCCTATGATAGTGAGAAATACAAAAAAACACACGAAAAATGCAAGACCTAGAGAGTCTCAATACCTTCTTTAAGGACAATGAGAAGTTGGTTAAAAAGCAGTTAGGTTTTGACTATGAGGCACTGTCAAAACCCTAGGAAAAGGTGTTTCTTACTCTTATGAAATATGTTACTTTACAACGTAGATACAAGGTGTTTTACTTTTACCACTTTCCACTGTTAAGTCAACTATGGCATAAAATAATTTTTATCTTTCCTTTCTTTCTGTTGACTTCTCTGGAAAGCTTGATTAAAATTTCTCAAGATGCTCCCACTCTTAATCCTAATATTCCACCTCCTTTGCCACTACATCGAGGCCTAATCCTTAGGATCTATAACTTACATTCGGCCTTGTTCCCTACTAAACCTATGTTGATTATGCATGTGGAGGAAATGGAACCTCCTAAAATTACCCATAGTAATCTTTCCCCTGGTGCTTTAGTGGGTCCTAAGAGGAAAACCCCCATGCCTAAAAATGAACCCAGTATTGAGCCGAAGTCTAAACCCCCACTTGTTGAATTTCCAATAAGGTTTTCAGAGAGGCACAAGATTTCATGATCAACATAAACTATTAAGGGGTTTACCACCAAGTTCAGACTTGGAAAAGAAAATGAAATACACGATGCAACAATAAACCCTAATTGAATGTAGTGCACTAAAATGGCATAGAAATGCAAATGCAACAAAACAAAAATCTATAGAAAGGAAGATGTGCACTTAGCAAACTAGAAATGATTGGAAGGATGTATCAAATACTGGAAATTCTAATTTCAATTTTGACTGGGACCCATTCACCAAGCTATAAAAATTAGTCCAGTTTCTTCAAAACTATGTGGGAATAGGAGTCTGCCAAAAGGGTATCTGAATCTATAAAAAAATGAATTTTGACTGGAACTGGGACTCAATCGCCTAAAGTGGAAAATTAGTATAGTTAGGATTTTCTAAATCTTCAAAGTATATTCTTGCTCTTCTTCATCTACTCTATCCTTCTTGAGTGATTTTTAGATCTGAAACTCCGATTTTCAACCTATAGGTCTTCTCCAAGGTTCTCTAAGGCTTGATGACAACTTTGACAACTTTGAATGATTTGATATTTTTTCTCCAATCTTGCTCCTTAGGAAATGTGCAACTTAGACCTACAGATCACACATAGAGAAGGAGGGGAAAATGTTGTTGGGTTAGTGGATAAGGATTTTCCTTGGTCAAACCATTGGTTGGTAATTAAGCACCTCAACACTTTGTGGCATTAGTGCTCGCAACATCTCCAAGGACAATGGACTAATTTTGACATAATATGTAGGTGGGCCATTTTTATTTTGGTTGATGGTGGAAACTTGTTTTTGAAGGAATGCAATAATTTAGAAGATTTGATTAATGAGAGGGTCACTACTTGTGTTATGAGATGAAAGTGAAAAAGGTAAGGGAGTGTATGTGTTTGAAGGACAAGTGAATGGAATGTTTATAGGTGGTAAAGTTGTAGGAGATATGATGTGTGATGCCAATTAGGAATTAGGGATGTGAGTGAAGATTCCCACTGAAGGAATCACATTACTAACTTGTTGCATTATTGTTGTGACTTGAGGGTTGGTATAGGTAGGTATTGATGTAATTTTTGTGGGAGGAGGAATTTAAGATCCTCTTTAGATTATCATACTTCTTGTTGGTAAAGGAAAACTAGTGATTGGGGGCAGGTGTTTTCCAAAGATTTGAACTATTTTTTTCACAAGGTCAATCCCATCTTCACATTCAAGCATGTGGTGAATGTTATCTATAATAGGGATGGTTGTGGTTGAGATGTTATCATTTTACACTTGGTTTTGTAAGTTTGCTAGGTCCTCATGAATTTGAATTAGGTTTTCTCATGTGACACTATCATTCCTTTTTTCAACTTGTATACCACTTGAAGGAAAAGAGTTGCTAATTGTATGTTCCATACCTATTGTACTAGTGTTAATACTAGAAGTGAAAGAGCTAGACAACCCAATATCCACAATAATTGTGCTATCATGAGATACCATGAGTCTCAAAATTCATCTCACTACAGTATTAACAATAAGACAACAAATACTCATACAAGGGCTCCTAAATGCAAGTTGAATGCAAATGTAATGTAAGCTAAGAACAATGAAATGTTTATAATGGAAATTATGGAAACTAAAACAAAAAGGAAATAATAGAAAATAGAAAATCAAAATTAGAGCTTTAAATGCCAGAAATTCAATTCAAAATGTGCAGAGGGATTGATTTTCCCAAGGTGGCGAATGAGTCCCACTAGGGATTTTTTTCAAAGTTTTCAAAAAATATTAATTATAGATTTTATGCTTTTTATGTTTTATGATTTTATGTTAAATGAAAATGCAGATTTTGTGTGATTTTCAATGAAGTTAGATGCAAAAATGCAAGCTATATTAATTTTCACTAATGCAAAATTAGAAACCCTAGAATATAAATTAACCAATGTAATGTTAATGCAAGAAACATCTAGGATGAGAATGCACTCCACATGAGAATTATGATGTTCTAAATGTAGGATAACCAAAATGGAACCTATGAAAATGGATTTGGATGAGTGCTATCATATGGTTTAAAGCATAGAGCACACCAAATTTATGGATGATTCCACTCAAGGATAACCCTAGACATCTCAATGCAAGAGACAGAGAGAGAGAGAGAGAGATCTTGCAATAGTGTTGTCTTAGGGGCTAAATGTAAGATATTAAGGGATTCACCACCAAGTTTAGAGTTGGAGAAGATGATGAAATGCAAGATGGAACACTAGACCCTAATTAAATGTAATGCACTATAAAATGACCTAAAAATGGAAGTGAAACAAAATAGAAAGCTACAAAAAGGAAGATGTCAAATGGGGAAACTAGAAATGCCTTGAAGGAGATCTGAAATATTGGAAATTTTGATTTCAATGTTGACTATGACTCATTCACCAAGTTGGATGAATCATTTCAGTTTTTGAGAAATTGTATGAGAATAGGAATCTACCAAAAAAGTATCCAAATCTATAAAAAAACTAAATTTTGACAAGAACTGGGACTCATTTGCTGGAAGTGGTGAATCAATCCAGTTAGGCTTTTTTGAAGCTTCAAAGTCTGATCTTGCTCTTCTTTGTCTATTTTGTCCTTCCTAAGTGATTTTTGGATCTGATACCCTAGTTTTCAACCTATAGGTCTTCTCCAAGGTTCTCCAAGGCTTGATGACAACTTTGAAAACTTTGAATGATTTTACAATTTTTCTCCAATCTTTCTCATTAGGAAATCTAAAACCTAGACCTGCAAATCACACACAAAGGAGAGGGTAAATTTTTCTTCGATTAATTGATAGGGGTTTTCCTTGGTCAAATCGCTTGTTGGTAATTAAACCTTGAAATAAAATGAAATATGAATGGAAAATGATGAATGAACAAAATGTGATGTTGCAACTCACCAAACCCTAGCAATGAAATGTTGTAAACATGTATGCAATGGATCCAATGGATGTAGACCTTGAATATTGCTTGAATGTTGTAGATCTTGAATGAAATGCTTGCTTGAATCACAAAATCCTACACCATAATTGTTATCTCTAAAACTTATTATGATGCATGAAATATTTGAAATGATGATTGATGCTTGAGTGTTTCTCTAAATGCTTGATAATCTACTCTTGAATACAATTGAATGCTCTTGTCAGTGCTTGAATGCTCTTGTGAACTCAAAATTGCTATAAGAATGCTTATTCAACTTGCTAGGTGTAAAATGAATGAAAAAAACTTGTATTTATACTAAATTATGCAAGAATTCCCAAAATTACAACACTACAAGCTGACATCAAATCTAGGAGAATAAAATATCACGAGAAATTTAAATTAATTTTGATTTTGGGCCACACGAGACTCATTCACCCAAGGTGGCGAATGAGTCCCACTAGGCAAAAATTTTAAGGAGCAAATTTAAAAATTCTTAGAAATGTGTGAAATCAAGTTCAGTACCAGAATATATAGGTGGGATCCATTTGCCGAAGGTGGAAAATGAGTCCTAGATCACTAAATTTGGGTCATTCAAACCTAAAACACCTAAATTATGATTGGCTAATCATTGGTGTCAGGATTATCCTTGAAAAGATGCATTAAATGAGGCTTGTGGATGTAAAATAGGGCCAATTAAAGCATAAAAAAGCCCAATTATTAATGACAAGCCTAGAAAAGTGTGAAAGTGTGTTACAACACTTTGCAACTCTTTAAATATGGAAAAATTCATATTTATTTTGATTAAAAAGAAGTTTATTAGGTTTAGCTAATTAATAAAACATTAGAAAAGTGTGAAAGTTGTTACAACACTTCACAACACTTAAGCAAGGTAAAATTTAAATTCATTAGTTCACAAGGGCCCAAGACCTAATGTGAACGTGTCAACCACATTACAACACTAAATCAAGGCAACATTAAGCCAAATTCACAAGGAGGGCCCAAACAAGCAAGGAAAAGCAGAAGGGATACTTTTTCTGTTGCCACAATTCATAAGAGCGAATTCAAGAGCATTTTTAGGGAATTCAAGGGAAGAATTATTGAAGATTATTGTAGCAATCAAGATTCCTTTCATGATGACAAATATTTGTTGTATCATGCATGTTGTTTGAGCTAATATGGTGATGTAGTATTCAAAATCTATGCAAGTATTCAAGTACATTATCTCTAATCAAGTTTCATGATCAAGATCTACATTCATTGAGGCCACCTCAATCTAGTTTGTAGATTTTTTATCCAAGGTTTCAAATAAGGTTTAGTGAGTTGTTACATATTGTTGTTCATTCATCATTCATTCATGCTTTTATATTTCATTTCAAGGTTTAATTACCAAAACGGGGCTTGTTACATATTGTTGTTCATTCATCATTCCTTCATTCTTTTCTATCTCATTTCAAGGTTTAATTACCAAAATGGGGTTTGACCATGGAAAACCTCCATTCCTTAACAAAACAACATTTTTCTCTCTTTGATGTGTGATTACAGATTTTAGGTGGAAGATCATTTGAAGAGAAAATTTGAAGAAAGCTACAAGGTTGTCAAAGTTTGAAGAAAAGTTTTCAAGTCACAAAAATTAGTCTACAAATTTTATTTCTGGTTGTTCTATAGTGAACACCTAGAATCTGCGAGTGCAGACCTGGTAGTAGAGAACCCAAAAAGAATTTTTGAGGAACCTTAGCTAGAACCCATTCACCATAGGGTGAATGAGTCCACAGTGAGCTTCAAAAGGTGACTTTTGGTGAAAGGTAAGTAGATTTTTTCCCTTTTTCCAGATATTCCTTTTGATTTTTGTAATTGTCAGATTTAATTGTTGTTCTTCATTTGCATTTTACAGCATACATTTTGAATATGAAATGAAGAAAATTAGGGTCATTTTTATATTTTAGCACATAGAAAAACCAATTTCCTACAAGTTTCATTCAAGGATGTACCTTAGAGATCTTAATCAAGGGATGGAAATGGGAGAAACCGATCTAAAATAATGTGTCCTTGGGTGTGATTAAAGACTAAAAGGGGGTTCACCACCAAGCTAGGGTTTGAAAAGGCAAGAAATGTAAATGATATGTAAGACGACTATGTAACTCAAGATATGAAATTGAAAATCAGAATAATAATCTAAGAAAGGATAGATGAGAACTTGAAAGAAAGATCTGGTTAGAAGAAGCTCCAAAATGCTGAAATTTTTTCATTAGATGCTTGTTAGGAATCATACACTAGGTTTGGAAATTTAGTCCTAGTATAGGGTTTCTAAATAGGATCCCTAACCCCTAGGCGACTAGTCAAAATCTTCTAAAAACTAGTAAAAAGGAAGTAGTGGGAATCATACACCCAAACTATTGCAAAGTGTCCCAAGAGCAGAATTTTGAAGTAAAATTTTGGGATACTCTGAAGATGGATTAAACAAGAAATTTCCACTAGTTTCATGCAAATAAGTTGGATATCTCGCTCTAGATCTAACTTTTTGTGACCCTTGAAAACCTTTCATGACAACTTTGACAATTTTTGTAACTTTGTCATTTTGGTACTTTTGGGGGCTTCAAATTCATGTTTTCTTCAACCTATAAACCTGGAATGACACAAAGAGAGAGAAAAAGTGTTGTTTTGTTAGTGATCTAGGTGGATCTTCAGAACCTAAAAATTGAAGTGTTCCCATTTCTCCCAAAAGCAGTGCCATAGCGTAGAGCTCAGAATCCTGAATCTAGCACAACTTGAATGGGCTAAAAAGGAGTCCATTTGCTCAAGTTATGCACAGTCAAAGTTGGGTCAACCCTTGGACTAGGGTGCTGATAGAAGGTGAAAAGTTGATGGACTTAGAATCAACTAGAAGCAATGTCACTTCGAAGGGCTCGACGACATGAACCCAACGATGTTCATTTCGTTGAAATTTGAGTTTGTATGTGTGAGATATTGCCGGTCAAACTTTGGTCAAAGGTCGGTCAACTCAGCTACTAGGGACAAGAAAAAAGGATGAAATTTTGGCATCATAAAAAATGATCAAAGTCAATGTCATCGCAAAGGTCTCATCATCACGATTCCAACAATGTTCGTTTCACACAAATCGGAGTCTGTATGAGGAAAATAGAGTCAGTCAAAGTTTTAGTCAAAATGATGATGTCAGCATGTGACATGGCAATTGACTAGATGGTGACATGGAAATTGCAGGTGATGTGGAAAAAAAATCTCACAAAATTCACGTACCATACTTTATTTATGAAAATAAAGTGTGGAGGCTCATTTAATCTCACAAAAATCCATCGGATTTTGTGGGATCCCAATCAAATTTGGTGGGATCTAAATCTCCTAAAAATCAATGAAATTAACTCATGTGAAAAAAAACAAAACCTCCTAAAATAACACTAAATTGTTATTTTATTTTTAAACTCAACCCCATAAACTCAAATAGCCCATGAATATAATAAGACAAGGGATTAAAAAACAAATTCCAAATGTTTTATTAAGGGGTTGTTTAATGTTTTTATTTTTAAATGGGGGAGTGATTGTTTTTATATAAATGGATTAGTGTTTTTTTGTAAGGCTTATAATTATAAAAGCCAAAGGAGGGGGGTTAGATTGTTATTTTATTTATTATGGTGGTTTTTAACCCCATATGCAAAATTGAAGTATAAAAGGAGGATCTAGGAGGCTTCCCAAATTATTCATTAGTTGATCATCCATCAGTTGATCATTCTCCATTGTATCCCTTTCTTTTGGTCTTTGAGAGGCTTTTGTGAGAGAATTATCAGAGGGAATTAGGAGAATATTTGAGTTGGGATGTAATGTTGTTCTAATCTTGTAGTAGATCCTTTAGGCAGAGTCAGTTTCCTTACTCTTTGTTAATCATCCCTAGCTTTGAGGGCTTTTGAGAGGGGTGTGAGTGAGAGACTTTTGGTATGACTTTGTGGATGAGCTACAAGATATTGTAAAGCAGTGTTGCAAGAGGCTCCAGTGGAGATTGTACTACCATTTCGAACATTTCAATAGATTGGTCACTTGATTGAGCTCGGCCCGGAGACGTAGTCACGTTTGTGATGAACTCCGTAATCAAATCAGTGTCTTCTTTTCTCTCTCTTGGTTCTATGTTTTGAATTCTCTATGTTTAATGTTCCTAATACTCCATTGTTGATTTCTTTATTCCTTTGTTCATAATCACTTCTAGCAATGTTTGTCATAGATCCCTTCCGCTTTACGGATCAGTTAGGAAATTAGATTTTTCCTTGGTCAAACCTAGTTTGGGTAGTTAAACCTTATGATGAAACAATGAAACATGAACAATGATACCTTGAATGATGTCTTGAAATGTAAATTTGCAATCTAACATGATGTGGCCATGAAGAATGTAGATCTTGATCTTGAATTAGATGTGTAATAATGCTTAACTTGGATCATCAATGCTACGTCAAAACACCACCTCAGCAACATGTATGATTCTATATTCTTTTCACATGATGATGGATGTTAAATTGTTGCAAGAATCTTCTTCAAATTTTCCTTTGAATGCTCTTCAAATTCTATTGAGTCTTCTTGAATTCTCTTGTCAAAGTTATCGTGATTCCTTATAAATTTATAGGATGAAACTATGTGAAATGACCTTGTATTTATACTTTTTATGCACAATTTCTTGAAATTACAACACTACAAGTTGACATTAGATCTAGGAGAATAAAATATTTCCAAGAATTGAATTCAAAATGGGTCCTCGTTAAAGCAAGAATAATACACCAATTGTGGCATATGAGTCCCAATGGCTTACACACAAGGCATAAACTCCAAGAAGTGTCTTGTTTAATGTGAAATTCAAAATCATGTCCCACGAGCTAGGTGGGATTCATATACCCAAGGTGGTGTATGAGTCCCAAATCACCAGGTCTAGAACACATGACCCAAAAAATTGAATTATGATTGTTTATTTGATAAGTGTATGGATTATCCACAAAAGTATGCAATTAATAAGGCTTGTGGATGTAAAATAGGACCAATTAAGGTGTAAATAAGCCCAATTAATTAACAAATCCATAGATTATTGTGAAAGTGTTAATATGCACTTTATAACACCCTAAATAAGGCACAATTAGGTCCATTTTATAATTAATTATTCATTCCCAAATTAAGTGTGAAAAAGGGATACTTTTTCATACAATATAGAATGAAATAACGAAAAATTGGCCTTTTGGGAGAAATCATTCATCACCCACTCTCCTCCCCTTTCCATTGTTTCATTTTGGTGAATCTAACTTTGATCCGTGCATTTTCTAATTTTGGAGTCCTCTTTCATCATAGATTTAGATCTTGCATTCATTTACATCTCATCCCATTGAATTAGGTCTTATTTAGGGTGTCTAGTTTGCATTTAACTTAGCATTTCATTTAAGGGTTTTAGGATTTCATATTTTGCATTCTTTAAATCTAAAATATACAAAAAAAAAAAAGTCATCTTAGATATAATTTACATAACATTCATTTTCATTGGAAAATTGAAACAAAATTTGTATATCAAACTAAGTATTCTAGGTTGTCATTTTTTCACATTCTGCACTTGCATTAAACATTGAACTCACAAAAAATTAAAACTAAAACTTGTTGTAGGGTATGTGCAGGATCATCATGGAAAAAACAAGCCCTTAAGCAGCAAAAAATAAATAAATCAGAGTTAGGTAACTTGACATAAAAATTTGAATAAGTTATCTATATTATTTTAAAAATATGTAAGAATAGAATCTGTAACAAATTGAATGTAGTTTCTAAACATTTAGTTTTTTTTTTTTTTTTTTAAATCTATTTGGTGAAAATTTGAAATTTCAATGTAGTAGTACTTAAATTCAGGGAAAAAATAAGAAGTAGGTGTTTGTCTAACCACCCTAACCACAATAAAATTATAATATTTTTTATAATATTTTAGATATAAGTAGAGGAATCATGTCCCAATGTGATGCATATTTCTTTGTAATTTTTTTTCAAGTAAATAATTAATTATGAATTTTTTATTACAAATTTAAAAATAAAAAATAAAACTCGTATGTATGACCACCTTAACTTGGTGAAAACTTCATGAAATTCAAATTTTCTTTTTCTAATCCTATAGTATGTGAAGCATAGAATGTGACACATGTTTTGGATTCAAAAAATGTGATGCCATGTGAAAGCTATAGATGTTTTTCAGCTAGTCTATCAATCAGGACTTTAGTCATAATTTGAATAGAAAATGAATAATAATTATTTATTAAATTCAAAGTAGAGAATAATTTATATTGGTCAAAAGTTGATAATCTCCTTTAAAAACCCTTTTTATTTCACCAATTTTGGGTAAGAAAAAAGTCATCAGCCACATACCATTCATATTGCCACCTTTTGGCCCATCATGATCCTGCACATACCCTGTATCAAACTAGAATCTAGAAACTATTGGAATTCACTAATTTTTTTGTAAAAACTTGTTTCAGAACCTCACCTAGGACCTATTCACCCTATGATGAATGAGAACTTGATAAAGGCCATAATATGATTTTATCAGCATTAAAACATTCATTTTTGAATTCATTTTTGTTGTTTTTAGATTTCTATTTTTGTTTACAAAAGTTTTGTTTCTTCAATTTTGTTCATTTTTAGCTTCATTTGAAAAAATTAGTGCATTGTGTGATTTTAAAATTTCATTTACAAGACATAATTTTTAGGTTATTGCATAGTGTAATAAGAAAATTACCTTGTTTAGAATCTAAAAATTACATTCTAGGTCATTGTATTACATTTTACTCTCTTTCCATTTTGGGTTGGCACTGAGTTTGTGAAACTTGTATGAGCTTTCAACTTGGTTTCATATTAGAAATCCTATTTTGATATGTAGTTTGAGACTCATGTCATCATGTAATAAACCATTTGTTGTGGATGTTGGGTTTTCTAACTCTCTTTCTAATAGTGTTGATAATCAACCCCCTATGGATCATAGACTGCATACCTCATTTCCACTGAATTCCTTACCTACAAAAAATGTGGATATGTTCATATTCCACAAGAAAACACAAGAAGAATAGATGAATTCCTAGAAAAGTTAGAATACCTTGTGCTTACTAAATACATGGAAATTCGTACCATTCCTACTTTACAAAATCTAAGGAAAATGCTTAAAACTAAACACAAAATATAAATTTTCCTTAGCCTTGGTTGCTTCCTACATGAGAACTTAAAAAATTAAGAGAATGATAACTTACATGCCTCAATCAACTTTATTAAAGGTAAACCTCATATGGGAAAAACCAAAATACCCCTTAATATTGCTTTCTCATAAAATTACATAATCAAATGTGCACCCAATGGTCCTCTTCACATAGTTGGGAGAATCAATGACAAGCCTACTAATTGGACATTAATTGATCCCATCTCAATAGAGAATGTGATTACTAAAGAATTCCTATTTGTGCATGAACTCTATCAAGATACATATGACAAACCGAAAGCATGGATTAAAATGCATAATGGTGTTGCTTTCCCTATGATTGGATCTATAAATCTCCCTCTAAAGGGTATATCGAAAACATTAAATGTCTCATTAATCATCATTCCATCATCAAACCAATTTCATGTGAAGTTAGGATATCCATTACTTCAATTCATGAATGTCATCCCATTGGTTGTGTATAAATGCTTAAAGTTTCACTTTGGCAATGAGATCTTCATTGTGCACCATATTGGCTTTAATTATATGTCTTCCCATAAAAAAAATTCATTATATTTATTATGGCCCAAGCCTATTGAACCTATTAGACCTTGTGAAGACTTATTTTTTAAATTATTTTAAAATTTTAAGGAAAAGTGAATAGAAAAATATGCCTCAACCCATGATTGAGCCACCTATCCTAGATGAAACCATGATTGAACCAAAATCCCTTCCAAATATCCAAGATAAACCTATTAAAAATCATCCTACCATTTCCTATAAAAAACCATGAGACAACCCAACCAATCCTGTCGTTCCTCCTAAAATCAAACAAGTTTGCAAAGCTATTAAAGAGAAAGTGGTTAAGCAACCTCCCAAGGTTCCCTCTATTCCTCCCCTATGGGATGAAAAGAAACCTATGGTTGAAAAACCTACTCCTACATAATCACAAATTGACAAAAGATTGAGAAGAAATCAAAATTCTAGAGAGTGTAGACATAGACGTCATGCTATTGCTCATATGTTACAAACTAAAGAAGAAAAGAGCAACATAGGGGTTATCCCACAATAGTGGCTTACACATTTTGGGGAATCCTAAATTTTGTTGAAATTGCATATTTTTAGTTCAAATATAATGATTTAAGCCTTGAAATTTTTCATTTAAAGGATTCCAATTGAAGAGGGTTTGATCAAACCACCTTAGATCAAACCTACTTGGATAGAACCCCTCTAGTTTTGAACCATACATATAATAGAGTCTCCTTTACACCTATCAAAATATTGGTAATTACAACTTTTGATTTACCTTTTGGGGGATCAAATGAATTCCTTTAAAATTTATTTTTTGTAAGTATGTACTCCTTATTATAGGCTTCCCAAAAATTATAATTTTAAATATATTTAATTTGATTATTATATTGTTTTTAATTTCTTGCGAGTGTAGTTTTTTCACCAAAAATCAAGCTCTTTGTTTTGCACATGTGAAAAAATAGAAGGGTATGTGTAGGATCATGATGGGCCAAAAAGTGGCATCATGATGGGTATGTGGCTGGCAACTATTTTTTTACCCAAAATTGATGAAATGAAAAGGGTTTTTAAAGGAGATTCTCAGCTTTCCATCAATATAAATTATGCTTTACTTTGAATTAAATAAGTAATTATTATTCATTTTCTATTGAAATTACGACTAAAGTCCTAATTGATAGGTTGATTGAAAAATAGCTATAGCTTTCAAACGGTATCACATTTTTTGAATCCAAAACATGCATCACATTCTATGCTTCACATACTATAGGATTAAAAAAATAAAATTTGAATTTCATGAAGGTTTGACCAAGTTAAGTTGGTGAAACATACGAGTTTTTATATTTTTTAAAAATTTGTAATAAAAAATTCATAATTAATTATTTACTTGGAAACAAAATATGAAAAAATATACATCACATCATGGCATGAGTCATCTACTTATATCTAAAATATTATATAAAAATATTATCATTTTATTGTGGTTAGGGTGGTCAGAAAGATACCTACTTCTTATTTTTTCCCTGAAATTTAAGTACTATTGCATTGAAATTTCAAATTTTCACCAAATAGATTTAAAAAGAAAAAAACAAGCCTAGTAGTTTAGAAAATACATTCAATTTTATAAAAATTCTATTGTTACATATTTTTGAAATAATATAGATAACTTATTCAATTTTTTACGTCAAGTTGCCTAACTTTGATTTTTCTAAATTTTTTGCCACTTAAGGGCCTGTTTTTTCCATCATGATCCTACACTAACCCATAAGATTACCAGAATAAATTCTAAAAAATATCTATACCTTTGATATTGATGTCCTTAATCCAACAAAAAGGAAGAAATTGAATTTCAATACATACAAAAAAAGCTATGTATTAGCAAGTAAACCTATGTCTAAATTGTAATTGGTTTTACTTCAAAACAATTAAGAAAAAAATATTCAATAAAAAACTATGAAACTAAATGCATGCCCCTCATACTATAGTTATAAATCTAAATTTGAAAGAAAATGAATTTTATCCTTCATATAAAAATGGTTGTGTTAACAAGTGCACATCACTCTGAAAATTTTGTTTATTGTTAAAAACTAGTTATTGAAGGATATGGAAAAAGGAATGAAATTTGATTTCAATTTTTTTTTTTTAAATATATTTAAAATCTGCAAACAAAATGTCACAAATCACTAGTTTGCATCATCTTCAAATTCCTCATGATTTAGTAGATATAGGTGCCTGAAAGTGAAGAAAAAGTTTAAAATATTCATTTCAATGTCAAGTTTGGCCAAAATGTGTAAACCACTATTGTGGGATCGCCCATAGAATATCAAAATATGAAATTTCTCAAAGCAATGCATGATGATTCTACACCTTCACTGCAAGATAAACAAGAACCTTCTAGAGACATTTACATTTTTCTTCCTACTATCTAAATTTAGGTGATGACATTGGCATTGCAAAGATTGATGAACAAGTGCATAATAATTTGAATTCACTGTTATCCTCTTCTATGAGCTTAAATGAAAATTCTCCTAAAAAGAGTGTTTAACTTGTTGCATGTGCTAGTTTGGCACTTGTTGTTTTCCCTTTGGCTTTTTATCTTCCTTTCACATATACTGATGAAGATTGGGATGCAGACAACCTGCTATTAGCCAAATAGCATGTGCTTTACTAGTCATTTACATTGTTTTATTTCTCATGTTTCTTTATATGATTGCATGTGTGTAATGTTCCCTCCTACAATTTAGTTTGATCTATCTCTCTTTTTATGCATTGCTCTATATGTACCTACATTCTTCTCTATGTCATAAAAAATTTACCTTTTTCGCTTGTTTTGTGCTTTCCTTTTGGGGATGACGCAAGGCATCGAGAAATTTAGGTCTCTTCCATTTTGACCTAAAATATTTTTTCTTTGTTTCATTGTTTGTGTGTCATTCTTCTAGTTCTATGAGTATTTGTGAAATGATGATGTTTTTGAGCTCTATAACAATATTGTAGCAAAGATATACTAACCCTGAATTCATAAATCCCTTATGTATTTTTGGAGGCAACCCCTCCTTCCTTTTTAATGACACAACTTTATTTTCGAAAGATATGACTTGGCTTAGGGATTTTTGAATAATATCTCATGTCTTAGGATTAAAAAGATTGGCTACTTTAAAGAAATTTCTCATAGCAATGGTGTTAGAAACCACTTTAAAGTGGGGGCATACATTGATAATATCTTTCAAAATTTCTCATGTTTCATGGTGTGATTTTATTTTTTCTTGTGATGTATCCTTTTCTTGGTGGTGCCATTGGGTTTTTTTTCCTCCAAGAGTGTGATATTTCTTATTATACAAAATTACTCAGATTAGTTGTGATGTGATGCACTCCATTCCCTAAGTTGCAAACATTTTACTCTTGACTTGTCTTCTCTTGGATAAATTATAAATGATTTCCCCTCAGAAGAAAACCTTACATGAATTAATCAAAATCCCATTGAACACAAATTTTACTTGAATTATTGTTCATAAGTGTTATCATAACACAACTTCTTAGCCTTATGAAGCTCAAACTCTAAATTTGATGCCACCAAGCATAACACACCTTGGTTTCTTGTGGATCCTTTCCATGCTCATAGGTTTTTAGCATAATGTAGCTTGTTAATCCCTATGAAGATCAAACCTCTAAATTAAAGGCCACCTAACATAACACATGTTTCTTTCCTATGGAAATTTCCTATCATTATGGTGCCTTAATGAGGTTGTCAAGAGGATAGTTTCAATATTCTATGGAAGCCTAATATGATTCTCTCAATTTCCACCCTTTTGGGATACTCACCTATTGGATAGCCTAAGGTGTCACTACTTGAAGTGAGCACAAAAAAATTGATGGCTTAAATGTGTTCCATGTTGATTAGACCGTCTAGGCTTGATCTTCCTAATCTTTGATGTTGTATGATTGTGTATATTTTTCATTTTGGTGCATACATATGTTTCTTGAATGTCTAATTTAGTGTGAGTTTGGCATGGGGTCATCCTCTCGGTACAGTGGTGGCAAAATGTAGTGTAGGAAAAAAGTATCCCTTTTTTACACCTAATTTGGATATAACTAATAATAAAAATGAGCTTAATTATCACTTAATTTAGTGTTGTAATATGTACTTTACATATTAACATTAAGTTTAGGGCCGTTTCAATTGAAATGGACTTAATTGTGCCTTGTTTTTGGTGTTGTAAGGTGTACCTTTACACTTTCACATTAATCTATGGTGCTATTAATTAATTGAGGTTTATTATCCTTAATTGGACCCTTTAATTCAAATCCAAGTCTAATTAAATATAAATTTTGAGCAATGAAACCTGACATTCATAAATTCTATTACACAACACTTAACTTTAGAAAATGTTTCTTACTTAAGTGACCTAGGACCCATTCACCATAGTATGAATGGGTCCTCACTTACACCTAGGACCCTAATTTAACATAATGTTAGGACTAAGAAATGTGTATCCTCAGTAAGTGGCCTAGGACCCATTTTCCTTAGCCACAAACCCTAGCTAGAACCCATTCACCATAAGGTGAATGAGTCCTTTGTGAGATTCAAAAGGTGACTTTTGGTGAAATGTACATATTGGTTTCCCCTTTCTATATCTTCCTTCTGATTGTTATTTATGTTAGATTTAATTGTTGTTCTTCATTTGCATTTTATAACATGCATTTTGAATGAAATAAGGGAAAATTTGGGCCTTTGGGGTGAACTCATTCATCACCCCTTATCCTCCCCTTTCCTTTGTTTTATTTTGGTGAACCTAAATTTGATCCTTGCATTTTTTTATTTTGGGGTCCTCTTTCATCCTAGATTTAGATCTTGCATTCATTTGTATCTCTTTGCATTTAATTAGGTCTCATTTAGGGTGTCTAGTTTATATTTAACTTTGCATTTCATTTAAGGGTTTTAGGATTGCATATTTTACATTCTTTAAATCTAAAAAATATAATAAATATTAGTCATCTTGCATATAATTTACATATTATTCATTTGCATTTGAAAATTGAAACAAAAAATTGCATATCAAACTAGCTTTTCTAGGTTGTCATTTTGTCACATTTTGCACTATCATTCAACATTGAATTCATTGAAAATTAAAAGTAAAACTAGTTATACCAAACCAGAATCTTGAAACTACTAAAATTCACTCAAAAAATAGTAAAAACTTGTTTCAAAACCCTCACCTAAGACCTATTCTCCATAGGCAAAATGAATCCCTAATCAAGGTCATAATATAATTTTATAGGCATTAAAACATTCATTTCTACATTCCTGTTTGTTTTTTTTTAGATTTTTGTTTATGTTTCCAAAATTTATGTTTCTTCAATTTTGTCATATTTATCTTCATTTAACAAAATTAGTGAGTTGTGTGATTTAAAAATTGAATTTACAATACATAACTTTTAGAGTTTTTCATAGTGTAATATGAAAATTACCTTGCTTAGAATTTGAAAATTGCATTCTAGGTCATTACATTGTATTTTTCCCTCTTTCCATTTTTGGCTAGCATTGAGTTTTTGAATCTTGTGTGAGCCTTACAACTTGGTGTCATATTAGAAATGTTGTTGTTAGGCATATTTTGAGAATCATGTCATCCTGAAATACACTATTCACTATGGATCTTGGGTTTTCCAACTCTCTTTCTAATAGAGTTGATAATCAACCCCCTGTGGATCATAGCTTGCATACCTCATTACCAACGTCTTCCTTACACACAACCAATGTGCATTATGTTTTTCATGTTCTAAAAGAAAACATAAGAAGAATAGATGAAGGCCTAAAAAAGTTACAAGACCTTGTGATTACTAAAATCATGGACATTACTATCATTCCTACTTTACAAAACCTAGGGAAAATGCTTAAAACTAAGCACAAAACAAAAAATTTCTTTATCCTCGTTTGCTTCCTTCATGAGAACTTTAACAATCAAGAGAATGATAATATACATTCCTTGATAAAATTTATTGAAGCTAAACCTCTTATGGGCCAAACCAAAATAACCCTTGATATTGCTTTCTCACAAAATGGCATATTGAAACATGTGTCGATGGTCCTCTTTACATAGATGGAAGAATCAATTACAAGCCTACTAATGGGATATTAATTGATACCATCTTTGTAGAGAAAATTTTTAATGAAGAGTTCCTATTTGTGCATGAGTTCTATCAAGATATATATGAAAAAACATAAAGCATAGATCAACATAATTGTTTTAGTTGGCTTACAATCAACTCGATAAATCTCCCTCTAAAGGTTGGACTAAAAATATTAAATTTCTCATTTACCATCATTAGACCAATTTCATGTGAAGGTAGGCTATACATGGCTTCACTCCATGAATGTCATCCCTTGGTTGTGCATAAATGTTTAAAGTTTCCCATTGGCAATGAGATCTTCACTATGCACCATAGTGGTTTAAATCCTCTATCTTCCCGTGGGAACTTCTTACTATATTTCTTTTAGCCCAAGCCTATTGAACCTATTAGAACTTGTGAAGACTTATTTTTCAAATAATATCAAAAGTTTAAGGAAAATTGCTTGGAAGAACTATCCCTTAGAAATATGCCTCAACCAATGATTTAGCCACCTATCCTAGATGAAACCTTGATTGAACTAAAATCCCTTCCAAATATCTAAGATGAACCTATAAAAAGTTCTTCTACTATTTCCTATAAGAGACCATGAGATAATCAAAACAATCCTGTTGTGCCTCCTAAAATCAAACAAGTTTACAAAGATATTAAATAGAAAATGGTTGAGAAACCTCCCATGGTTCATTTCATTCCTCCCTTAAGGCAAAAAAAGAAACCTATGGTTTACAAAGCCACTTCTACATAATCACAAGACAACATAAGATTGAGAAGAAATAAAAATGATAGAGAGCATAGGCATAGACGTCATGTTATTTCTCATATATTGCAAACTAAAGAAGAAAAGAGCAACATATAAAATTAAAATTTGAACTTTCCTAAAGCAATGCATGATGATTCTATACCTTCACCGCAACATAAAAAAGAACATTCCAGAGAGATTATCATTCAACCTCATGTTGTGATTAATTTAGATGATGACATTGAAATTGCAAGGATTGATGAATAAGTGCATAATGAGTTCAATCCATTGTTCTCCTCTTCTATGAGCTTCAATGACAATTCTCCTATAAAGAGTTTTGAACTTAGTATGTGTCCTAGTTTGGAACTTGTTGTTGTCCCATTGGCTAGTTGTCTACCTTTTGCATATATTGATCAAGATTGGGATGTGGATGACTTGATATAGGTTGACTTGCATGTGTCTTATTATTCTTCTGCATTGTTTTGTTTTTCATGTTTCTTTGTGTGATTGTATGTGCATAATGTGATCCCTCATACAGTTTTGTTTGATGTATCTCTCTTTTTGTGCATTCCTCTACATGTACCTACATTCTTCTCTATGTTGTAAACATTTGACATATTTCACTTATCATTTTTTTCCTTTTGGGTATGATGCAAGGCATCAAGACATTTAGGTCTCTTCAATGTTGACCCAAAATGACTTTTCTTTTTCTTCACTCTCTATGTGTCATTCTTCCAATTCTATGAATATTTGGGGATTGACAGGTTTTTTGAGCTCTATAACAATATTGTAAGAAAGATATACTGACCTTGAATCCATAGATTCTTTATATGTTTTTGGAGACAACCTCCTTCCTTTTATGTGATGTAGCTTTATTTTAGAAACATATGACTTGACATAGGGCTTTCTAAGTAATATCTCATGTCTTAGGATTAACATTGGCTACTTTAAATCAATTTCTCAAAAAAATGGTGTTAGCAACCTCTTTAATGTGGGGGCATACATCAATAATATCTTTCAAAATTTCTCATGTTGCATGGTGTAATTTTCTTTTTTTCTTCTGATGCATCCTTTTCTTGGTTTTTCTTCTGGTTTGATGTTGTCCAAGAGTGTGATATTTCATAGTGCATGACTTTCCTCTTAGTGTTTATGTGACAAACTACATTCCATAAGTTCTAGATCTTTTACTCTTGACTTTCCCTCTCTTGGAGACAATGGACATGATGATCCCTTATAAGAATACCTTACACGAACTAAGAAAAATCCCTTTGAACAAAAACTTTTACTTTAATTATTATTCATAAATGTTAGCATAACACAACTTGTTAGCCTTATGAAGCTCAAACTCTAAATTCTATTCTAATAAGAATAGCACACCTTGCTTTCTTGTGGAGCCTTACCTGTTCCATAGGAATTTAGCATAATGTATCTTGTTAATCCCTATGAAGCTTGAACCTCTAAATTCAAGGCCACCTAGCATAACACATCATGCTTTCCCATGGAGCTTTGCCTAGCATTGTGGTGCCTTATTGAAGTTTTCAAGAGGATATATTTGATATGGTAAGGGAACCTAATATGATTCTCTCATTTACCACCCATTTAGGATACTCACCTAGTGGACAACCAAATGTTCCACTACCCCAAAATGAGCATGATAAAATTGATGGCTTAGATGTGTTTCACGCCGATCAGACTGTCTAGGCCTGATCTTTCTAATCTTTGATGTTGTATGATTGTGTATATTTTTCATTGCTACATACATATGTGTCTTGAATGTCTACTTTAGTGTGAGTTTGAGATGGGGTCATCCTCTCACTAAAGTGGGGAAAAATGTAGTCTAGGAAAATCTATCACTTTTTTACACTTAATTTGGAGACAATTAATAATAAAATTATTTTAATTATGCCTTATTTTATTTTTGTAATATGTACTTTACATATTCACATTAATTTTAGGACCCTTTCAATTGAAATAGACTTAATTGTGCTTTTTTTTTTTGTTGTAAGGTTTACCTTTACACTTTCACATTAATCTAGGTCTTTATTATTAATTGAAGTTAATTTTCCTTGAGTGGTTCCTTGAGTGGCCACTTTAATTCAAATCCAAGCCTAGTTAAATGAAAACTCCGATGGATAAAACCTGACATTCATAAATGCCATTATACAATGTACTTAACTTTGAAAGATGTGTGTCCTAGGTAACTGACCTAGGACCCTAATTTAACATAATGTTTAATACTAAGCAATGTGTGTCAAGGTAAGTTTCCTAGGACCCATTCACTCTATGGTGAATGGGTCCTCACTTAGACCTAGGACCCCCTTTTAAAATATGTTTTTGATGATATTTTAATGATTTTATATCTACAATTCAATGTTGGCTTGTGATATTTGAATTTTGGGAATTAATGTTAAGATACATATAAATATAAGGCTATTTCACTATGTTTCATCCTAAAAATTTTATGCATGACATCATTAGATGAAGAAAGAGCATTCATAAGAGTAATTCAAGAGAATTTTCAAGGTATTCAAGGGAATAATTATTGAATATTATTGCAGCAATCAAGAATCCTTTCATCATGTCAAATATTTGTTGCATCATGCATGTTGTTTGAGCTAATATGGTGATTTAGTATTCAATATCTATGAAATTATTCAAGTAAATTATATCTAATCAAGTTTCATGATCAGATCTACATTCATTGAGGCCACTTCATGCTAGTTTATAGATTTTTTATCCACAGTTTCAAATAAGGTTTCATGATTTGTTATATATTGTTGTTCATTCATCATTCCTTCATGATTTTATATTTCATTTCAAGGTTTAATTACCAAAATGGGGTTTGAACAAGGAAAACCCTAATTCCCTAACAAAACAACATTTTTCTCTCTTTGATGTGTGCCTGCATATTTTAGGTGGAAGATCATCTAAACAACAAAATTGAAGAAAGTTGAAAGAAAAGTTGTCAAATCAAAAAAAATCCTCTATAAATTTTATTTCCAGATTATCCAAGAACAAAAGCCTAGAATTTGGGAGTGTAGAGTAGGAAGAAGAGAACCTAGAAAGCATTTTTTAGGAACCTTCGCTAGGACCCATTCACCATAGGGAGAATGAGTCCTTAGTGAGCTTCAAAAGGTGAATTTTGGTGAAAGCTACACATTGTTTTCTCCTTTCCATATCTTCCTTTTGATTGTTGTTTATGTTATATTTAATTTTTGCTCTTCATTTGCATTTTATAGCATACATTTTGAATGAAATAAGGGAAAATGGGCCTTTGGGGTGAACTCATTCATCACCTCCTATCCCCCCCTTTCCATTATTTAATTATGTTGGATATTAGATGAACCTAAATCCATAATTTCATCTTTTTTGGCTACTCGTGTTGAAGTTATGAGCAAGAGTATATCAGCTTCACAGTAACAAGTGTTTTCTAGTTCAGTGCATATTTTTTAGTCAATCTGCACTTCTTAATGGATTGGGAGTTTTATGTGTAGCTTTATGGAGTTTTTAATAGGTGTTGGTAGAGTGTGTGTTCCATATGGCATAGAGTATGGAGGTTTGCATATCTGAATGTGGGTGTATAGTTGGTAAACTTTGTTATTAGGTCATTATTGGTGCTGACCTAATGAGCTTTGTGTGTTGCAAAGTTTAGATATGTTTTGATCCATTATGTGGGTGATATTTTGGGTCCATACAAACCTAATCTAAATTATTATTATTTTTGAATCTTGGCATGAAAGTGTGTATGAATAGATCTTGACCTAACAAGTTAGATTTTATATATTACATCTAAGTAGGGCACCCTATTTGATGTTGTAGGTGAAGCAAATATATATGTAGGATCTTTGTTGGTATTTACTATGTTGTGACATATGATAACATTTATTGGAAGAAAATTGTGTGAAAGTAAAGTGTATGAAAAGAAAAGTAGAGGATTAATTCATATCATTATGAAGTTTTCAAACACCCAAAATACTAAGAGGGTGGGTGAATTAGTATTCCTTTAAACCGATTAAACATAAGCCATACAATTATCATAATAAATATAACTACAATGATGAATGAATGCATGAAGATATTCACAAAGTCGCATGACACATGAACACTAGTATTTTTATATGGAAAACCCAGAAAGGGGAAAACCACAGTGAGGTTTGGCTCACAATATATATTATATCTAGACATAAGATATTAAAAAAAGGCTCACTACTAGGATAAGAAACATTCTCCATAAAAAGGCTCACGACCCATAGAAAAATAATAAATAAGAGTTGGCAATACTATCTATTTGAACTAATATAATAGCATCTATCATATGTTGGGTTGTATTTCCAATGAAGTACAAAATGATCTCCACACTAATCTAAGTTAAAACTCTAATTTTTCCATAATCTACTCAATTTTGCATCACACATGTAGGTGAACCACCATACATGTCATATATCTCTTTAACATGTATATATAATCTCCTATCTCTTCATCATAACCAAACACTCATCTCTCAAAAGCTTGATATCCATATCAAGTGTAACTTCAATTAGGTTTTCCTAATTAGAAGCAACACAAAAAAATAAGCATGTCATCCTCAAAAAACATTATCCACACATTGCACCTTAATTCAAAATTCAATTTACATCAAGATAGGTTGACATGGACCTAATATAAATCCCACATAGCATAAAGTTACTTTATTTTTCTCCACAAAACATTAAATGTTGTAGGTTGGACCAAAAAAATAGAAAAACATAAAATCTTCATGTGTACATGCAGTTTTCCAAATGTGCAATGTCAAAGCTTAATCTTCCTTCTAATTCCCCTTCAAAAAACACCTATTAACTTATCTTCATCATAAAAAAGTAAAATAATGTACCATATAAAAATGGATCATTGACATTTTCATGGTCTTTAAGGTCTTTCTCTTGTGATGCTTGATCTATTTTGCTTTGATTTAATGTTGCAACATAACTTAAGCATTCACATTAGGTCTTAAATATTAAAATTATGATGTCTTTTGAATGTGTTGTGAAGTGTTGTAACACATTTCTACACTTTTCTAGACTCTTCTCATTATAATTCATCTAAAAATCACCTTTTTATCCCTTATAAATTCCTCTTTTAATATGTTGTAAAGTCTTGTAACAATATTTCCCACTTTTCTAGGTTTGTTATCACTATTTACACCTTTCATATGCTATATTTGACCCCTTTATGCTCTCATAAGACTTAATTAAGTGTATTTTTTAATGTAAACCCAACAAACAACATTAAATGCAACTTAATTTCCAACACCCACTTACAATCCTAGAGTGGGACCCATTTGCCATGGGTGGCAAATCAGTCCCTCTTGGCTCCAAATTCAAAATAATTCAAATTTTCTTTCGGGTTTTTATTCAAAAGGACCTTATATTGGCTTGTGATGTTATATCATTGGGTAATTAGGGAATAAGTGTGTATAAATAATTTTTTTTTTCTACCCATTTTAAATCTATTTCATCCAAGCATTCACCTAAGTCATTCACTAGTTCATTCAATCATTCAATTACATTCAAGCATCATTCAATCAAGCATCTATCAAGTATCTTGGAGCAACCATTGACATAAATTTAGACTTCAATAATAAGGTTTTGGTGAGTTTAGGACACTTGCATGTTTTTTATTCATCATTCATTTCCTATTTCATTTCATTTCTTTATTAAGGGTTTGATTACCAAAGTGGGATTTGACCAAGGAAAATCTCTATTCTCTAACCCTTAACCATTTTCCCCCTTTTGCAGGTGTGTTTGAAAAATTTTGTATGTAGATTTATCAAGAAAATAGGTGTTGAAAGGTGGTCAATAATTCATCAAAGTGATTCAAGTCAACCAAACCCTAATTCAAGCTTGTAGACAACCTACAACCTATTTTCTACAAATTTGACTCTGTCAACCCGACAAGAAGATAAGTGCAGATTTGTACCTACAAAATTAACTCTCGAATTTGTAAAATTTTGGAGGAATACTAATTTTCCATCAATGCAAAATGAGTCCCACCTATGGGATAGAAATTTTTTTTTTTCATAATCCAGTTCCCGACAGCCGAAAAGTAGTTTCAAGTGTTTTTACTAGTAGGAGGACTAATTCGCCATCAGTGGTGAATGAGTCCCACTAGTGATAAATAGTGATTTCTTCTAGCTTTCAGAACCTTCCAAGATCAACATTAAACTTCCAAGTGCACAAGCTATTAAATATCATTCAATTTTGTTTGCATTAGTTCATGTTTTTAGTTCATTTTTGTACCTCACTGTGTTTACAAACATTGCATATTTGATTAGTTTTACATTAATAATCAATCAATTTCATAACTTGGTTTGATTTAGATCCTTTTATTTAGTCATAATGCCATTATGCATTCCTTTATTTTAGTGAACCACCTCAATATTAGTATTTTATCTCTCCTTTTAGGTGAAAAACCTAAGAGCGCAAGAGAAGTACATAGAACACCACAAAATTGATGGTTCTTTTTGGTGAACTAACATTTTGAACACTTATCTTTCTAATTTCAACTGTATCTTACATCCTAGGTTTCCTTTGCATCAACATTCAATTAGGTTTTTTTTGTTTTTGCATCCTAGGGTTTATAAAATTGCATTAGTGAAAGAATCATATAGATTTCATTTTTTGCATATCAAATCATTAAAAAGCTGAAAATTTGCATTTGCATCTTCATTTTGCAACTGAAAATCATTAAAATCACTTTAAATTTTCTCAAAAACATAAAAAAATCTCATACTGGGACTTATTCGCCACCTGGGAAAATTAGTCTAGCTACTTTTTCTGTATTAACATTTTTGGAATTTTCACAATATTTCCTACATTTTTGTTTCCTGTTATTGTCTTCTTGTTAAATTAGTTTATAGAATTTTTTTCAGTAGAATTTTGTTATTCCTAGTTTTCATCTGCATTCACCCCATATTTTTTGGTACTTGTATGATTTTTTAGTGCCATATTGATAATACTTTAGTGAGATGAAGTTCTAGACTCATGGATTCCTGTGATAGCACTTTCGTTGTGGACCTTGGGATCTCAAGGGCTCCTACTCTTGGTATGGACAATAGTGCATTAGGCATGGATACTACCACTATTATACCTTTACCTTCACATACAATGCATGTTGACACACAAACCAATCAAATTCTGCAAGATAAAGTCATTATTGTTCGTGAGTATTTTGCACATTTACAACAAGATTTATCACTTGAAAACATTTCCACCACTGCCATACCTACCATAGAAAACCTTCATCACTTGATTGATGTTAGAAACCAAGATCATATTTGCAAATCGAAAAGACCTTCCACAGAAGAGAAAATCAGAAAAAGTAGAGAGGTTGCCAAAGAATGTGCAACATAATATTATTCAAGAATTCAATAATTACATGATAATGATTTTCTTTATAAAATCAAAGATATGCATAGCCCTAATCTTATCTTGAGCAACAAGATAGCTCAACAAGAGAAGGATGACAAATAATTAACATAGGAATTAAATAATTACCTAAGTAAACTTATGTAACTTAGTGTAATTAAATATTAATTACACCAACACCCCCCCATAAGTGCAACTTAGGGAGACTAAAAAAGCATGCACCCAAAACTAAGATGAATGTAAGAAAGCATGAATGGGTCCTGACAACAAGGCTTGATCAGCTACCCAAGTACAAATGCAATATGAGGTAGAGAAGGAAAACCCAGTGGGACAAAACCTCCCTACAATGAGATGATTGTTGCAAAGAAGCACTGGAAGAACATTGTGGAGTAACACTAGAACCATAATCTGACAAGAAAGGAAAGATACCTTTATCTACAATTGAAACGAAAACTGAAATCATGATAATGTGATAGTAGATCCGATGCCACAGAACACTGGAAAACTCACAAACTAGAACAACCCTAGAATCTATGAAGCAATAGTAGATGAGATGGTGACATAATCTAGAAACTGTGTATCTCAATGTCGATGCCAAACTATGACTGAAACTCTTCCATGGGAAGGAGTACTAAAAAGACTCTGGAACATTAACCATAAAAACATGGCCCTCAAACTGAGAAGGATCTGAACCAATGCGGATCAAGAAACATAATCTCTCAACTAAAGTATCAACCGATGTGAATCCGATATGTGTCAAGCAAGACAAGAATGTGGCCAAAAGAAACTAGGAAACCAAATAACCCATGCGATCTATCATCACATCAAGATGGATATGGAGATCAAAGTGCATGCACACTCTAATTAGATTATTATGCAAGAAACCCCCTGATGGAACTCTCTCTCAGTTCATTTATTACAATAACCCAACGATTGTAAAAGGAGAGACTTCTAATGCATGCATAAATAGAAAATAGCATGATGTGGTACTGAAATGAAGTGCGGAGATTCAAGTTTCACTTTTCCAACTACCAAAACATGGACAAGTAATCTCCAAAACACCCATCAGGACTGTTAGCTCTCAAAAATGCAGGTGGGATGCCTCAAAAGGTTGCTAATCTCTTGATACATTTTAGGGTAACAAAACAAGGTTAAAAGCATTCAACCTTCTACTCTTAAGGTTTTGCTAAACTTAGGCAGGTTTTCCTATCTAAATGAAGTAGACTTGATGTACTTATAATTATCTTTCTTACAGTGATTTGTCCACAATGGCAGATGGAAGTGAACAAATCAAACTTGATAGCAATAGCAATCTTCTGATCTAAATCCTAAAATGCTTAATTAATAGATATAAAGAAACTGAATGAATTCAAATGATGAAATTCAAGAGACCAGTGCCTTGTTGGGTATGTGGAGTCAAATGAGATCAAGATGAGCAACACTTCTCTGGAGAAAACTCAAATTATCTGGCATATATTTTTCTTACAACTTGTATAAACATGCAATTCTGTAACTACTAAGCTCTACTTTAATAATCTAGATGACTCTCTCTGATTACTATGATCAACTAAAAGGATTTAATCTTTGCTTGAAAGAACCAATTGATTAATAACATAGATACAACAAATGTGCATTGATAAACTGAACATAAATTTGTTATGTCAATTTAAACAACCAGAAAGCATCAATCTTGGAGACAACTTAGCAATATTTTCATTAAATTCAATAGATAATTGACATCAGAAATGTGCAGCAACATCAATTGACATTCATAAATACCTCCATTTTGAAAACATGCACTATAGTCTCTGATCTGATAAATCTATTATACTGTATCCATTTAATTTTCCTACTATATATTGAATAACTGATAACTGGTGGTAATTTTACAATTACAAAATGCCTATTTATACACCAACATCAAGAAAATAAATCATACTGAAATTCCATGTTAGGCTTCCATAGAATTCAGGCTCCAATCAAGTCTGCCTGCAACAGTTTTCAAACATATACATGTCTGCCACAATATTTGAAATTTATTAATCATTAATGAAATAGTCAGTGAGACAATCTAGCAGGTATGCCGAAGGAAATTCAATCACTATTCATCCCCTAGGTTATATTCGCTTTCGTTGTGACACATCAGAGTCAGGGAGATGTCATACAACCAACAATATGTTTCATTGATATGCTTCTCATAGTGTATTATTCATTCGCTGAGACATAGGGAAACTTGTCACAGAGATGCACCTTTGTTTACATTCATTGTCGCTGCAACTTAATGGTATCAGAGAAACCTCTTGCAGATTTCACTTTGTTTCACCGAAATTCTCTATCCACTCTGAGTCGTAAGACAAGATCATACTCTCGTCGACAAGGTCCTTCATTGTCTTCCATCGGCGAGACCGAAGGTCACTTGCCGAGACCTCCTATCGAGAACCTTAACTCATATCGATATTGAATCCCTTTATGTTGTTGGTCGGTGAAACAATGTATACTCGCCAAGACATAATGCCGATACCACTAGCTCTCGCCGACAAACCACTTCATGCACTAGTTGGGGACACATATTGAATTTAATAAGACACTACCTCGATGACCAAACTCCTGCCAATGTATATCCTTTCCTTCGGTCGGTGCGACATAATGAGTTCGGTAAGAGCTTCCACCGAGGACTAAACTCACGCTGATAAGAATCATCCTCTGTCGCCGAGACCATGAAGGAGTCCCGTCGAACCGTACTTGTAAGTGAAATCCAATCACCATGACAAATAATAAATCTTTCCAATAGGCAACATAGACTTATGTTAGCAGAAAACGCAACATGGCTCAGGGAGACCCTAACCATCTCACACCGATATGAACTAGAATGTGAAAAATGCATGACTCGATGGAAATTATTGGGAAATATGGGAAAAATGGGTGAAATATGCACATGGTAGGACCAATCTTGGAATTTTATGAGTAAGATCAATATGTAAAAACATCATAATTTTATAGTTCTAATAGTGGCTGCATTTGGGGATGAATGATAGTGAGATCATTGCAAGGATTCAAATCTTTGGGTGAGCAGACCAGACACAAAATGATGAATAGTGAGCAAAAATGGAATGAATGGCAATGGAAATGAATGCAAAATGAATGCAAGATGGAGGTGAACCAAAACCCTAAACTACTATGCATGGAAAATAATTTTAAAGAGATAAGCAAGAGTTTTCCATGCACTGGCAACCCCTAATCCTCTGTATTTCAACTTCATCTGTCTTGAGTTGTTACGATCTAAAATTCAAACCATAGTTTCCCCTATCAAATACCTAGTTTTGTCTCGAGTTCATCAGATTCTTCTTGAAGACACACAAGCAATCTTCTCTATCACTATTATTGCAAGTTTTTAGAAAATCATCATGTTCATCTTGGCCCAAATTCCCTTCATCATTCTGTAGTTCAAATTCTCCATCATCATGAGGAAAATCTCTGTTATCTTCAATATGTAAAGTGCATGCATATTCAGTGCAAAATTTTATATTATCTCCCTCACTGTTATGAATTGTGAAACATTCTCCCAGCTATATTGAAAACTCATCATCAAAGTGCCTTTCTTGAGAAACAAAAAATTCTGGCATATCAACACTGTCTAAAACATACAAATCTAAAACCCTTTGCACTTCTTCCAAATCATAATTTAGAGATGATACTTGATTATGACTCATATCATCAATATTAAGCATATATGAACCAATCAAATCTAGACCACTATCACCCTTGGTATGCAGATAAATGTCTTCTCCACAAGAGTTAGAAATTTCAAAATCACATACCTCATCTTGAATGGACACACAATTTTGATCAACTTGAAAGGTTTCACCATCAACTTGAGAAATGCATTGAGAGTCATAAGAATCATCATACAAAGATCTTTCACTATGAAGGAAAATGTAAGCTAGACAAAGAACCTCAGGATCACCTTCATGTGTATATCTCTGATATTCAAGAGTCAGCAAATCTGAAATTTGCTCACTACTGAGTGAACAAGTCTCAACATCCTCATCACTATAGTTAAATTCTTCACTTTTTTCATCATAAAAAAGAGGCCCAAGATCATTAGAGAATGAAAAATCAAAAACATTACTAGCGAAGTCACTTATTCCATCATCTAGCTTGTCTGAAATTATTTCCTCTTTACCATAAAGTAGACCTAAAAATACCTGGAATTCATTCCTAGGCATACCTTGGAAAAACACCATTTCTTCTTCATCAAATGAGTCTTCATGACTTTCAACTATAATAGGAGGTATTATATACTCATTATCAAATGAACTCACATTGTCCATTGCCTCTTCCTCTCGATCACCACAAGAACCTTCAACTGGATCAGTACTGACTAACTCTAGCTGGGCTGATTCTATTTTGAAGTTGCCAAGATCCACATCACAAAAAAAAATGATATGATCTTGGGGTACAAGGTCAACAACTTGACTCATTCTTGGCTCCCTATACAACTTGACTTCCTGACCATTCACTGGGATAGTTGCATAAGATAAATCAAATTGGATATTTCCCCCAATTGTTGTTGTCCACTGTCTTGATAAAAGCATCACATACTGAGGAGGAGTATCAATAACTGTTATATCTATATTATATGCCACCTATGGATAAGTAGCCAGCTTGAATTCAACATTTCTCATAATACCTACCATAGGAACAGGTTTGTTATCCATTGCATAACATTTCCCTTCATATGTATCAACCCACATGCCAAGTTGTTTCATAACTCCTACTGGCATGATGTTTATAGTTGCACCAGAGTCTATCATGCAATTACTCAACAATTTGTTATTTATAAGCAATGTAGTGAAAAAAGGATCAACATGTGGGGGAGTTGTTAATACATCACTCAAGCAGACTTCTAGGATATTTACTTTCTCCTGCCTATTCATAGCTACTTTATTTTCAAAATTCATTATCAATTGAACAACACTATCTCTGTATTCCTTAATTTTCATCATCTCAAGTAGAGGAATAGACATTTTTACCTGGGATAACACTTGAGTGAAGTCAAAAGAAGAGCCCTCCACCTTAACAATTTTCTTTTGTTCTGACATTTCTCCTTTGTTTTCTTCCTTCTCACTTTCACTAGGTAGATCAAGATTTTGCATCTCTTTGCGTAATTCCTTCACTTCCTCCTTTTGGATAGGCTTCTGTTCACATTTATCAGGCTGTCTAATATCCAACTTCTTCACAATTCCTTGTGTCACCTTCTGATCCTTCATAAAGATTCCCCTGGGGACACCTTCATTCTCATTTATTGTCCTATTTCTCAATAGGTACCTACTCTTGACTTCTCCAATTGCAGCAATAGTTAATCTTTCTATCTCTTCATCAATGAGTCTTCTCATACTGTATTGAGTAGGCATTTTGCTAGAATGTGGTTCTATATAATCCTCTTCAGAATCATAAAAGACCTACTATTCAGCCATATGGACATTGTATTTATGATTTGAAACATCATACTCATATCCTTCACCCTCTGAAGATGTGTACCCTTCCTTGACATGATGAAAATTATTTGAAGTCAAATATAATATGTGATCTTCTCCACCGCTTCCCATTAGCATTCCCTCTTCTTGCATTCTTTGCGCTACAACACAATAATCTTGGGAATGTGGCTTATCACAAAATTCACATAAGTAATTGTTACTTACCATATAGGTTCCCTTCTTGCTCAATGGATTAGGAGTCTCCTTGTTTCCAGGCCTAGCTATTATAGGTTTTCCATCCTTCCAGTCTATTTTATAAGGCATGTCATGCAACCTCAGCCTTTCATTCATGTATGTGTTCTCCTGCTTATACTAATAATTGTTGCTTTGCTGAGGAGGCCTAGGGTTATCTCTTTTACTGATTATCCTAGCAGCCTTTATGTTCTTTTCAATTGTCAATGCTATCTTCTGAGCTTCAGCCAAATCTCTTGGGAATCTATTTCTCAGTTCATACCCTATTTTAGGATCGAATGCATTTAAATAAAAACTTAATGCTACAGAATTTGGCAACCTTGATCTAGAAGGTACTTTAGTCTGCAACTTATTGAATCTCTAATTGAAATCATAAATTGAATCATTCTGATTTTTTTGAATTCGCATCAATTCATGAAGAGCTACATCTGGTGCATTTAGATTCCCATATTGCTCTAGGAATCTGTCCTGGAATATTTGGAGAGAATTAATTGAAGATGCTAGCAAACTGTTGAACCAATCCCTAGCATCTTTAAGAAGTGACATCATAAATAGCCTCATATGTAAATCTTCATATGGCACACCTATATCTTGGATGAACAGATTGAAATTCTTTAAATGTTCTTCAGCAGTAATTACATTACTCCTTGTAAACTTAGGTACCGGACTTCTCCAGCTGCCATCGATAGGGTAAGGGTATAGATGAAACCCTACCAAATCAAACTATCTAATCATTGTTGCATACTAGTGAGGGGGAGGGATAGGTGGGTACTAATAATGATACATAGGATTACTATATTGTGCATTATGCTATGGGAAATAATGTTGACCATGAGGTGGCTGCATATTTGTATGCTGAGTAGGAATATGAGGCGGATGATTTGGCTACTTATAATGGTTCCCTGTCTGATTGTGAGGAGCATTTGATTGATTAGAGGGCCCTACACCTTTATCACCCTACTTATGAGGTGGAACATACTTCGGGCAACCAGCTGTCTGATCAGTAACATGAGTTTTCTGCAATTTAGCCTCTAATTCCTCTATCCTCTTCCTCTGTAATTCAAACTATGCTATTACTTCCTCAGGAAGCTCATGATCAATAAACACATTCTGGTTACCCTCCATCTTCTGATCATATTCATGCTGAATTCCGATTCGTTCAGGCTCAAGTTTAGCTTCAAACTCGGCCTGTTTCTGATGATCATGAAAAGGAAAAGTATTTCTTTCATCTTCTGGCATACAAGGCTCTATGCTTGAATTATCTCTCCATGTACCATAGCAATTATATGTTTCAAAATGTGCTCTTGATGTTTTATCTTTATCTGTCATGCACATGTCCTCACTTATTACTTTACCCTTATCAACCTTGTCATCTTTGTGCATCCACTTATTGTTGCCAGTAGGAGCTCTAGTATGACCTCCCCTGTATTGAGATCTTCTTCTATTCATGTTTGAAAAAATGCAATGTTTCTTTCAGAGTCACCACCTACTTTTCCAAAAGTAGGAAAATGATTATTTCTGATCTTTTACCCAGTGGAATCACTCTTTCTGAATCTTCTTAAATTATAACCTTTTCTTCAATGACTCTATAATGTGGTCTTCAATCGAATTTTCTGATATAGTCCCCAACAGAGTCACCAATTTGTTAGCTCTCAAAAATGCAAGCGGGATGCCTCAAGAGGCTGCCAATCACTTGATATGTTTTAGGGTAACATAACAAGGTTAAAAGAATTCAACCTTCTACTCTTCAAGTTATGCTAAACCTAGGTGGGTGTGCCTATCTGAATGAAGAATACTTGATGTACTTATAATTATCTTTCTTGCGGTTATTTTTCCACAATGGCAGATGGAAGTGAACAAATCAAACTTGATAGCAATAGCAATCTTCCGATCTAAATCCTAAAATGCTTAATTAACAAATATAAAGAAACTGAATGAATTCAAATGATGAAATTCAAGAGACCAGTGCCTTCTTGGGTATGCGGAGTCAAATGAGATCAAGATGAGCAACACTTCTCTAGAGAAAACTCAAATTATCTGGCATATATTTTGTTTACAACTTGTATAAACATGCAATTTTGTAACTACTAAGCTCTACGTTAATAATCTAGATGAATCTCTCTGATTATTGTGATCAACTAAAAGGATTTAATCTTTGCTTGAAAGAACCAATTGATTAATCACACAAATACAAAAAATGTGCATTGATCAACTAAACATAAACTTGTTATGCCAATTTAAACAACCAGAAAGCATCAATCTTGGAGAAAAATTAGCAGTATTTTTCATTGAATTCAATAGATAATTGACTTCAAAAATGTGCAACAACATCAATTGACATTCATAAATACCTCCATTTTGAAAACATGCACCATAGTCTCTAATTTGATAAATCTATTGTATTGTATCCATCTAATTTGCCTACTATATATCAAATAACTAATAACTGATGGTAATTTTACAATTACAAAATGCCTATTTATACCCCAGCATCAAGAAAATAAATCATACTGAAATTCCATGTCGGCCTTCCATAGAATTTGGGCTCCAATCAAGTCGGCCTACAACGATTTTCAAACATATACATGTCGGCCACAGTATTTGAAATTTATTAATCATAAATGAAACAGTCGGTGAGACAATCCAGTAGGTATGCCAAAGGAAATTCAATCGCTATTCGTCCCCTTGGTTTTTTCACTTTCACTGTGACACATCAGAGTCAAGGAGATGTCATACAACCAACAATATGTTTCATCAATATGCTTCTCATAGTGTATTATTCATTCGCTAAGACATAGGGAAACTTCTCACTGAGATGCACCTTTGTTTACATTCATTCTCGATGTAACTTAATGGTATCAGAGAGACCTCTTGCAGATTTCACTTTGTTTCACCAAAAGTCACTATCCACTCTGAGTCGCTAAGACAAGATCATACTCTCGTCGATAGGGTCCTTCATTGTCTTCCATCGGTGAGATCAAAGGTCACTCACCGAGACCTCCTATCGAGAACCTTAACTCATACTGATATCAAATCCCTTTATGTTGTCGATCAATGAGACAATGTATACTCGCCAAGACATAATGCTAATACCACTAGCTCTCGCTGATGAACCACTTCATGCACTAGTCGGGGAGACATATTGAATTCGATAAGATACTACCTCAACGAACAAACTCCTGTCGATGTATATCTTTTTCCTTCGGTCGGTTAGACATAATGAGTTCGGTAAGAGCTTCCACTAAGGACTAAACTCACACCGATAAGAATCATCCTTTTTCACCGAGACCATGAAGGAGTCTCGATGAATGGTACCTATAAGTGAAATCCAATCACCATGACAAATAATAAGTCTTACCGATAGGAAACATAGACTTATGTTAGCAGAAAACACAACATGGGTAGGGGAGACCCAGACCATCTCACGCCGATATGAACCAAAATGTGAAAAATGCATGACTCGATGGAAATTATTGGGCAATATGGGAAAAGTGGGTGAAATATGCACACGGTAGGACCAATCTTGGAATTTTATGAGTAACATCAACATGTAAAAACATCAAATTTTTACAGTTCTAACAAGGAAAAATATGGAATAACAAAAAACTTGGGATAGATACAGAAAAAAGTGCATGGATAGCAAGATAGAGCTCCTCAATACCTTTCTAATGTTGCAAAGAAGACAAAAATCGGAGATCATGGCAAAAAGTTATGAGCTCGGAAGCCCAAAATGAGCATCTGACTTAAAATAGAAATAAATGTAGGAAAGAACAAAAATACTAAAAAATAAATAGCACCACTGGAAATTTCTCGGAACTAGTTTTCCGGCGATATCTCATTTTCCAAATTTTGATACCATATACCCAAGTTATGACCAAAAGAAAAAAAATTGCTACTTTAGGAAAAATCAAGGTTTAGGAAGGGCAAAGAGGCCATACAGCTGATGATGTCATGCTGACATTAGCACTTCACCCAAAAAAATTGACGGCTATCTAGCCGTTAGGCAAAAAATGCCCCCCTTGCAAAAAATTGACGGTCGTCTAGCAGTTTTGCATGTTGCCGAAAAATTCTGTCGGCGACCGAAATATCCTCTAAGAATCGCTGGTAGATGCCCTACATGGTCAGAATATTCCTCCAGCCCGTGCTGGGTTGAGCACGGACCCTTGGTCAGTGATGTGACCGCTATTACGCTGGAGGGAGCCTATTGGGAGCTGGGTGCATAGCGCCTGGCCCCCCATGGGATCGGCTACTGGGTCAGGATCCCTTAGGGGCTGGTGGGGCCGGCGGTGGTTGCATGGTGGCACTACCGGGCTGAGCAGCCCTCTGGTGGCCACTCAGTGGCTGGTGGGTGGCACCCTAAATTTACACTGGCAACACAGATTTTTTTTGCGAAAATTTCAATTTTTTTAATTTTTTGATTTTTTATTAAAACGTGCATCATAATGCATGTTGGGGAGGCTGTACGACCGCTCAGGAAAAAAAGTTTCCTTCCAGACCAACTGCTCAGAAATCAATGAAATGAAGGGCATTCTTAGGGTTTTTGGCCACTGTGAACGCAATGGTGACCTCTGTTTCTACTCAAAGTGCCCCAAAAATTTGGCTACCCCCAGATCTTGCGAAAAATCTCCTAGCTTGAAACCATCATAGACTTGGCAAACAATAACCAAAATTTGCAAAAAAAAAAGTCAATCTTAACTTTTTCTAGCACTCTGAATCTAATGGTGAAGTCCAATCTAATCCAAAACACCTCATGAATGAACTCAAGGCATGATACCCTCAAGGAATCCCGAATGAACCCTACAATGATTTTCTCAAAAAACTGAGAAGGGGCTGCAAATCAAGGCTCTTATACCATGTTAGAAACCAAGATCAGATTTGCAAACTAAAAAGACCTTGCACATAAGAGAAAATCAGAAAAAGTAGAGAGGTTGCCAAAGAATGTGCAACATAATATTATTCAAGAATTCAATAATTACATGATAATGATTTTCTTTATAAAAGCAAAGATATGCATAACCCTAATCTTATCTTGAGCAACAAGATAGCTCAACAAGATAAGGATGACAACTAATTAACCTAGGAATTAAATAATTACCTAAGTAAACTTATGTAAAGTGTAATAAATATTAATTACACCAACAATTTAAAGTGATGACACCTTACAAATTATGAAAAGAATTGTTGAGATATTAAAAAAAATGTCCCTTCCCCTTCCCAACCAATAAACATATTGGTTAACCAAGGACGATCTCACTTTCTTCCTCCTTCAACTATATCATCCATACCTACCTATACCACTCCTTAAGTTACAACAACCATGCAATAGGTTAGTCATGTGACTCCTTTCCCTATTCCGACTAGCACTCCTAGTTCTTTTGTGGCATCGAATGTTCCCTCTTCCACGTTCATCCCTCTTAGTGTCCCCTTCAATTCTCCTAACATTACATACACTCCATCACCATCTTCTCTTCCACCTCATACCACTTACACCGATCCCCTCATTACACAACTCTTTAACACTATTTTTTCCATGCAACAACAAATATCCACCATAAGTCAAAGTCAAAATGCTCCACCCACATACCATTACCATAGCATCCCATTATCTCTAGAGATCTTAAGAACACAAATGCCACAAGGAATTGATTTTCCTAGGTTTGAGAAGTACAAAGGTAAAGGAGACCCTAATAATCATGTTAATTCCTATACAACATTGTGCAGTGATTTTTTCCTTGACAAAAAACTATTAGCCAAAAATTTTTGTAGGACCTTAAAGGACACTTAATTGGAGTGGTTCTCAAACTTACCCAATCATTCAATCTAATCATTTAATGAACTTTTCAATGCCTTTATAAGTCATTTACAAGCCCATATGACTCCCAAAAATATAATGGTTGATTTAATGAGATGTAAACAAAATACAAATGAAAAAGGAATTGATTTCATTTCACGTTATTAATCATTGTATGCTCAAATAGATGTCAAGATTCTTGATTCACATCTTCAAAAGATGTTTATCATTAACTTGCACACTCACCTTCAGGATAAGTTGACTATGATGAAATTTCCTTCGTTCATGCATTTATGCATGACCCTTTGTGACTATAACAACTTAGTTACTAGTCATGATTCAAATTCCACTTCTAACTGAGTTGAGAAGTCTAAAAAAAATAACTAGAACAACACACAAAACTTTAAAAAACCAAACAAAGGCTTTTTATAGTTCAATCTACCTCCACAACAACCAACTCAACTAGTTCATATTCAAGTGGTCATTGTTAAAGCAGTTGTGCCCTTTACCTATGGGTACCCGAAGAGACAATTTACCCCTTTACTTGATACACTCCATAACACAATGAATCAACTACTACAACAATAGATGATCACTTTACCTACTGTTAAACCCCTTGATACTACCAGTACTTTACCATCCACCTTTAAACTAAATGCTTATTGTCATTTTCATCACTAAAATGGACATGACACCGAACAATGTAAGCGTCTCAGAAACTTAGTTCAAGACCTCATTGATTCTTGTTGTTTTTCCATTGCGAGTGTCAATGATCAAGGCAATAAGTCCACTGCATCCCCCAATCATAATTTAAAAATTTTCACCAACCCTATGCCTAAACACAGTGTTTCATTTGTTAAATCCAGTGAACCTTCAAACACGCATGTGATGAACATTGATACGAATAATGAACAACATACTATTACTCCAAATGTTACCCAAGTTAATCCTATGGATGAACTTGTGCATATGATAGATGTTATCCTTCATAAGGGCCCTATCAACAAATCTCTTGATATTACTTTTTCTTCTCATGATATACTTAAAAAGCTTCCTAATGGTCCTCTTTACATAGCTAGCCGCATATATGATAAGCCTACCATAGGGATATTAATATATCCTACCTATGGAGAGAATGTGATCATGGAAGAATTTTTAGTATTGCATGATCTCTATCAAGATGATTAAGATAAACTAACCGCATGGATTAAAACACATATTGGTTTTACATGCCCTACGATCAAATCAATCGTACTCCCATTACATATAGGACCCAAAACTTTGGATGTAACATTTTATATCATTCCACAATCAGATCATTTTCATCTATGGCTAGGACATCCTTGGCTTCACTCGATGAAAGTTTTTCCTTCAATGGTTCACAAATGTTTGAAGTTTTTCGCATGAAAATGAGATATTTACTATACACCATAGTGGCTTTAATCCATTGTCCTCTAAAGGTAATTTTTCCTTATAAGCCTTTTGGTCTGAACCTATGGAACCTATCACACCTCAAAAAGACTTCTTTTTCATTAACTATCAAAAGTTCAAAGCCAAACAAATAGCCAAATTGTGTCTTCGCCACATGTCCTCATCCACTTCCACTATTCCTATCATAGATGAGGCAATGTTTCAACCTGAGCTTTAACCTAGAAAAAAAATACAACCTCATGAACAACCAACCATAAAGACTTCCCCTTCATCATATAAATTCCCAAGAGATAATGAAAACAACCCTATCCTACCTCCTTGCATTCAGAAAGTTTACAAAGCCAAAGAGAAAGTGATTGACCCATCTCCTTCGATTCCTTCCATTCCTCCTCCTTAGGAAAAAAAGGAGCCTATGGTAGATCAACCCACTCTTACACCTCAACAACTTCAAAATAAAATTGAAAGAAATCGGGGTGCTAGGGAGCATAAGCGTCATCGTTGTCTCCTTGCTCATCAAATGAAAATTGAAAATAACAAAGAAAATCAACCTCCACCTTTGATAGAAGTAATAATTGATTACTTTGCTCCTCTTGACCCAAAAAAAGATAGTATGATACAAAAATCACAACAAAATGATCAAATACAACAACCACAACTCCTAATACATCCTTCAATAGAAATTACTCTTCGTCCTCCCATCATGATAAATCTATATGATGATGATGATAATTAGATCAGTAAAATAGATGAAGAAGTGCATAAATATTTAAACTCTTGATTTTCATCTACAATGATCTTAAATGATAAATCTTCTACACCAAGTGAAGAACCTAGTACTTCCCCTAGTTTGACACTTACAATTCTCTCTTTGGATAGTCAACCGCCCTCACAATACACTAAACATGACTGGGAAGCAGATGACTTGTAAGATGGTTGAATTGCATTCACCTTGCTAGCCTTTTACATTTCTTTTCCTTTTCTTTTTCTTTTCTTTGGTGTGATTGTATGTGCATATTGTGTTCCCCTATAATGTGTGTTTGATGTTCTCTTCTCTTTGTGCACTTCCTCAATTTGTACCTCTATTCTTCTATATGTCATACTTTATATTTTATTTTTGGCTTTCATTTTGTGTTCTCCTTTCGGGGATGACACAAAGCATGGAGATACCCTTTGTCTCTTCCATGTTGACCCAATCAGTCCCTTTTCCTTTTTAATTTATGTTTTTCTTATGTTTTTCCCTTTTGGGATGACACAAGACATTGAAACCAAAATGTATCCTTCATATTGAACCAAAAGCTTTTCCTTTTCTTTTGCATTTCATTTTCTTTTCGCTTGTATTTTTCCTTTTGGGGATGATGCAAAGTGTTGAGAGTGGAACGTCTCTTCCATGTTGACCCAAAACAGACTTTGTTTTTCTTTTTTTTTTTCACTCTCTTTGTGTCATTCTTCCAATTCTATGTGTTTTGGGTAATGATGACAGTTGTGAGCTCTTTCATAAAAACATTTTAACAATGAACATACTGATCCCAAATCTATAGATCCCTTATGTGTTTGATGTGTTCCTTCCTAGGGGAAACTCCCCTTTCTTTTATTTTCTTTCTTGTCTCCATGAAGTAGCCTTACTTGGAAACATATGACTTGGAATAGGGGCTTTTCAAGTTGGATCTCATGTCTTGTTTTTCTTTTTGCATTTTTCCTAGGCTACTTTAAAGTAATTGCTCATAGAATAGTGTGTAGCAATTCTTTTAATGTGGGGGGCATACATTGGCATTATTCATTTTCATTCTTAGTTCTTAGTGTAGCCTTGACACTTCATATGATGTGTTTGTCACTTTGTGGATGACATTGGTTGTGATGTCCTTCATAAGTGTAATCTATCTTAGCATATTACATTCCTCTTAGCAGCCTAATGTGACACACTACATCCGCTAAGCTGTGAATATACTATTCTTTGATTGGTCCTCTCTTGGGGACATTAGGCACAATTTTCTCTAAGTGAAAGACCTTGCATGAACTTAACAAGACTCCTTTGAACATATTTTGCATTTTACATTTTTGTATTTTTGCATTTTACATCTTTGCCACCTTGCATAACACAACTTGCATGCCTATGGTACCATCCTATTTGTTCACAAGTTCTAAGCATATGAAGCTTTGCTTGTCTCATGAAGCACAAATTGACATTTTCCTTTGTGGTGCCTTGATAAAGTTATTAGGAGGTATAACTTTGATATGGTTGAGTAGGAAGCCCATTCCATGGAACAACTTTCCCCATAGCCAGCTATGTGTTTGTTAGTGCATATCAACTAGTGTATGTTTCTCACCTTTTGGGCCTTCTCACCTAGTGGACTGCCATGAGTTCTCTCTCTCCAGAGTGAGTATGCATCTTCTTTTTTGGACAAACAACCTATATCTGATTCACAACTAGCTAAAAGAATGATAGAACCTTGATCCAACCTTTCCCTTTTCATCTCCCTTCTCTTTCTCTCTTTCTCATGTGTGTTCCTTTGTTCTTATGTTTAGTTTTCCATGGGATCTTCATCTTGGGGGCTTGATCATCCCTCTTGATCATTGTCATTTCATTTTGCTAGCATAAGTACATTTGGACCTCCCTCTCGACATGCATGGCTACTTTAGTGTGAGTTTAAAGCAAGTTTATCCTCTCACTAAAGCGGAGGCTAAATGTACCATAGAAAAAGGGATCATTAACATTT
The DNA here is from genome assembly GCA_007258455.2 of Sequoia sempervirens. NCBI lineage: Eukaryota > Viridiplantae > Streptophyta > Pinopsida > Cupressales > Cupressaceae > Sequoia > Sequoia sempervirens. Next base: position 49,434,295 of record VDFB02000008.1, on the reverse strand, counting down.
TCATGGTTGTTAAGGTCTTTCTCCTATGATGCTTGATCTATTTTACTTTGATTTAATGTCGCAATGTAACTTAAGCATTCATATTAGGTCCTAAATATTAAAATTATGATGCCTTGTGAAGGTTTTGTAACATATTTCTACACTTTTCTAGACTCTTCTCATTATAATTCATCTAAAAATCACCTTTTTATCCCTTATCATGTCCTATTTTAAATTGTTGTAAAGTCTTGTAACAAGATTTCACACTTTTCTAGGTTTTTTTATCACATTTTACACCTTTCTTATGCTTTGTTTGACCCCTTTATACACTCATAAGAATTAATTAAGTGTATTTTTTAATATAAACCTGGCAAACAACATTAAATGAAAATTAATTCCTAACACCCACTTACAAGCCTAGAGTGGGATGCATTCGCCATGGGTGGCGAATGAGTCCCTCTTAGCTCCAAATTCAAAATAATTCAAATCTTCTTTCCAATTTTTATTCAAAAAGACCTTATGTTGTCCAGTGATGTTGTATCATTAGGTAATTAGGGCATAAGTGTGTATAAATAAGTGTTTTTCTACCCATTTTACATCTAATTCATCCAAGCATTCACCTAATTCATTCACTAGTTCATTCAAGCATTCCATTACATTCTTGGGCATCATTCAATCAAGTATCTATCAAGTATCTTAGAGCAACCATTGACATATCTTCAGACTTCAGTAGTAAGGTTTTGGTGAGTTTAGGACACCTTCATGTTTTATAGTCATCATTCCTTTCCTATTTCATTTCATTCTTTTATTAAGAGTTTGATTACCAAAGTGGGATTTGACCAAGGCAAATCCCTATTCTCTAACCGTTAACTAGTTTCCCCGTTTTGCATGTGTTTTTGCAGACTTTTGTATGCAAATTTATTAATAAAATAGGTGTTGAAAGGTGGTAAATAATTCATCAAAGTGATTCAAGTCAACCAAACCCTAATTCAAGCTTAGATACAACCTACAACTCATTTTCTATAGATTTGACTCCATCAACCTGACAAGAAGAACAATGCAGATCTAGACCTACAAATTTGACTCTTGAGTTTGCAAAATTTTGGAGGAGGACTAATTTTCCATCAGTGGTGAATGAGTCACACATTTAGGTTGGAATTTTTTTTTTTTTCATAATCTAGTTCTTGATAGTCAAAAAGTAATTTTATGTGTTTTTACCAATAGGAGGATTGATTCGCCATCAGTGGCTAATGAGTCCCACTAGTGAGAAATAGTGATTTTTACCAGCTTTCAGAACCTTCCAAATTCAACATTCAATTTCTAGGTGCACTATGTTAAATCTCATTCAATTCTATTTGCATTAGTTCATGTTTTTAGTTCATTTTTGCATACCTCACTATGTTTTCAAAAATTGCATATTTCATTAGTCCTGCATTAATAATCAATGAATTTCATAACTTAGTTGCATTTGAATCCTTTAATTTAGTCATAATTCCATTATATATTCCTTTATTTGATTAAACCACCTCAATTTTAGTGTTCTATCTCTCTCCTTTTAGGTGAAAATCCATAAGAGTGCAAGAGAAGTACATAGAACACCACAAAATTGATGGTTCAAATAATTATCCATGAAGAAATGTAGAATCTTCAACTTTCATATACTATAAAAAAAGTAACTATGATATACAAGGCTAAGCACTGTCCTTCATATCTTTCAATAAAATTCACATAATGCCATAAAATCTTGAATATAGCTGCATTTGGTGAATACAAAACTATAGTTAAAAATGAAAAAGGTTATACCAACTTGTAGTGAAGTGAAAACCATAAAATAATGCACTGAACCAAAAAACTGTATGAGGAAATACTTAGCCAATTTCTTGATAAGCCATACTTTCCAAACCGACTTGCACTATACATATGTTACCAAAAATACTTCCATACTATGCTAGGATGATATTAACAATGTTGACATCAATGAAAAAACTAGATCTCACAATATATATACACTTCATTCTCATGTTTACAAACTGCATCATCAATGACAAACTTCTAACTTCCAACAAAAGTGTGTAAAGTCTATATTTTGAGCTTCAATGGAATTGTAATTCATGGATATGTTAGATGCAATTGCAACAGTTCAAAACTTGGTTGTGTGCCATAATCTATTATATATATCTCTTCTTTTTAGTGGTGGTGAGTTCACTTGGATGGTGGGTCTACCTGTAGTGAGCACTTCTATAATATACTATAATCAATTATAATATATTGTGAGCTAATCCTCACTGTGGCTTTTTTCATTTTGGGTTTTCCATGTAAAAATTTAGTGTTCATGTGTTATGTAATGATGTTGGTTGTCTTATTCTTTCATACATTACTACAAGTTGAATATGCTATGAGGATAGAATGCTTAAATACTTAAGTGGTTTAAAATAATATTGATTCACCCCCCTTCTTAGTATTTTGGGTGTTCAACAAGCCCCACTATTTATACTCATAATAGATGTACCATTTTGATTTGTATTTCAAGACTTGTCTTCCCTCATTAAAATTTGTTGGGGTCAATGGGCCCATTTCTATGGATGAACTATAGATAGTTATTTTCATGATGAAAGAAGATAAAAATCAAGGTCTTGATGGTTTTCCTTTCGATTTATTTCAATATTTTTTAGGATATTTTCAAAGATGACATGTTTGAAGATTCTAAGAAATTGTATACATAAAAAATAATTAAAATCCCTTAATAAATACTTTCCAATTATTGATTCCTAAGAAATATCATGCATCTCATTTCTCTAATGTTTGACACATAGCTCTTTGTAATATTATATATAGTATTTTTTCTAAAACTACTATTGAGAATTTAAAATAGTTCCTTCTACCATTCTCTTGAATGGGGGAATTTGTTCAAGGCTTAATACTCATTGATATTATTTTTATTGTCTAGGAATCCATTTATTGTATGTATATTAACAAGAAAGGTTTTATGATCATGGAAATATATCTTTTTAAGGCTTGTGATAGAGTCCATTGGAAAATTTTAAATGATGTCATACATCCATTTGGTTTTGATAATATTTGGATGGAATGGGCCATGGCATGCTGTACCTCTACGCTTTCTTTGGTTACAAATAACTCACATTCTATTATCTTTTAATTTCAAAGAGGCCTACATAAGGGTTATCCTCTCTCTCTCTATCATTTGGTTGTTCCCTAAAAAATAAGTGTTACGCTTTTAAAGCACATAAAGTGTTCTAACTCCATTTATATCTTTCAATTATGTAGGGTATGGATCAACTTTCCCATTTTTTTTTTTTGATGAAACTTATTTCATGGGTAATTCCAATCTTGAGGAAGCTATTGCTTTTAGGTGAGATCTTGATATTTACTTTAGTGCATCATGTCAACTCTTGAACGTGAACAAAAGTCTCAAATTTTTACTTTCCATACTAGCTCTCATCTTAAAAAATGAATTTCTAATATTCTTCATTTCTAGGTTGCTTTTTCTCCTTTCAAATATTAGGATATCCATATTTCCCTTCATATCTTGAGAAAAAAGACAATAATATCATGTAAGATTCTATTCAATATTTTATTAGTAACTAGACACACAAATACCACAAATACCTCTCCTTGACTAGCCATAGAATCATTCTTAAGGATATGATTCAATATCTCTTCTTTTATACATCTATGGATCTTATAGCTCAAAAATATATCATTTATGATTTGTACTATAAGATGAAAAACTTTATTTTAGATGAAAATTCGTAGAAAAAGAGTAGGTACTTTTTAATCTGTCAACCTAAAGAGAGAGGTGGCTTAGGCGTGAATATTCCCTCCTTAATAATATATCTCTTGGTTCTATAATATATTTTAGATGGTATGCTGATAAACCTATCACATGAAGGACAATTACTAATATGAAGTGCATAAAAATGGAGAATCACTCTTTCATCACTACGATGTAAAATTTTGACATAAGTTCCTAGATATGGTAAACTATAAAATTAGGCAGTAGTCTAGTTAAGTTTGACCATTTTCTAGATTATGGGGAAGAGAGGCCTTTCCCTTTTCTAGGATGATGCATGGGACAAACATAGCCCTTTTTGCATAGAATTTCTCGATATCTTATGATTAAAATATAGATGTATCAATGTTGGATCGATTTAGATTTTATTTTTTTATTTTGTAGTTATGTAGGATCTTGTGAAGATTGGGAAATGGAAACCTAAAAAATATTTGTCTATGACACCAATTCTCTCTTTTTATTGATTATTTAGTTATATTTGAACATCCCAAAAGGTCTCTTTAGGTGGCAATTACGATTTCATTGAATGAGGTTTGAAAGGTTTTGGTATTTACACCATGCAAGGTAGTTATAAAACTCTTTTGAAATATATTTTGGAAGTTAAGAGATCTAAGCTTTGGAAATGGGGTCTAACATCATAAATTATGGCCTAATATTAATATTTACATGTGGATCATAGATTTATGTAAATTTATTCATTAGGATAATATTTAAAAAATCTATCAAGTTCAAATAGATGTATTATTTCTTTTAATATAATGATTAAGATCGTAATCTTCTTTTGTAACAATGTCTTTTAGGTAAGCAGAGTCAATATTTTTAACTAGATTGGTAATGTTAAAAATTGGAACACTATTTTTTTATCTACTGCATATGCAAGATGTTTCCATTAATACTTGATAATACTTGATTTTGTTAGTATTGAGTGTTTGTAAGACGTTTTTATAAATACTTGATTTTATGGGTACATACTATGTAGAGAAGTTATACATGTGGTATATATCATATGCACATTAGCAAGGAATTATGAAAGCAATTAAATTTTAAATTTTGACATTTGTTAATTTGTTTGATTTTCATGTGAATTCTCAATTTAATTTTACTGTTGTGTATCAAAGATCTCTTATACATATATGAATGTCTTAACAATATTATCATTTTCCAAATATTCTATACATTTATATATATATATCCCCATCCCCTACCATCCTCTTCACCTTGAAAACTTGATGAAACATAGAGAAAACACCTTAATTGAAAATGAACTATCTATACAATGTTTTAGAATTTCTTATAAGATAAAATAAATCCTTCACAGAAAAATTCAACCAACAGATGTATGATACGCTATAAAGAAATAAAGGAAAGCTAAAGTACTTGATGGATCTAACTCAGCATACAAACCATTGTTTAGTGATTTCCTTCAATCTGATTTACACAATACAAAATGCCTGGGTTCATCTGCAACATTCTCAGATAAACCTCCAAGCCTACAATGCATGAACTGCAAAGAAAATCTTGAGGATTTCAAGGCTAGCATCGACCAAAAAAAATAAAATAAAAAAGGGCCATCAAGCCAATGAAAGATATTTAATCGAAAATTTTGCACAGAATTAAAATAGATATTTACAATTTTATTCTAATCCGCTCAGAATAGATCCTTTTCTGCCCTTCTGTTTCATGGAATTAACCTCTTGACCTCTCTGTTCACATCACTTCTTTAATCAAAGATGGGAAGTATAATAATTTTCTTCGTTTCTTAGGGATCCTGATGCAAAATTTACTGGGACATCCAGAGAATGACACTCCTTTAGGGAATCTGATGCAGATTTTAAAGGGACACCCGGTGATATAGTAAACTGTCGAATTTCGTAGAGAAACAAGAGCTGCAGTGCAGCGCAGTTCCTGCCTAATGCTGGCAGGGTAGTTTCAGTTTTGGGAAACTGCGCATTCTCAATAAAAATTTGGTAGCATAGACTAAGCATCTAAACTGTACAGATGTATGCAAAATGTGGAAGCATAGAAAGAGGACAGATGTTTGAGAAACATGTTCAAAATGTGTCCTGTTTTACCGTAGGTTTTGCTATGGCTATTGTTTAGCTCACACTCAGCTTACCAAGGCTTTCTCACCTATATTATTTCCTTTAAAAATCATGCATAACGCTATAGTGTGAATGTTAATATTAAAATGAGCAAAGAAACATAATAGAAAACAGAAATTAAGAACAAGACACGAGACACAAGTTTTATAGTGGTTCCGCAATTGCCTACATCCACTTTCAATAGCAGGGAAATCACTTTTATTAATTCTGAATTACAATACAATAATATTCAAGCAGCAACAGTATTTATAAAATGGTCTCCACTCCAATAAATGGAAAAAATCAGTTGGTGAGAGAAACTTGCCAATAGAGGCAAAAGGCAACCTTATCGAAAATGTTTGAGAATCTTGCCAATTTGTGCTTCACCAAACCCAACAATCTCCCACTTGAAGACCAAATTGCTGCTTAGAGATCTCCCCCACTGCAAACATTTACATCAGCCACAACAATGATTTGAGCTTCGCCAAATTTTGTTCTCGGACACACTGGATTAATCTCTGCCAAAGCACATCCGAGTTAATAACCTGCAGAGATTTTAAGCTCTCCATTTTCTCCCACTACCTCGCAGCAATATAACCCTTGATCAAATTACAAAACACCGGATAGCTAAAAATAGAACCTCTCTTCCTCATCTCATATTTTTCTGAGGTCTCTGAAAATTTCCAATCCAATCCTCCAGTATTTAGGGGGTTTTCCAAAAAAGTAGCAGGCATGACGTCAACTTCAAGCATGGCCGCCACAGTTGGCTTTTCAACATCAAAAGTCTTCACAAAGTGCGGAAGATGAAGATCAAAGCTGTTGAAATCAATGGTGGACCAACCACTCGACTGAAGCCACCGCTGCTTCCTTCGCCCCCAAAGCCATCGCTCTTTCTGGTGCAATAGGAGTGAGGATCTCCATATCTGCTATCGTAGCGGCGCATGTGCTCCTGCCACCACCAACAATCCTTCTTGCTACTGCCGCCCCAACAGACCGGGGGCGAGAGCTCTATTCCCTCACTACACATGCCTAGAAGCTGCTTAATGGCATCGCTTAATAGGCTCCATGTTTCTGTCTCAAAAGGGCTTTTGGTTTCCAAACCCGTAGCTTCCATTTCTTCTCTAGCATGATAAGCATCTGAATTGCGCTGAATTGAATCAAGAAGTCGATTGATTCGCACCGTGAACTCGTCATATTCCCTTTTAATCCTTTCTTGGACATGTTGCCGAGCAATCCCTAATCCGGCCAATTCAGATGTAACCTCAGACCTTGCAGGCACCACCTGATCTCCTTGCCTATATCGGCTCTCCTCTTTATAATCCTCTGCCTCATCAACAGACATGCACAAGCGCTCGACACCATCTTCAGCGTATGCCCCAACCAGAGCTTCCATCCAATTTTCATTTGACTCCATCATCAAAATATTGAGAATGGCATCTTTGGTGACCTGCCTCTGCGAATCATTGAAATAAGTCGATTCATTGGAAAGAGCTGCATGCTCCTCGGCATCCATCTTAGCTCTCATACCTGCTTCTTTATCGTGGTTTTCCTCAGCGCTGGCCTCACTAAGTATCGCCCCAAACTTAGATTTTGTGCCTTCAAACAAAGCTTTTATTTGTGCGGCTTCAAATTTAGCCTTCTGTGCGTCCTAGTCCTTGTTTCCACCAACATTGGTTGCCGCCTCTTTCGCTGGCTTAAATGGCAGTGAGTCCAAATCATTCAAAACTGTGCGAATGTCTTTAACGAGCCTGTCAGCGAAGCTTTGACTATGCGCTGGGAAGAGTTCTTCAATGGCTGCGTTGCAAACTCCAACCATCGGCCTCCCATTCTTCGGATCTCTCCGCAAGGTCCACCTCAGCTTCGGATCTCTTATTTCGGTAGTGTCGACGATGCTTTTCTTGGAGCAAACCACAACAGCATCATCATCCGCCTCTTGGGAGTTGAATAAAGGATTATTATAAACCATTTCTCCTTCTGCTTCGAATAATGGATTTTCATAAACCATTATTTCAGCCTCTCGATTTTCAACCTCTTCCACAGGGTCATCTTCATCTTCACCGGTTGTCTATATTCCCCTCGGTCCTTCTGCATGGCATTTTTGAGCCCATGATACTTCCTCATCAACTAAGATTCACCCTCCAAAACAATCCATAGAGCACTTTCTTAAAATCCCTTGTCCTCTGTTCCTTCCTCTTCTTTCTCCTTCTAGATCGTTTCTATGTTTATTGCTCTTCAAATTGTCATACACCTCTTTCATAATAAAAGATCAATCGTTGTCTATTAAACAAACACTTTTCTTCCATGTTGCCTTAATCTTTGAATCTAAACCGCCAATAAATTCCTTCTTACTACTGTACCAGCCTCATCATTTATTTCATCCAGAAACATATGATGAAAAGCTCCCACTTCATCATCACTCAATCTAGAGTCACACGACCAAGATATGAGAGCTTGAACCCAATCATCTCAGTTGTGACTCTCTTCCATAATAGCTTCATCATCTTCATCATTTGAAACTCCCACTTCATCAGGATCTAACACCCAATCATATTCCATCTCTGCTCAATACTTTTCCATAGTTTAGAAAATTCTTCACCGATTTCTAGCACCGAACTTCAGGCTCTAATACCAATTGTTAATATTAAAATGAGCAAAGAAACGAAATAGTAAACAGAAATTAAGAACAAGACACTAGACACAAGTTTTATAGTGGTTCGGCAATTGCCTACATCCACTTTCAACAGCAAGGAATCTCTTTATTAATTCTCAAGTTACATTACATATTCAACACAGCAGCAGCATTTATAAAATGGTCTCCATTTCAATAAATGGAAAAATCAATCCATGAGAGAAACTTGCCAATAGAAGCAAAAAAGAAAAACCTTTCAAAAATGTTTGAGAATCTTCAATTCTGAGCTTCACCTCAAACCCGCATGTGGAATGCTTCGGATACAGCAGCTGGGTCGCATCATGGATCGTTACAATGCACGCGTTTATTGGCTGCTTAAAAAACAAAAGCAATGCAAAGAGAAAATTGGTCTATTTTATAAACTAAAAAAGAACCAAATTCAATGAGAAGAAACAACATTCATGTAATCTCTACAAATACACCTAGATTTTTCTGTTTAAAAAGGACATACAAGAAATACCCCGTTATATCAACAAAAATAGATATGATGAGGATGCAAACAAAACATATGTTAACAAATGATTTTTCCATATTTTTCCCACATTTCATAAATTTACATATAAACCTTGGTTTTTTCTATTAGAAAAAGACATACAAGACATATCCTAGTTATAACTATCCACAAAAACAGATACAACGAGGGATGACAACAACCTAGGGTAACAAGTCATTTGCTATATGTTTCCCATATTTGATGAAGGTTAGAGATTTGATGACACAATGAAGTTACATCATACATAACAATGTAACACCTACATAAGTCTCAAGAAGCAAAAATGAATTCAACCAAAATAGCAAATACATTCACCATAGAAGACCATGAATAAGGCTATAGAAATGACTATTAGCTCGTTAAAGACATAACAGAGGAAATCAATTTGTTTTTATGCATCATCAGAATCAAATCAATCTGATGAAACGACATTCATGAATTTGAAAACAAACCTTGCTTATTGGCTAGTTAAAAACAAAAGCAGAGTAAATTAGTCTGAACTATACATTAAAAGAAAAAAATTCAATCTGAAGAGGCATGAATTTACAAATAAACCTAGATTTTTTCTGTTTATAAAGGACATGCAAGGCATACTGCTTATTACAAGATTGAATTATCAAATTCAATCTGAAGAAACAGATTCATGAATTTGCAAATAAATCTTGACTTTTTTGTTTAAAAATGATATACAAAATGTTATTATATATTAAATAAAATCAAATTCAATCTGAAGAAACAAGATTCACGAATTTGCAAATAAACCTCAATTTTTTCTATTTAAAAATTACATACAAGACTTGATTAAATACAAACCTTTGTTTATCATATTTTTAGTTGAACCTTGGAAAACATTTGGCACTCACCAAAGAAAAAAAATAAGACCATCTCTTACAGCATCATCTAAAATAAGATATCTCTTAAGGCCAACCTATGTTCTTGCTAGTTCAAAGCATGTAACAGAACTAGAAAAAAAAATGATTCCAAGAATATAACATTATCTGAAGACCAAAAATAGGATCAGACATTTCCAAATTGTTGTCCTTAAAAGGAGAATCTAAATATTCCTTCATGAATATACAAGAAAATCCATTAGTCATAAGTTTGTATTCATTAATAGTAATAGTTAGGATAAATACAAAAATGGCAATTCGCAGGATATACCTAATAATATAGATAGGTCTATAACTGCTTCATGATTGACAATATTTTTAGTCTACTGCGACAGATCTATGCAGTAGCTTAAATGTTATATAGCATGCCCTAATTTCATACCGATTCTATTATAAACCTACAACGTGCAACCATATCATTGAACCTGCCTTCAATTAAATGAATACCCGAAAAAATAGTTGAGAAACAAATTACAATTTACCCCACACATTCATCAATAACAACTGGCAAATATTTGGATGCAATCTTCAATATTTCAAGGTACTCATAGAATGATTCATCATAGTCAAAACCATGCTGCTCCATACCTAAAAAGGAAGGGAAAACAATAGCATAAACTTGAAATCCCAACTGTTGTTTCATGCCTATGACAAACAAAGTATTTATTTTCATAGAAATATACAGAGAATGGTAAAAATATTCTTAAGTTCAAGTTCAACACTATGACAAGAAGTGAAACATACCATGGAAAGAAGAAGAACCCTTAGTGAACATAGTTTCCACCAGGCCTAACTCTGGGTCTAACTCAATACAATCTTTAATTTCAGTCCTTCATCAAGACAAGAAAAAATTAGGGATCTTGTGATATGATCCGAAACATGATACTAAAATATCTCAAAATGATTCTATCCATAATAATTTGAAACAATATATTGTCACTTACTATAATGGAGTTTTTGTGAGTTCCCATCTTTATCTTGTTGCAGGTAAACTTCAACAAGGGTATCAGAGCAAATGGTAATTCAAAAGATGAGATCATCTACACAAACGATATGAAAGAAAAGCAAAACAATGTTAGTTCCTGAAAAACTAAAGCATTGAAGTATGGGTTCTATTACTGATAATCACATATAACATACAGAGGCAATGATAATTAGTGATAAGATCATCTACACAAACCATATGAAAGTAAAGCAAAACAATGTTAAGTATGGGTACTATTACTGATAATCACATATAACATACAGAGGAAATGATAATTAGTTTTCCTGCACCCGAACTCCCACTAATGATAGCCACCACCAGGCTTGGAATAACTGCAATGCACTGTGTTACTAGATTTTGTGTCCATGTCTTCATTTTTAATTGGAGAAAGCCCTGTTTTGTTGGAATTGTCAATTCATAGAGTAAGGATTAGGAATATACACAGCTATATGGACAGAAAGTGGAGAAGACTATAACTAAATATGTCATGCTTCTTATAAATTGTTTTCACCTGCCTCACATATTGAGCTGTGAATATTCCAGTGATAGTTGAACTTTGCCCTGACGCCAGCAACGCCACTGCATATAGTTTAGAACTCCAATTGCCTGCTACTGTCTGAAATGTGAGAACAAAAGTTAGATCAGATTTGCAAAGGATCTAAAAGAGGTTGTGTTGGGTTTTTCTTAGTATTTTTTTTAGAATTTTTTAGTTAACAGAATCAAAGTGGGCTTACTTTCAAGAAAAAGATGCATTCTTTATGTCCATATTCGCACGTTCATCTACAAGTTCACTAGATAAATTAGGCATCGAACAAGCAGCTCCAGTCACAGAAATGATCGATACATTGATTAGAAATACCAAAAACAAAGCAAATGGACTCTCTATAAAGAGATATCTGCAAGCTGACTGCCATTAACAATTACAGGAATAGAATTAGCTGATTAATCAAGAGCTTATAAATCTGCTTTTTCATCCACCTCAATACATGAATAAACTTACATTGATTCTAGAAGCAGGAGTTTTCCTTGAAAGGACCAAAGCTGAATGGAGATATAAGTTGTTCCTGGGCATCAAATACACTACATATTTAGTTTGAAGGATCTCAGAATTTTTCAATATGGTTTAGAAGGGAAAATGCACTGTAACTTACGGCATAACAAGGGAAACAAAGAGAGAGATTGCAAGACCAGTTACCCCACTTCCCTTTAATTGAGGAACAAGCATCCCTTTCAAGACCTCTGTCGAATTGGCCTTTACATTTCCAAGCTCCAGAAAGAAGCAGACATAAATTGTAAATACTAGAATAGCTATCAGCTACTCCAATTTTATGATCTGTAATGACATAATTTTGTAAGCTGAGGTTTTCAAGTGAATCAAGAACGAGGTTGGTTAATCTCAAGCACATATTTTTAGACATCATTGAAGAGGGGTCTATAAGTTAGACCAAAAATGTTGGCAAAAATATATAATTTATACAGTTGTCCATATATTCAATTCAAAATAGATCAAACTGATGAAAATATGAAAGCACTAAATGCAACAGGCAGTGTTCCACATAATTAAATGAAAATGGCAATAACCACCAAGGTTTGCACGAGAAAGAAGCAATGGTTCAAAATAAGTCAGTGTTTCATAAAGAATAAATTAAAAACTAAAAGCAAAGAGAATAGAAATTTATTAGCCTCCTACCTCTACAAGAGCACCAGGCAACCAACATGGAATCTTAGACCTGTAGCTTAGAGCCTGGGCCACTAGCCTGTTCACCTCTTAAAAGAAACATGGCAGAGATCAGGAATTAAGTTTTTAAAAGGAACTAATAAAACAACAAACCCTAAGCCAATGAATTTGCATACTCACGGTTTAATGGAACAATACTAAGAATGTGGAAGTGAATGGTGCATATATCCAAACTGAATTTGAGTTGAGGCAATTGAGAACAGCGGAATAGGATGTTAAAGACCAATAATGTAATGAGTTGATTAATCCCTGGAGATCAAACAAATGCATGTGGAAAAAAAAAATGATCCACTCGGCTTGCACACACAACAGGAAAGGTATGAATATATAGTTTTGAGTGTGTTGATATATAGTTTTCAAATTCTTAACAAAATGGGAAAATGCCATTTTGATCATATATAATCAATTCTCTAGTTGCTATCAAATCCAAACGAGAAAATGGATTATTCATTTATCTGATTGGGACTCAGGGACAAAACACATAAGCAGTCCAAACAAAGCCTTATCAAAATGGAATGTAAAGGTCCGATGAAATTATCATTTTTCTTGTTTCAGTGAGGATGGCCATTTGTTGCACAGGCTAACATATTGCCATTACTGAGTGTGCATCTATAGAAAACCCAATGAAAACTCTACAACAAATGCCATTGGCAGGTACATTTGCCCACATAATTGTAGTCTATTGTGTTTTGGTATAGGTACGGATTGCTCTCAATTTGATTTGACATTTGAATATTCAACCAAAAAGGACTTTAAAACAGTTCCTTGGTGTTTTGTACTCTTGATTATGGTGATTATTCCAAAGCCCCACCCGTGCCAAAGACAAAAAAAACATGCAAGATGAAGCTAAGGATTTTGACTCGACTCTCACCAATTGCAGTTAATCGAATGTCACCAAATTAGTACGGGAAAGGCTAACACATCGCTATGACTGAGTGTGCTTGTATAGGAAAGCCTTTCGAAACTCTAGGCAAATGCAATTGGCATGTGTAAAGTCAGCTACCACAACATTTGGGCAACATTTGCCCACAGAATTGCACTGTAACAGGAAATGTGCATCCATCAAAACGTAATCAGTAGTGAATTTTTGTATTTGTGTAAAGCACGGTGGCAACAAAAACCCTAAGAGATTCTATCCGACGACAATGCATATAACTTTTATGTTTTCCTGTTATTAATAAAATATGATTAATTTCAGCCATTTAGCATTGCAAATAGTGAAGCCTAATCTAATGCCCGAACATAAAATAGATGAAATAAGAAAAGAAAAAAGGAACAACTTTTGAAACCAACCTTTTGTAATGAACTATGAAACAATTTTCCTCTCAAACTAAAAAACACCAGTACGATTTTGCATGTCTGGTTTCTTGAACCGTTCTGCCTTTCATGGAGTGCAGAATGTTTCCAGCAGTCAAAAAGAGATACATGGGAAACTATGGAACTACTTTCAAATTTTTATCAATAGTAACCTTGAGAGAATTCTTTTCAAGTAGAAAACAAAATTATGAATTAACTTTGTTTACTTTACAGACCAGTGGAGAGTGGACCTAGGTATCTTGAATTGAGATACTACTAAGATGTTTTGACTGGTGCTTTTGAAAACCGATATTCTGTTCCGGTCTGTAGAGATTACCATTATCATCAATAAATTAAAGATACATAACTCCGCAAAAAAAATCCCCTAATCTGTTAGAAACTATTTATATTATTTTGTGAATAATTCTCTTTTGATATTTATTTTCAAAAAATCATAGCAAAATATGTTCTGTCATATTAGAAACTTAGATATAATGATTATACTAGTTCTATAATTACAGGGAATGATTCTAACAGTTGCGAAAAGCAGAGGCAATATGTTGGATGAACGGAGTAAACTGAGCAGAGGCAATAAGTTGGATGAATAGAGTAAACTTAGCAGAGGCAATAAGTTGGAAGAATAGAGTAAACTAGGCCATATTCAAATAGATTTTTGTGCGCTCTCTTGCCTCGAGACCCTGCAATAGCCTCTGACAATGTTCAGATAGAAATGCAGCACCAATCGCAGCCAGATAAAAATGTTGCATGAATAATTTTACATAAGAAACGTGCTCCTTTGCTTATTAAATTAAGGACTGTTTAACAACGAAGTTACTATAGTCTCTGAACTAAAATATAAAAAAATTATTGACTAATTCAACTATATATAAAAAGACAAGCATTACTTAACTCACGTCTTGGAGACTGATAAAAACTAAATATAAGATTTACATGCACAAAGCATGCAGAACTAAAAATAGAACACGTAATAGAAAAGTAATATTTTATAGAATGTAACTTATAAATTTTATAGACTGTAATTTATAAACGGAACTCACTGGCAATTTAGGGTCTCTTCAAGTTCTTGGAGGTAGACAGCATTCAGAGATACTGCATCTGGATAATGGAGAACTCTTCAACACCTTACCCAGTCCTTTTCTTTGATGGAAAACAAGATCATGACAAAGGTTATGTTGGGGTGCATTCTGCTCTCACATTTAAGCACTTTCAGGGTCAGATGAGCCAGAAAATTGGAATTCCTGCCAACCAGTTATCAGCGGTTTTTGTCTATAAAAAGACATTTGGGAATGTCCAAAAACTGCAGAAGCTTCCTCTCAATGAGAGCACTAATTTCAGCATTATTCTCAAGCAGCATAATCCAAGCAAGGAAAAGGATTGCCACTTTTGGGTCTGTTTAAAAAAGTCCAAGAATGTGAGAGGACTAGTTCAGGTGTTGCTAAAAGCAAGAATGGTGGTGCAAACTTGTCTGCAGCTGTTCAATCTCATTTAGAAAACTTGAAAGTGCAACAGGAATATCAAAGAAAAGTTGGCATACAAGCTATTCAAAAGATTCCTTTTGGGGTGTATGGAATTTTACCTAGGAGTGCAATTAGCTAGAGACATGTCATTTAAGTCCAATGTCCAAACCACTCATTCCAGACTTTTCAATAAGCAGAGATATGGTGAAGACATCTCCCAAGTCCCGAATCTTAGACCTAACATAAGTATGATCAGAAATGGAGTTGTATCAGCAGGCTATGCAACTCCATTTAATACGACACTGACTATGCCAATTTCCTTTTCGCTGTCTTTGTTACCAAAACCCTTTGGATGCAGGGTATTAACCTCATCGATGTCCTCAACAGGTTTCTTCCCTTCCATTGTACCATTCCCCAGCGTTGTTGTACCTCTTTCACCCACTGCAAGGTACATTAGTCTGCAAAGAATGCGGCCTCATGTATTGCAGGCTCAACAACATAAGCCTGAAGCCCATATACCATCTCACAATCTCCCTAGTTATAGTGAAGGATTCTACAATTGGGTACCAATAGTTACCAGTCAAGGAGATCACCAGCAAAACTTCTGTCAAGTTTGTTATGATTTCAAAAGAAGGAACATTTACCCCATTCCTTTTCATTGTTGTGTTGAAGATAGGGTTACTTTAGGTTTTAGAGGGCCATCTCCTTTTGGACCAATAGAAAGGCCAAGGAAGCATCGTGAACAAGTTGCAGGTTAATATTATGAATGTACAGGTAGTTCTAGGTTTTCAAAGTGTAAATTGTTCTCTGGTTTTTTATATAGCTTTCGAATAGGTTGTGTTGTAATCCTTTTGGACGTATAGCCTCCAGAGAAAAATCTCCCTAACACTTTTGGATCTTCTATAAGGTTACTGTTACTAGCTAGCAAACATTTGGTTGGCGAATCTCTCTATGTTTGGGTGTGTAGTTTGAGACAGCATGGGTGAGAGATACAGGTGTCCTGCCTTGGTCATGGGCTAATGGATTAGCTTGATAAAAAGATGAAGATTTCAGCACCTACATTAAAAAAATACTTTCAACCATGTTCCAAAAGATAAGTACACTCCACATTTTCTATTTCTATATAGTAATTAATTCTGAGTTAGTCACTTCTATAGCTGACAAGGGGATTGAGAGGGTCATAGTAGGAAGCTCATGCTGTTTAATATGACACTAATTGGACAAATATGTGTTACTATTTAACTGTACTCTATAATGTTTATGAGGCATGTGCTTAGACATTTTAGAATGATATTTTTCTTTTTCTCGAGAATGTAGGTGTGATTAATGCAGATATCTCCTTATGGTGAAAGATAATATAGAATTGATATGTGTGTTATATTCATATGAGGAATATGAGAAATATGAAAGTTTATGTGAAATATAAATTATTTTGATATTTTCTAGTTATTTGTAGAAGCGTGATAAGAGTTCTCTTGATTTGCATGTGCTTAGATATTTTAAAATGTTATTTTCTTTCCACCAGAATCTAGATGTGATTAATGAGGAAATCTTCCTATGTTGCAAAATAATATAGAATTGGTACGTGTATTTTATTCATATGAGACATATGAAAGTTGATGTGAAATATGAATTATTTTTATATTGTAGGTTTTAGTGGAAACATGCTAAGAGATCTCTTGATTGGCACAATTATCGAGAAATCATACTATTGTGTATGTTATAGTAGACACCCATTATGACACCATGATTATATTTTAATGTAATATTATTAGTGTGGTGAATTGAGAGTAGTAATATTATAATATGGTGGAGTGGAACACCTTATTGTGGTATTACGAAAAGTGATCATAATATCGTAGTGCAATACTTAAACATGGATAGTTGTTTTCGTCCATTAAATAAATTGATTTCCTTTTCTTATAATAGACGAAACAAAGGAAATAGGTGTGGATGTCTTTATCACAAGGGGATAAGGACCTCTTCCTGTTTCACTCAAGGAAACCCTAGAGATCTCAATCCAAGGATAGGATGATGGAAAGAGATTTGCAAAAGGTTGTCCTAGAGTTTGATTAAAGACTACAAGATGGTTCACCACCAAGCTAGGGCTTGGAAAGACAAGTAACATGCAAAACCTAATGATGAGAATTAATGCCATAAAAAACTTGAATAAATGACCTAGAAATCAATGCAAAATATAATAGTAAACTAAGGAATCAGAGAGGTGCACCTGGAAACCTGTAGGAACTAGGAATCAACTCTAAAATGTTGAATTTAGGGAACACTTGGACTCATACACCAAGCTGGGTGTATCAGTCCTAGATTAGGGTTTCAGGGTGAAAGCAAGAATCTGATAGTGGTGGATCTGTATCTTCAGAAAATCTGGAAAATGACTGTACTGGGAATCATATGCCAGAAGTGGTGTATCAGTCTTGATCCCATACAAAAAAACATCAAAAATAGGTCTCACAGCGAACAGTTTAGAACCACCAAAATAGACACAGCAAAATATATGTACTGGCCTAGAGAGAAAAACAACAATAGGCCACCCAACCACCCAACAAAGCATAAAAAGGAAACCATAAAATTGTCCATAGAAAATAACAAGCTATAGAAAATGTTACTAACCTAGAGATCCACATTTTGATGCAGAGGCACACAAGACATTGGATAAGATCTCTTTCTTGGCCCTCCATGTTAATTCTATCATTGGTAGAAATTCGTTGCCTTTTCAATTGAAAATTTTTAGTAAAATTCTCATAAGAGCAAACCTACCATTGGTTGTGATAGAACTCACAAAATATAAAATAGATTTTAAAATCACACAAAATCTCTAAAAGCACTGGACCTTTATCTCTAGACTTCTAGAAAGGTCAACCAATATTATTAATGATACCTAAGTTATCATGATTCAAGTTTGATTGGATCATAAGCTAGATCGTAGAAATCTTTAGCTACTACTCAGAACACGTGTGAGGGATACAATCTAAAATTAAATTTATTATTAAATCTTTTAAAATCACTCTACAATCTAGGGAATAATTGAAGTGACACTTATCAAAAGCTGAAATCAAAATCATGCAATAGGCCTTAAAAGTACTTCAAAATCTCAAGGGAACAAAAAATTTAATACTCATGACCTTTGTAACAATATTATTTAAATACTTAGTCATGTCTGGGCCTTTCTTGACTTTAAACTTAATCACTTGAAAATGATTACACTTTAAAATATTAGTTTTGGAATGATTAATCCTATTAAGGCCATCCTTTTCATCGTAATTTGTCTTTCTCAAAAACAAATTCTCTTTAGGAAGGTTTTGATATTCAAGAAACTATACCCATTAATATAGTAAAATTTCTTATTTCTCAAATAGTCCTCTGAAATTGACTCCTTTATGTGTTGAGGGAGATTCACAAAGTTCCAAAATAGCCATTAGACATTGGAGAGACCAACATTTGAAGCGACATCCACAGCTTTGTTTCCTTCTCCAAAAGTGTGTTGCAAAGTATAATGGCTGAATGAATTTGTCATTCCTTTTGAGTCCTCAATCATACTCTAAATCTTGTAGGAGGCCTCTATCTTACCTTTAAGTGACTCAATTATTAGTTTTGAGTCACTTTCGAAGATGACATTATTAAACCCTATTTCTTTTAGTCTCTTTATCCCCCTCTAAGTAGCAGTCTCTTCTACTTGAATTACTGATAGTTATTCCTAGAAATTTTGCATATGCTTCTATACATTTCCCCTTATGTTCTCTGATCAAACCACATGTCACTGCAATACTTGAGTTACCTTTAGAACAATCATCAAATTATAATTTGGCCAAATTAACTTGCAACGGAGTCCAAACAATCATTTTTCTAGTCACTATGTTAGCCCAAGTATTTTTTGTCAGGTCATGTTTAATACCCTAGGTCTTTTATTTTGAGATCCTTATAGGACAACATGACTTTAGAAAGAACACAATAGTTTAAATTTAAAATTTTCATAATTTATTATTTCATGCATTGGAAGACTTCCCCACAACTCGTCTATTGTGAGCTCTAAAAATTCCATTATTTCTTTATTTCTCTCTTTCCATAGGTGCCAAGAGAAAAAGGGAGGGATTTTATAACATAATTTTGCTATTATAGGGTGTGAGAAAGGACAATAACACCATTGGTTAATAAAGTCTTTTAAATCAAAGGGGAACACCCAATCAGTCAGCATGTTTTTGAAGAACCAGGGACCAAACTTCTCTTGCAAAAGGGCATCAAAAAAGTAGATGGGGAATACTTTCTTCAACTTCCAAACAAAGAGAACATTTATTTAAAAAGTGAAATCCTTTCCTATTCAAAACATCAATTGTAATATTCTTCCATGCACCATTGCCCAACAAAAACAACTAATTTCTGGAATTAAATTAACATTCCAAATTTTGCTCCAATTGAAATTATGAGCAGTGAGATGTTTCAAGTTGTGTTTTTTGCAATGATCCTAACGCATTTGAACCTACTCATGCTCACCCAAATCCTCATGAGTGCCCTTGTGAAGTTGACATTATTGGAGAAGATGATGCTAGCACGAATGCATTCATAAATGATTGCCTTAACAATCTTGAGAATAATGCATCCTTGTATCCTTCAATGAGACAACCAACACAACTTGAGATGTTTGGTCTTTTACATCTTGAAATTGAGTCACAAACTAAGCCTAAACTTACAAAAATAAGTGAACCTAGCTCTTCTAATCAAGTGCATACTCATACATTTTATGATCACAAACTTGAACCAACACTCCTATCAACCTAAAAGATACTTATGGCCTGGGCTTTAATATTTTAACCAACCAAGGATGTGAAATAACTAATGAGAAAGAAATTCATAAAATTTTAGAACAACTTCCTATTGAACAAACCAAAGGATTATGATATCATGATCCGCATCTTGACATAAGTGGCCTCCTTCCTAAGGAACAACCAATGCCACACAAGGATGATAGGATCATCTTGGGTCCTCCTCCTCAACATCTACCTCAACAAATTGGTGAATCAAGCAAGCAACAAAAACCTTACAAACTCAAAAAATTGTCATCCTTACATACTGAAATAGAAATTGAATGAAAGATGGAGAAACTCCTTAAAAAAGGTTGGATTAAATTGCCAGCTCCTAGTAAAAGCAGTATACCTAAGAAAAACATGAATTATTACACATATCATAGAAATCTTTGGCATCTTACTGACGAGTGGCATGCATTAAAATTGATATTGAGTGATTTTTGCCTCAATGATGATGATTCTTATCAAATGATTGCATAACATTCGCTTCACTCCTTGCCATGTAATAGTTTTAGGATCTTAGTATGCTCACTATTACATGTTATACATTCATTGCAAATCATTCTCTTTATTGAAAGGAGCTCATTATCATCACCTACCTTGGCTCATCCTTGTCCTGCACTTAGTGGAGGAAAGGGGTTAGATAGCCTTATCCTAGTTTTGGCATTTTATGTTATCCTTTTGGCTAGTTGTTCACCTTTCATATATACTGATCGAGATTAGGATGCAAACAACCTGCTGATGGGTTGACTCGCATGTGCCTTACTAGTTTCTTGCATTATTTCATTTTTCACGTGATTGCATGTGCGTAATGTGATCCCCTGTAATGTTTTGTTTGATGTATCTCTCTCTCCTTATTTGCATTCCTCTATTTGTAAATACATTCTTCTCTATGTTGTAAAAAAATTATCTTTTTCACTTGTCTTGTGTTTTCCTTTTGGGGATGATGCAAGGCATCGAGACATTTAGGTCTCTTGCATGTTGACTTGAAAGGATTTTCTTTTTCTTTTTCACTCTCTGTGTCATTCTTAAAGTTCTATGAGTATTTTGGGAATTATGAAACTTTCGAGCTCTATAACAACATTGTAGAAAATACATATCGACTCCAAATTAGTAGATCTGTTATGTATTTTTTGGGGGAAACCCCTCCTTCCTTTTTCACTATGTAGCTTTATTTCAGAAACATATGACTTGGCATAGGGATTTTTGATGAAGCTCTCATGTCTTAGGATTGAACATTGGCTACTTTAAACCAATTTCTCACAACAATGGTGTTAGAAACTGCTTTAAAGTGGGGACATACATCGATAACATATTTTCAAATTTTTCATGTTTCATGGTGCAAGTTTTTTTTTCATGTGATGCATCCTTCTCTTGGTGGTGTCATTGGGTGTGATGTCCTCCGAGAATGCAATATTCTTAGAATACAACTTTCCTCTTAGTGGCACAAATGCAATGCACTGCATTCCCTAAGATGTGAATCTTTTACTCTTGACTTTTCCTCTCTTGGAGACATTAGGGATGATGATCCCTAAGAACAAGACCTTACACAAATGAAGCAAGATCCGCTTGAACAAAAACCTATATACATAGTGTTCATAAGTGTTTGGCATAGCGTAGCTTGTTGACCTTGTGAAGCTCAAACCCTAAATTCAAGGCCACCTAACATAACACTCCTTGCTTGCCTATGGAGCCTTGCCTTGCATTGTGGTGCCTTATTGAAGTTGTCAGGAGGGTACCTTTGATATGGTATGGGAGCCTAATATGATTTGATATCATTTTCCACCAATTTTTTTTTTTCATTTTGTGGCACCTTATTGAATTTATCAGATGGATAGCTTTGGTATGGTTAGTACGATGAGAAGCCAACACATAGGCATGGCTTTCTCATTGTATGGTGAGAAGATGGCACAAAGGCATAACTTTCTCACTAAGCCACTTTATTGGAAGATTCACCTAGTGGACAACCTGAAGTTCTGCTACCTTGAGTGAGCACAAAACTGATAGCTTAGATGAGTTCCACATCACGTTGGACAATCTAGGCTTGATCCTCTTGGTATTTGATGTTGTATGATTGTGTATCTTTGGCATTGTTGCATACATAAGTGTCTTGAATGTCTACTTTAGTGTGAGTTTGACATGAGGTCATACTCTCACTAAAGTGAGGGAAAAATGTAGTTTAAAAAAAAAAATTCTTTTTCCACACTTAATTTGGAAATAATTAACAATAAATGAGCCTAATGGTTCCTTAATTTAGTGTTGTAATATGTTTTTCATATTCACATTAAGTTTAGGGCCCTTTTTAATAAAATGGTCTTAATTGTGCCTTATTTAGGGTGTTGTAAAGTGTATCTTTACACTTTCACACTAATTTAGGGCTTTATTAATTAATTGAGGTTAATTTTCCCCTTCAATTCGAATCCAAACCTAATGAAATACAAATTCTGAGAGATAAAACTCGACATTCATAAATTCTATTACACAACACTTAACTTTCGAAGATGTGTGTCCTAGGTAGGTGACCTAGGACCCATTCGCCATTATGTAAAAACAGGGTCATAGGACTAGGTGAGGACCCATTCGCCCTATGGCGAATGGGTCCTCACGTAGACCTAGGACCCCTCCTTGAAATGTGTTTTTGGTGGTATTTTAATGATTTCAAATCTATAATTCAATGTTGGCTTGTGATATTTGAATTTCGGGAATTAATGATAAAATTGTATAAATAAGAGGTTCTTTCATTATGTTTCACCTAGAAAATTTTCATGATCATCTAGATCATTCAAGAGAGCATTTAAGAGCATTCAAGAGCATTTGTAAGGCATTCAAGGGCAGATTTGTAGAAGATTATTGCAGCAATCGAGATCCATTTCATAATGTCAAAGGTGTATTGCATCATGCATTTTGTTGAGCTAATGTGTTGATGTAGTGTTCAAGATCTATCAAGCATATCAAAGGCATTATTTCTAATCAAATTTCATGATCAAGTTCTATATTCATTGAGGTTACTTCATGCTAGATTGCAGATTTATCCAAGGTTCAAATAGGGATTGGTGAGTTGTGACATTGTATTTGTTCATTCATCATTCCTTTCATACTTTTATTCATTTGAAGGTTTAATTACCAAAATAGGGTTTGACCATGGAAAAACCCCTATTCCCTGACAAACAACATTTTTTTCTCCTTTGATTTGTGATTGCAAGTTTTAGGTTGAAGATCTTTTGGTGAGAAAAATTGGAGAAAGTTGCAAAGTTGTCAAAGTTGCAAGAAAAGTTATCAAATCATGGAAACTAAACTACAAGTTTTATTTCCAGCTTTCCGACAATGACCGACTAGAATCTGGGAGTGCAGACTGAGAGGAACTTAACCGAAAAACTGATTTTTTGAAGTTGCAAGAAAAGTTATCAAATCATGGAAACTAAACTACAAGTTTTATTTCCAGCTTTCCGACAATGACCGACTAGAATCTGGGAGTGCAGACTGAGAGGAACTTAACCGAAAAACTGATTTTTTGGAGTCCTAGCCAGGACCCATTAGCCATAGGGAAAATGAGTCCTCAGTGAAGTCTAAAACATAACTTTTTACAATAGGTACACAACATTTGAGCCTCTCTAGATCTGCCTTTTGACTGTTAGTTGGGTTAGATTTAATTTTGTTACTCATTTGAATATTATAACACACATATTGAATGAAACTAAATAGAAATAAAAGAATCATTTTGTTCCATTTTGGTTCACCTTTATTTTTCTTCATTTCACATACAAATGAGATAGATTCCATATGGTGAATTAATCTCAAAGTATATAAGTGAGTGTTATCTATACATGGTGTGTCCTATGTTGTTTCCAAATCTTTTATTCCACTAATTTTGCTCATTATATTAGTTTTGTTTCCCTAGAAAAGATAATAAATATGACATTTCTAATTTAGGACTCAATTCTTATGCTTATGCCTAATTGTATCTAGTTTCTATCTATTAATTATTTATTTTTATGTTAGGGATGATCTCTACTTTATCTCCTATGGTAGCTTAATTTTATACCTTTTGACCATATTTATTTTGTTGAGTGTTGTGTTTTCCCCAAGGACCTTTTTTCTGTGTTACACGGGGACGCGTCCCCCCACCCAAACCCTACGTCCCCGTCCCCTGTGGCGTTTCGGGGACGGGGGGACGACAGGGGACGTCCCCCAGGCGTCCCCCCTGATTTTTGAAAACTGGGACGGAGGAAACGCTCCCCAAAAAGGGGGACGGCTGGAAAATAAAAGGAGACGCCTAGGCGTCCCCGAAACGGCTAGGGGACGGCTAGAAGTCCCCCAATCATATCGGGGACGCCCAGGAGTCCCCCTTTTGTCAAAGTAAAAAAATCTTTTAATTTTTGACAAATTAAATAAAAATTGCTTAATAATATTAAATATTTCATCATATTTGATAAAAAAATTAATTTTTAATTGCTTGTAAGTTAATTATATTATGAAATAAAATAAAATTGCGTGATAATTAATAAATAATAAATATTAAATATTATTATATTTCATTAAATAAAAATTTGATAAAACATTTAATTTTTAAGCATAACTATTTAATATTATAATTTATTGTCAAATTAAAAAAAAATTACGAGTAATAAAATGAATTTTTAAACAAACTATTATTTAGTTTAAATTTAAAATAATAAAATAATAAAATTAAATTAAAATAAGCATAACTATTTAAAATTTTAATATTATTGTAAAATTAAATAAAAAATTACGAATAATAAAATTGATTTTTAAACAAACTATTATTTTTAAACAAACTAGTTAGGCAGATTGATGAGGAGGAGGTGCAACTCGGAATGGTTGGCCTTCCTTTGGATGATCTACTTCAGGTAGAGAGTGACAGTGACACAGATAGTGCTTTTGATATTGATAGCCCGAATGAGGCATAGTGTCATAGATTGACAGATTGTTGTATTTAAACTTTAAAGTTTGAGACGTTGATCTTTGAGTTATTTAACTTTAGTGTTAAAACTTGAACAAAATGCTTTTATATTTAATTGTTAAGTTATTGGCATTGCTGTTAGTGTTTACCTTTATGTTTATATTGTTGTTATACTGTTGTTATACTCTTTATCTATGCACGTATTGTCATATTGAAATTGTTGCACATATTTGATATTTCAAATTGCTCTCTTTCTCTCTCTCTCTATATAATATATTTTTAAAAATTCATATATATATATGTAATTGTGTATATATATATATATATTCTGAAAAATTTCTATATCGCCGTCACCCCGCCATCCCCAAAAATCTGCCCTTGGACTGCCGTCCCCGAAACTCGTCCCCTGCTGGCCCCCCGTCCCCGTCCCCGTCCCCGAAATGCCGTGGAACACAGCCTTTTTTTAATTCCCCAACTTTAATCTTGTGGGACAAAAATATACTTGACCCAAATTTAGTTCATTCTTGCATCCACCGAGGGTACAATTATATTTCTTTAAAATTGAACAATTTTGAGTTTATTATTTGTCAAGGTTTAGTGAGATTCTCACACCTATATGTTGGTGTGATGAAATTGGTTGAACTTAATGAGGCATTAACATCTCATATACTTGAAATATTCATACACTAGATTTTATTAAATCTATCATTTTTGAATTAATGATAGATTTGGTGTTTGGGTAGCCTTGTAGGTTTGTATACCTTTAAGACTTTATGTATTAGTGTTTTCGATACTCTTAGGTAGAATCTAGGTTTTGGTTGATGCATCTCTTAGGAGGCTCAATACAGTCATGCTATATATCAAGCATTTTTTATTTTTTATATTTACTAAGGGAAATTGAAATTATATACATGAGGCTTTGGGGCTCTTATGGACTTGAGATGGTTATGTACTAGCCCTTATTCAAAATTTGGGTCTAGGTTAGTGTTAACTGGAGTAGTTAAAGTGGAGTATAGATTAATACAAGGTTGTTGATTGGAATGTACAATGAGTTCTAAGATTTGATATAAATCAAGAAATGTTAAGTGGTTGTGCTTCATTAATGTGTGCCCATGTATAAATTGATTCAAAATGATACTAATTGACACATGGCTATCATATAATCAACTTTTATTGGTCTAGAAGATAATTGAATGAAAATTAAGAAAGGGTTCCTCATGTTATTTGGGTGATTAGTAATGCACCATGTGAATATGAGCTAGCAACGATTATCGACCTAATGTTACAGTTTTATCAAGCTCAAATACATAACAAAGGGTATGCTATGTTTCTATTATGCTGTGGCCTATGCCATTGATTTAAGGGTGGTAAGGGTTTTAATCAAGGTTTAAATCATTGAATGACAAAATGATATGAAAGTAAAAATGTGGAAGCTACTAAATTTAAAACATCTAATACATGAAAATATTAAAAACTCTTTAATCTTATGATTCTTAGAAGAATTATATAATATATATGACATAATAATTCATGTATCATGAATATGCAACCTAAGTGGTCAACATTTAATTGTATTGCAATATATTGAAACATATTTGATATATACTCATTAATTAAGTGAGTTTTAAAGCTTGGCAATACTTGCATTTTTACTTCTCATTTTATACAATTTCAAGTGAAAAATAATTCACATTTCTTATAATAAATCAAAAAACAAAAAGAAATTAAAATTTATTTAGAAGCAAAATCTGCAACATGCAGAAAACTATATGACCTTTCATGGTCCTCGCTACCTATTTTTTCCTTACCAGCTACCCCTTTTTCCACATTGTCTTTTATTTCTCTCCACTTCTATCCTGATGTTTGAATTCCCCTTGCTGTTATTATCTTTCATAAGAGAAGGTTTATGCTGATTTTCATGTTCCGCACATTCTTCTTTTTTCTCCAACTTCCACCAGCTCGTCCTCTTCGACGGCTCCTCTCTTTTCTGTGTATATGTTGTTGCTTTAATCTTCTATTATCCTAATAAAATTATTTCGCATCAGATCTCATGGATTTTTAAAAATTATTGTTCTCATAGAATTGTCTATATGACTTTAAAATTCTGTTTGGATGTAAACTCTTTCTTTTTTTCAAATCTGATCAAAATAGAGGTTTTCTAATGTAGAAAGATGCTATAAACACAAAATAAAACCAAAATTGAAACAAAATCAGACCAATTTTTTTTTTTTTGATGTGGGATTGCTCATGGACCTACATGCTCAAAAATAGATGTTTGAAATAGTCATTTCTGGTCAGATGTGTCACATAATATTTTGGGAAAATGTGTAACAATATTTTTGTTTGTGATATCATGCAATTACCACACTTGGAACATGTTATTAGTTATAAAGGATGGTTGTGGATGTGGCATGGAAGGCCAAAATATCATAAGTATATATGATAAAATATAGAACTTCCCATGGAAAGTATCAATATGTGTAAAGATGGGAGCAGGGACAAATAGTATTCATACTATATATTATAGGTAAGTGGATATGATACAAGCTAACTATATGTAGAAGAATGGTTTTGACTAAATTATTGTCATTCTTGGTGCATAAAGAAAATATAGGTCTCTATGAAATCCATTATCTTAAATCATAATCATGAATTCCCTAAGAGAAAAGGAAAAAAAGGTATAATTAAATTGGAGACTAAAAAGCTATAATTCCATCTGAAATTATTTAATTATTTATTTAGATTATTGACTGGGCCACTTAAGTGATGATTTAATTACCTCTAGACGATTTCCCATGATAAAAAATATCTAAATACCTAAAATTATTCTAAATGGCTAAGTCTTCATTGAAGCCAAAAAGGACGGATTATTCAAATGAAAATCAGTTTTATTCAAGGTATCGTCAGTTTTCAAAATGGAAATAATATCTTTCAAGGAAAACTCCTACTTTTTTTAAGAAGGATTTGGCAATTTTAGTTGATAAAAAGACTGGAATTGAAGGGAAGAGGTATTTAGAAAATCATTTGTTTTTGGTAATTTGCTCTCAGCCTAACTTTGGTGAAAGACATCCCAGGATGAAACCCTGGTTGTTTTGAGTGGGACGAAAACCCCAGCTCAGTGGTCGATGCAAGCAATTCTCAGTGTGGAACACAGAAAGGAGCATCCCGTCAGAATTAATTAAGACGTTTGGATTTCTGCAGCTAGGTGTGACACTTCCTGAAGGCATTCGCTATGATTGGTGATAATGTTAAGGCTTGCCTTCAGCTTGTTCTTCTTCCATGAGGGATGTTTCGGCTGAAGATAGCGATCTGGGCGAAATAAACCTCAGTTGCTGAAGTCTGCAATAACCCAGAAGCACCCCTACAATAGTTGGAGCATTTTCACTGCCTTGGGTTGTACCAAGTGTGGGAAAATTTATTTGGTATCTTTATGCATGGCCGGGTCTGTAGATGAGTACTTTGTTAGTTTTCCGGAGTTTATAAACTGCTAAATGACTATTTCTGGGCTAAAAAGAATGATCTGAAGTTCTACAGATTAGTTGGATTTATTGGCTTTGATTCATTATATACTGAAGTTGTTATATCAGAAGTTAGACTATCAAAGTGTTGTTTCCAGAGTTATGCACTATATTTTTATAATCAGATCATATAAATATATATTTGCTGTTGAAATCCGAGTTTACCGAATTAGAGAAACGACTGAACTGAAAACTCAATCAAAAATTTCATCGTGTCCAGAAAAGGATATTTCAATTATCATCTCCTACTCCCTCCAATGAGAAACATAAGAAAATATTTAAGCCACATCCTCGAGACTCTAAATTTCTCCCTTTTAAACTAGCAGTCTAGACTACCATACATCTATTCTACACACTTTAATAAACAACCACCAAATATATAATTTAAGAATTCAAAAATAGTATGATAAATAATTCCATCTCTCAGATTTTCTTCTAACCCCAACCCATTTCACTTACACGTCCTAATTCCCTTCATAACCAGTTTCCTTCTGCCATAAATGATGATCCCCCTTTTCCACCATTTTCTTCTCTTTTTAAAGACATGGATATAGATGATACTAAGCTTCCTTGACTTTGATCCAGTGACATATATCCTCCCAAATTATCCTCTCTCCCTTTCATCAAGCCATCTTTGATACCACCATAACATGTTGCACTTCTTGCACTCAACACTATATTTGCCACTTCTTCCTCCAAACACTTGGATACATAGTTATATCTCAAGATAGGCCTTTTTCTTAGATGACTATCTCATGATAGAAGAAGAACCACCTTAGATGTCTTATATGGATTTTTGTCTCTTAATACATTTTATTTACATAGTTCTCTTATTTTTGTGTTTACTGTCTTTTGTCATGTTTTGAAATATTATTCCATACAATTTTGGGGTGCAATGCCTTGTGTTAATTATCTCATATCATTAGGTGATTTATTATGCCAAATATTGTTGGGTAGCCAACATCTAGTATTATGTCTAGCATATCTATAGTTCTCGTGTCATTGTGTTTACTACCCTCTATCATGTGTTGAACTATTATGCCACACATTTTTGGTGTGCAATGCATTAATTTTATTATATCATTTCATGTGGTGAGCAATTATGCCACACATTATTGGGTAGTCAACATATGGTGTTATGTAGTTTTTTTCTTTATTTATTCTTAATGTCATTTATCTTTTCATATTTCCTCTTCTTTACATTTAATTTTATAATATTTTTCAGCCATGTGTATCCCTAAAAAAGTTAGGGATGATGTAAACTATTAGGAACTTATTGTCCCTCTTCATGTTGACCCAAGTTTTCTTCCTTTTCACTCATATCATGCCCTATTATGAATTGTGTGTTCTCTTTTCTCTAATCCATTTTTTATCCCTATGTAGTCTTTCTTTTATAGATTTTTAATTACCTCTTTTTCCTTTTCTCTTAGGAAATTCATGATTATGATTTAAGATAATGGATTTCACAGAGACCTATATATTTTTATGCACCAAGAATGATAATAATTTAGTCAAAACCCCTCTTCTACATTTAGTTAGCTTGTATCATATCCACTTACCTACAATATATTGTATGCATACAATTTGTCATTGCTCCCATCTTTACACATATTGATACTTTCCATGGGAAGTTCTATATTTTATCATATATACTTATGATATTTTGGCCTTCCATGCCACATCCACAGCCATCCTTTATAATTAATAACATGTTCCAAGTGTGTGGTAATTGCATGATATCACAAACAAAAACATTGTTACACATTTTCCCAAAATATTATGTGACACATGTGACCAGAAATGACTATTTCAAACACCTATTTTTGAGCATGTGGGTCCATGAGCAATCCCACATCACAAAAAAAAAATTGGTCTGATTTTGTTTCAATTTTGATTTATTTTTGTGTTTTTAGCATCTTTCTACATTAGAAAACCTCTATTTTGATCAGATTTGAAAAAAAAGAGTTTTCATCCAAACAGGATTTTAAAGTCATATAGACAATTCTACGACAACAATTAATTTTAAAAATCCATGAGATCTGGTGCAAAATAATTTTATTAGCATAATAGAAGATTAAAGCAACAACATATACATAGAAAAAAGAGGAGGCGTGGAAGAGGACGAGGTGGTGGAAGTTGGAGAAAAAAGTAGAATGTGCGGGACATGAAAATCAGCATAAACCTTGTCTTATGAAAGATAATAACATGAAGGGGAATTCAAACATCAGGATATAAGTGGAGAGAAATAAAAAAATGCAGAAAAAGGGGTAGCTGGAAAGGACAAAATAGATAGTGAGGACAATGAAAGGTCATATAGTTTTCTGGATGTTGCAGATTTTACTTCTGAATAAATTTTAATTTCTTTTTGTTTTTGGTTTATTATAAGAAATGTGAATTATTTTTCACTTGAAATTGTATAAAATGAGAAGTAAAAATGCAAGGATTGGCGGGCTTTAAAACTCATTTAGTTAATGAGTATATATCAAATATGTGAAGTATGACTATCAGAAAGAGAATCAAGAAGATCCATAGTATGAGTCATGTGATGAGAAGCACCAAAATCAAGAATCCAATTGGAACTGGTAGAGGACAAAGCCGTAGTTGAGAGAGCTTTCCCTTTTCCCAAGGAAGAAGACTTAGGCATGGCAAGATTATGCTTCCTCATAGCTTCCTCCAATGCTGCTAGCCTCGCAAAACAATGTGCATCATTATGCCTAGATTTTCCACAAAACAAACAGTTCTCCTTCTTCTTCTTAGACTTAGAGGATGACTCATCTGAGTTAGAAGGATGAGGAGGTGGAGGATTATCCTTCTGATTAGTCTTCGCTTTAGGCTTGGAGGAAGGATCACTACCTGAAGACGAATCTGTCTTGGGCTTCTTCTTATTCTTTCCCTTGCCCTTGGAATATTGAGCGATTAAAGCATGACTCTTAGGAAGAGCATCCATCTGAATGAAGTTGTCCTACCCCCTCATCAATCGATCACAAAAATCCTCAAAAGAAGGCATCTTATGATCTTCCCCCATAACACCCATAGAAGAATAGAAGGTAGAGGAAAACACTTGAAAAGGACCTCTAAGCTTAGACAGGATCAACAAAATACACACTTTATCTTCTTCGGCATGACCACATCCTTTTAATTGAGACAAAATCAACTTGAATTGTGTAAGAAAATCCTGAATAGAAGGAAAAGCATCTGGAGAGAGAGAAGTGAGATCGGCTTCAAGCTGTAGGATCCTAAATTGATTGACCTTACCATATAATTTTGCAAGCTTATCCCACACCTCTTTAGGTGTTTTACACTTAGCAATATGAAACAAAAAATTATTAGACACATGAAGACCTATGAGTCCTTTAGCTTCATCCATTTTGTTTCTATGAACAAATTGCTCAAAGGTTTTTGTGAATTCGGGTTGGTCGGCATCCAACAGTTGCCACAGACCTCGAGATTGCAACAATTGTGACATCTTGAGCTTCCATGTGTGATAGTTGTACGGAGTGAGCAAATCAATCCTAGGGTTTGACATGATATACAAGGGCACTCAAAAGACTAAAATGCAAAATACACCCCCCCAAAATATTATTCAAAATGATTTTATAATTTACAAGCATCAAATTTTCCAAAAGATATAATAGTTACAACTTGCAACTTCAAGCTAGTTAAAAAGACATAAAATGACAGAATTTCGAGAAAACACCTCGTCCATAGTGAAGATCATTGAAGCAGCTTTATGACAGTAGCTCATTTGCTGAAAATAGACTTTGTTTGCAAAAGTTGCGCAAATTTGCAAAAAACACCTATTTTAGGCTCTTTGTGGCAACAACTCTTGGGCCCACCATATAACCAACCACTAAAGTATCCAAAGTATCCCGACAATGGCAGCGAAAAAGGATAGCCCTAGCACGAGCGAAGACATTACAATCACCAAGCCGAATGACCATTAACTCGGGCCGAGGCATTGCAATAACCAAGTAAAATTCGACTCTCCACAGGGGTGCACATTCCACTAAAAGTTCCTCCACACGGGCTTTTGCTCGCACTTGAATACCATGTAATAGGCTATATAAATAGACAGAATAGTCTACACCTAGCGAATGTGGGACTTAAGTCCCTGCACACGCCCTAGTGCACTGTGGGTCCGCGCATAGCAAAAACCTAATGGGAGTTGGGCAGCCACTTAGCACCAGCACAGGCCAAGCTATGCACAGGAGTATCGATTACTAGGGAAAAAGTTTAGCAACCAATGGCAAAGTCAACAGACCTCCGATGGCCGGCTCTTACTCTTTGGTAGCCGATTTCATTTACCGGTCCATCCACCAGTTACTTCCTCCGCTAAGAGTACATGCAGCTGCAAAACAGAGCTAATGTTGACGACATCCCCTATTTTAGCATTGAGCATATCATCAGTCAGGTGTTCCAGCCTAGTGACAACAGGGATAAACTAGAAGGGAATATCCAATCTCTCAACTTCCTTTGTCAATCTGGCAACTGTCTATTGTAAGACCTCCCTTTTCTCATTGATCCCCATTATTTTCAGATGTGGAGGGCCTTCTTCGCGGTGGTGAAGCAAGTGGAGCAGCTCAATCCCTTGAGCCGGCTCAGAGGCATCGTGGTCGATGAACAAAAAAATGTGTACCAAAATGCACTAGATCAAGAAAATCTCCAGACATGGATGACAAAGGATCCCCGGCCGGAGTACGCTGCCCTACAACGGAGACACAAATATTAACTGGTGTAAGAACAAATGCACAAAAGGGGTTGTAGATCAACCGCTCTAATACCATGTGAGTGCATCCAGGAGCTTGATCTGCACACCAAAAAAACCTTCACAGAAAACTAGTTGATTGATTTTGATTAACAAGAATGAGGATTTATAATCTACAAGGGCCTTGTAAAGAAGGCACGAGGAAAAGATGTACATAAACAACATGGGGAAATACTGCTGCAGGTAACCGCCCAACATCAATGCACAGACCAAAAAAAATTAAATGCAACTACTGTAATAAATGCTAAGTTGGACTTAAGCATATGCAGGTAATAAACGTGCATTCCAACAAACAAAACATTACGGGGGATCACATTACACACATGTAATCACATGAAAAATGAAATAATGCAAGATACTAGTAAGGCACATGCGAGTCAACCTATCAGCAGGTTGTTTGCATCCTAATCTCGATCAG
Organism: Sequoia sempervirens; assembly: GCA_007258455.2. Taxonomy (NCBI): domain Eukaryota; kingdom Viridiplantae; phylum Streptophyta; class Pinopsida; order Cupressales; family Cupressaceae; genus Sequoia; species Sequoia sempervirens. Next base: position 49,400,416 of record VDFB02000008.1, on the reverse strand, counting down.
TATATATGAAAGGTGAACAACTAGCCAAAGGGATAACATAAAATACCAAAACTAGGACAAGGCTATCTAACCCCTTTCCTCCACTAAGTGCAGGACAAGGATGAGTCAAGGTAGGTGATGATAATGAGCTCCTTTCAATAAAGAGAATGATTTGCAATGAATTTATAACATGTAATAGTGAGCATACTAAGATCCTAAAACTATTACATGGCAAGGACTAAAACGAATGTTAAGCAATCATTTGATGACAATCATCATCATTGAAGTAAAAACCACTCAATATCAATTTTAATGCATGACACTCATCAGTAAGATGCCCAAGATTTCTATGATATGTGCAATAATTCATGTTTTTTTTAGGTATACTTCTTTTACTAGGAGGTGGCAATTTAATCCAACCTTTTTTAAGGAGTTGCTCCATCTTTCATTCAATTTCTATTTGAGTATGTAAGGATGACAGTTTTTTGAGTTTGTAAGGTTTTTGTTGCTTGCTTGATTCACCAATTTGTTGAGGTAGATGTTGAGGAGGATGACCGAAGATGATCCTATCATCCTTGTGAGGCATTGGTTGTTTCTTTGGAGGGAGGTCACTTATGTCAAGATGAGGATCATGATATCCTAATCCTTTGGTTTGTTCAATAGGAAGTTGCTCTAAAATTTTATGAATTTTCTTTCACATTAGTTATTTCACATCCTTGATTGGTTAAAATATTAAAGCCTAGGCCATAAGTATCTTCTAGGTTGATAGGAGTGTTGGTTCAACTTTGTTAACATAAGATGGATGAGTATGCACTTGATTAGAGGAGCTAGGTTCACTTATTTTTCTAAGTTTAGGCTTAGTTTGTGACTCAATTTCAAGATGTAAAAGACCAAACATCTCAAGTTGTGTTGGTTGTTTCATGGAAGGATACAAGGATGCATTATTCTCAAAATTGTTAAGGCAATCATTTATGAATTCATTCATGCTAGCATCATCTTCTCCAATAATGTCAACTTCACAAGGACACTCATTAGGATTTGGGTGAGCATGAGTAGGTTCAAATGCGTTAGGATCATTGCAAAAAACACAACTTGAAACATCTTACTGCTCATAATTTCAATTGGAGCAAAATTTGGAATGTTAATTTAATTCTAGAAATTAGTTGTTTTTGCTGGGCAATGGTTCATGGAAGAATATTACAGTTGATGTTTTGAATAGGAAAGGATTTCACTTTTTAAACAGATGTTCTCTTTGTTTGGAAGTTGAAGAAAGTATTTCCTATCTACTTTTTTGATGCCCTTTTGCAAGAGAAGTTTGGTCCCTGGTTCTTCAAAAACACGCTGACTGATTGGGTGTTCCCCTTTGATTTAAAAGACTTTATTAACCAATTATGTTATTGTTCTTTCTCACACCCAATAATAGGGAAATTATGGTAGAAAATTCCTCCCTTTTTCTGCTGGCACTTGTGGAAAGAGAGAAATAATGTAATTTTTAGAGCTTGCAATAGACAAGTTTGTGGGGAAGTCTTCCAATGCATGAAATAATAAATTATGGAAATTTTAAATTTAAACTATTTTGTTCTTTCTAAAGTCATGTTGTCCTATAAGGATCTCAAAATAAAATAGATCTGGGGTATTAAACATGACCTGACAAAAATTACTCGGGCTAACATATTAAGTAGAAAAATGATTGTTTGGACTCCTTTGCAAGTTAATTTGGCCAAATTATAATTTGATGACTGTTTGAAAGGTAACCTGGGTATTGCAGTGACATGTGGTTTGATCACAAACCATAAGGGGAAATGTATATAAGCATATGCAAAATTTGTAGGAATAACTATCAGTAATGAAGTAGAAGAGACTGCTACTTAGAGGGGGACAAAGAGACTAAAAGAACTAGGGTTTAATAATGTCATCTTCGAAGGTGACTCAAAACTGATAATTGAGTCACTTAAAGGTAAGGTGAAGGCCCCCTGGAAGGTTAAGAGTATGATTAAGGACTCAAAGGGAATGAAAAATTCATTCGGCCATTATACTCTGCAACACACTTTTGGAGAAGGAAACAAAGCTGTGGATGTCGCTTCAAATGTTGGTCTCTCCAACTTCTAATGGCTATTTTGGAACTTTGTGAATCTCCCTCAACACATAAAGGAGTTGATTTCAGAGGACTGTTTGAGAAGTACAAAATTTTACCATATTGATGGTTATGGTGTCTTGAATTACACACGGGATGGAGATTAAAGATGGCCGTTGCATTAAGATAAGTTTTTTTCCTCTACCACCTTTTCTTGAATTTTTATTTTCTAGCTTAGATGATGATGGGTACATAAAGAGGGACAGGCTGGTGAAAAGTAAGCTGGACTTGCTGATGTCAACATTAGTAAAGTATCTTGCCTCATGTTACTTTATTTTATGGTTGGCCCTTAAGATTTATTTGTGAGCGAAGGAAAGTGATAGTGAAAAGACCAATTTTAAATCAAAACCTTCCTAAAGAGAATTTGTTTTTTGAAAAGGAAAAATTACTATGAAAGGGATTGCCTTAATAGGATTAATCCTTCCAAAAATAATATTTTAAAGTGTAATCATTTTCACGTGATTCAGTTTAAAGTCAAGAAAGGCCCTGAAATGACTAAGTATTTAAATAATATTGTTACAAAGGTCATGAGTATTAAAATTTTTGTGCCATTGAGATTTTGAAGTACTTGTAAGGAGGCCTATTGCATGATTTTGATTTCACCTTTTGATAAGTTTCACTTCACTTATTCCCTAGATTGTAGAGTGATTTTATAAGATTTAATAAATTTAATATTAGATTGTATCCCTCACACACGTTCTGAGTGGTAGCTAAATATTTCTAGGATCTAGCTTATGATACAATCGACCATGAATCATGATAACTTAGGTATCATTAATAATATTGGTCGATCTTTCCAGAAGTCTAGAGATAAAGGTCTAGTTTTTTTAGAGATTTTGGGGGATTTTAAAATCTATTTTATATTTTGTGAGTTCTATCACAACCAGTGGCAGGTTTGCTCTTATGAGAATTTTACTAAAAATTTTAAGGTGAAAAGGCAATGAATTTCTACCAGTGATAGAATTAACATGGGGGGCCAAGAAAGAGATCTGATCCAATGTCTTGTGTGCGTCTGCATCAAAATGTGGATCTCTAGGTTTGGTAACATTTTCTATAGCTTGTTATTTTTTATGGAAAGTTTTATGGTTTCTTTTTTATGCTTTGTTGCATGGTTGGGTGGCCTATTGTTGTTTTTCTCTCTAGGCCAGTCAATTTGTTTTGTTGTTTTTGTTTTGGTGGTTCTAAACTGCTGGCTGTGAGGCCTATTTTTTGATGTCTTTTTGTATGGGATCAGGACTGATACATCACTTCTGGCATATGATTTCCAGTATAGTCATTTTCCAGATTTCTAAAGATTCAGATCCACCACTGCCAGATTCTTGCTTTCACCCTGAAACCCTAATCTAGGACTGATACACCCAGCTTGGTGTATGAGTCCAAGTGTTCCCTAAATTCAGCATTTTAGAGTTGATTCCTAGTTGCTACAGGTTTCTAGGTGCACCTCTTTGGTTCCTTAGTCTACTGTTCTATGTGCATTGATTTCTAGGTCATTTATTCAAGTTTTTTATGCCATTAATGTTCATCATTAGGTTTTGCATGTTAGTTGTCTTTCCAATCCCTAGCTTGGTGGTGAACCATCTTGTAGTCTTTAATCAAACTCTAGGACAACCTTTTGTAGATCTCTTTCCTTCATCCTAGCCTTGGATTAAGATCTCTAGGGTTTCCTTGAGTGAAACTTGAGTGAAACATGAAGAGGTCCTTATCCCCTTGTGATAAAGACATCCACACCTATTTGCTTTGTTTCGTCTATTATAAGAAGAGGAAATCAATTTATTTAATGGACTAAAACAACTATCCATGTTTAAGTATTGCACTACGATATAATGAACACTTTCTGTAATACCACAATAAGGTGTTCCACTCCACCATATTTTAATAGTACTACTCTCAATTCGCCACACTAATAATATTACATTAAAATATAATCATGGTGTCATAATGAGTGTCTACTATAACATACACAATAGTATGGTTTCTCGATAATTGTGCCAATCAAGAGAACTCTTATCATGTTTCCACTAAAAGCTACAATATCAAAATAATTTATATTTCACATAAACATTCACATGTCTCATATGAATAAAATACACGTACCAATTCTATATTATCTTGCAACATAGGAAGATTTCCTCATTAATCACATCTAGATTCTGGTGGAAAGAAAATAAGATTTTAAAATATCTAAGCACATGCCAATCAAGAGAACTCTTATCATGCTTCTACAAATAACTACAATATCAAAATAATTTATATTTCACGTAAACTTTCATTTTCCTGATATTCCTCATATGAATATAACACGCATTTCGATTCTATATTATTTTGCACCATAAGGAGATATCTGCATTAATCACACCTACATTCTCGTGAAAAGAAAATAACATTCTAAAATGTCTAAGCACATGCCTCATAAACACTATAGAGTACATTTAAACAGTAACACATATTTGTCCAATTAGTGTCATATTAAACAGCATGAGCTTCCTACTATGACCCTCTCAATCCTCTTTTCAGCTATAGAAGTGAATAACTCAGAATTAATTACTATATAGAAATAGAAAATGTGGAGTGTATTTATCTTTTGGAACAGGGTTGAAAGTTTTTTTAATGTAGGTGCTGAAGTCTTCATCTTGTTATCGAGCTAATCCATTAGCCCATGACCAAGGCAGGACACCTGTATCTCTCGCTCATGCTGTCTCAAACTACACACCCAGACATAGAGAGATTCGCCAACCAAATGTTTGCTAGCTAGTAACAGTAAACTTATAGGAAATCCAGAAGTGTTAGGGAGATTTTTCTCTGGGGGCTATAGGTCCAAAAGGATTACAACACAACCTATTAGAAAGCTATATAAAAAGCCAAAGAACAATTTACACTTTGAAAACCTAGAACTGCTTATACATTCGTAATATTAACCTGCAACTTGATCACGACGCTTCCCTGGGCTTTTTATTGGTCCAAAAGGAGATGGCCCTCTAAAACCCAAAGTAACCCTATCTTCAACACAACAATGAAAAGGAATGGGGTAAATGTTGCTTCTTTCGAAATCATAACAAACTTGACAGAAGTTTTGCAGGTGATCTCCTTGACTGGTAACTATTGGTACCCAATTGCAGAATCCTTCATTGTAATTGGGGAGATTGTGAGGTGGTATACGGGCTTCAGGCTTACGCTTCTGAGCCTGCAATACGTGAGGCTGCATTCTTTGTAGAGTAATGTACCTTGTAGTGGGTGAAAGAGGTGCAGCAACGCTGGGGAATGGTACACTGGAAGGGAAGAAACCTGTTGAGGACAACGATGCGGTTAATACCCTTCATCCAAAGGGTTTTGATAAAGGTGGTAACAAAGACGGCGAAAAGGATATTGGCATAGTCGGTGCTGTACTAAATGGAGTTGCATAGTCTGCTGATACAACTCCATTTCTGATCATAGTTGTTAATGGGATATAGCTTCGGTCAGATATAAATGATGATTGCTAAATAGCATCATCATCGTTTGTATGTGATCGAATTTAATCCTTAAACATATTTCTGAAAAATATGTAAAATCGAATTTATATGCATGCATAAATTCGATATAATAAAATGATGTTCTAATTCTGCATTGAATAAACTCATATTACAATATCTGCCATGTTTGAGGGCTTATATATATTAAACTTGTTAAACCGAGTGTTAGTCGGTTATCTTTGAGACCCGCGCGCCCAAAGGGACACGTCCCATGAGCGGACGTGTCTCCACTTGTGGAGATACGCCCTCAGATGAGACGCATCCCTTAGAGGTGAGTCTCCAAAAGGTATTTAACATTGTTCCTTCAGTGATATGCAGTCATCAAAATCATTAATGTTCTGCATTTAGCACAATCTGCACCAGTAAAATAAAATCTGTCTTATAATACAAAGTAGAATTCTTACACTTAGAATTTCCTTAGTTTTAGGCTCCTTGCCTGATCAGATTTGGTTACAATTACATTGTATTAGAGCCAACTTGTGTAAATCCAAATCAAATCTAGATTTCAGATTGCTCCAGGAAAATTCGTATTTTCTAAAAAAAATCGAATTCACATCACATTCTTCATAATGTCGAGTGTGATCAGATTTGAAGATCGCCTTGCAGGAGCAGACAACTTCACATCATGGAAATTTATAATCATGATAATCCTTAAAGAGAATAAAGTAGATTCACTTGTAAGAAAAAATAAAAGGGAAGTAGAGGATGATCCTGAGAAAACTCAATGGATTGAAAACAATGAAAAAGCCATGAAAATCTTAGTAGATGCAGTTAGGGATCATATAGTGCCCATCCTAGCAAAACATGAAACTGCATATCATATGTTCAAATCTCTTGAGAGTACCTATGAGATCAACAACATCAGTAGGACTCTTGCATTAAAGAGGCAAATCAACAATGCTCAAATAAACATAGGAGAAAGTATTAATGCATACTTCATGAGGATCATTGATCTAAGGGATCAATTATCTACAATTGGATATCAAATTGATAGCAATGAGTTAACACTAATCACACTAGGAGGTCTACCAAACTCATGGGAGCCATTTGTTCAAGGAATAAGTGTGAGATCTGAACTTCCCAAGTTTGATAGGCTAAGCACAGACTGCCTTCAAGAGGAAACTAGACTCTCAACAAAAGATAACAAACAAAAACCCATAGATGAGGACATTCAAGTGCTCAACACATCATCTAATAAAAAGGGTAAGAAAAACTCTCATGGAAAAGGATCATTTAAGAGAAAGAGAAATTCCCATGGAAAAGGATCATTCAAGAAGAGAAAAGACATCTCTCAAGTACAATGTTTTAGGTGTGATCAATATGGACACTATGCAATGAAGTGCCCTGACAGATCAAATCAACAAGCATAATTTGCTAAAGTAGAAAAGTCAAATCAGACCATGATTCTGAGAAATTTGTATTCTATTCAGCCTTAACAAGTCAAGTATCTAACAATATCAACAATTGGGTGATTGATAGTGGCTCTTCAAGGCACATCAGAGGGTTTAGAGAACACTTAGACACTATGACTAAAGAATCTAACGAAGAAGTAACAATTGGGGATGATTCTGCACATCAAGTAAAAGGGATTGGAACTTGCTCCATTACATTGAAATCTGGTCTCTCTCTTCAACTCACTGGAGTTTTATTTGTACCTGGAATAAAGAGGAATCTAATATCCATCTCTGCTCTTGAAGACAATGGATATAGGGTTACATTTATGGATGGGAAAGTTCTGGCATGGCCTAAGAACTCAACTATAAAGAAAGCTCTAACCATAGGTGTAAGACAAGGTTATCTTTATAAACTATGCACTGAAGTCAAGCAAGCCCTTACTCTTGATACTTCTGATTCAAATGAAATTTGGCATAGAAGATTAGGACATCTTCATTTCCGTGCCCTACCTTCCATAGAAAAACTTGTAACAAGATTACCTAAGTTAAAACCATCTCATGAAGGAACCTGTAAAGGTTGTGCCCTAGGAAAGAATTCAAAGGGATCCTTTCACACTAGCTTGAGCAAAACTAAAAATGTTTTAGAATTGGTTCACTCTAATTTATGTGGACCCATGTTTGTACCCTCCAAAGCAGGCTTCCTATACTATATTATATTTATAGATGACTTCTCTAGGAAGACCTAGATCTACTTTTTTTAAGTGTAAAGAATCAATAGAAATCTTCAAAAGGTTCAAGGAATTCAAAGCTCTTACTGAAAACTTCTCTGGGAAGAAAATAAAAATCTTAAGGACAGACAATGGGAAAGAATATAACTCTGAAATCTTTAAGGAATTTTGCATGAATGCTGGGATTAAGAGGGAGTTTATAGTAGCCTACAACCCTCAACAAAATGGGGTTGCTGAAAGGAAAAATAGAACCATTGTAGAAGCTGCAAAAGCAATGTTGCTTGACCAGAACATTGAAACCTCTTTCTGGGCAGAAGCCTCTAGGACTACTGTCTATATTCAAAATAGATGTCTCATTCTCATCTTGATAACAAAACTCCTGAAGAAGCCTTTTCTGGTATAAAACCTGACATTAGTCATTTTAGGATCTTTGGTTGCCCAGTCTATATTCATGTGCCCGAAGAGAAGAGATTCAAACTAGAACCTTCCGGAAAGAAGGGTTATTTATGGGATATAGTGAAACCTCCAAAGCTTACAGGATTTTCATACCCGAGCAGGAACAGATTGAATTGAGCAGAGATGCCATCTTTGAAGAAGACATTGCATTCAAAAGGGCAAGAAGTTCAAATGAGATAGAAACTTATTCACCTAGAATCTTATACTAGGATTCTACCCCTGAGACTGAGAGGGAGCATCCTGAGGAAGTGCCACTTGAAATTCCTTCTACTTCAGATGAGAATACAAATGTCAACAACAGAAAGAGGCCACTTTGGGCTAGAAAGATGATCAAAGAAGCCGAGGATCATGTAGCACCCAAAGGAACATTCAGGGAAAGTAAAAGACCCAGAAGGTTCTCTAGCTATGTTGCTCTAATGAATAACATCATAAATTCAGAACCCTCTAGTGTCTCAGAAGCCTTCAAACATCAAGTATGGAAGGATGCAATGACAGAAGAGTATCAGTCCATTCTAAAAAATGATGTATGGGATATAGTGCCTAGACCAAAAGGGAAATCTGTTGTCTCTTCTAAATGGCTCTTCAAAATCAAACATGTTGCTGATGGAAGTATAGAAAAACACAAGGCACGTTTTGTGGCAAGAGGTTTCTCACAAAAGGAAGGAATTGATTATGAAGAAACATTTGCACATGTTGCCCGTTACACATCTGTGAGAGTTGTGATAGCCATTGCAGCAACTAAAGGCTGGAAGATTCACCAAATGGATGTAAAAATTGCCTTTCTAAATGGAACCATTGAAGAGGAAATCTATCTAGAACGGCCCAAAGGTTTTGTGATACATAAACCTGACTCACATGTATGCAGACTAAAGAAAGCACTGTATGGACTTAAACAGGCTCGCAGGGCTTGGTATAAAAGAATTGACAGCTACCTCTTAGGACTGGGATTCTCCAAGAATGATGCAGACCCTAATCTTTACTTTAAGGTAATTAAAGGTGATATGTTGATAATTATTTTATATGTTGATGACCTACTGATAACAGGAGAAGATCATCTCATTGCTCAAGGAAAGGATGATCTAACTTCATAATTTGACATGAAAGACTTGGGCATTTTACACTACTTTCTAGGTTTGGAAGTCTGGCAGAAGTCAGATGGCATCATACTAAACCAAGGAAAGTATACCATTGATATTCTGAAGAGATTTGGAATGTTGGATTGTAGACCCATGTCTACACCTATGGAAACCAATCTTCACAAACTCAAAGAAGCAGTTGTAGAGTCCAAGTGTGCAGATTCAATCCTATATAGACAAATGATTGGATCATTGATGTACCTGGTTAACACTAGACCTGATATATGCTATGCAGTGAATGCTCTAAGCCAGTTCATGTGTGAGCTAAAGGAAATTCACCTTATGGCTATGAAACATATTATGAGATATCTTCAAGGCACTATTGGATATGGTCTTCTTTACAAAAATAATCAACTAGATCTACATGGATTCTCTGATTCAGACTGGGCTGGAAGTGTAACCGATCGGAAAAGCACATCAGGATGTTGCTTTAGTTTGGGATTGGCTATGATCTCTTGGATCTGCAGAAAACAGTCTTCAGTTGCACAGAGCTCAATAGAAGATGAATACATCGCAGCATCTATGGGAGCAAGAGAAGCAGTTTGGCTTCATAAATTGCTTGTGGGACTCTTTGGTGAGCCCTTGAATCCTACGATTATTCATTGTGATAATCAGAGTTGCATCAAACTCTTTGTAAATCCTGTCTTCCATGATAGATCTAAGCACATTGAGATCCCCTATCATTATGTAAGAGATATGGTAGAAAAGAAAGTAATCCAGTTGGAGTATGTTAGTACAAATGATCAAACTGCAGACATTCTCACCAAGCCTCTCTCCCGAATCAAAGTAGAGCACTTCAGAAAGAAACTTGGTATGGTTGAAATGTAATTTGATATTTATGTCTGAAATTCAAATTGTTTATAAATTGTACTAATATATAAAGATGTTTAATGTGTAAACTCTTTTGTCATGTGTGTGACTCCATGACCTTATGTGCCTTCTCCTCTGTGTACATTAGTGAAAGGTGACGATCTTTCTAATAATGAACACTTGTATTTGCCATTGTAAAGTGACGACTCTACAATGATGAGTTGAACTGTCATGATAGATATCATGTGTCTTGATATCTGTGGACATGTCATGATAGTATCTCTTGGACACTTTTGATGAATATCATGGGACTTGATATCATTTGAAGATCATTGTGATCCTTAAGAGATAATCATGGTGGATAATTATATATCCGTGGATATGCCATGAATTATGGTAGACATCATGTGACTTAATGTCAGTGCACATACCAAAATGAAGATGTGTTATGAAGAATGTCATGTGACTTGACAATATTGAGAAAACATATCATATCTTCGATATCACGTGTGAAGGTGATATCTCTACTTATTTGATTTGAAATATCTTCCCTAGCTAAGAGGGAGTGTTAATGGGATATAGCTTCGGTCAGATATAAATGATGATTGCTAAATAGCATCATCATCATTTGTATGTGATCGAATTTAATCCTTAAACATATTTCTGAAAAATAAGTAAAATCGAATTTATATGCATGCATAAATTCGATATAATAAAATGATGTTCTAATTCTGCATTGAATAAACTCATATAACAATATCTGCCATGTTTGAGGGCTTATATATATTAAACTTGTTAAACCGAGTATTAGTCGGTTATCTTTGAGATCCGCGTGCCCAAAGGGACACGTCCCATGAGCGGACGTGTCTCCACTTGTGGAGACATGTCCTCTCATGAGACACATCCCTTAGAGGCGAGTCTCCAAAAGGTATTTAACATTGTTCCTTCAGTGATATGCAGTCATCGAAATCATTAATGTTCTGCATTTAGCACAATCTGCACCAATAAAATAAAATCTGTCTTAGAATACAAAGTAGAATTCTTACCCTTAGAATTTCCTTAGTTTTAGGCTCCTTGTCTGATCAGATTTGGTTACAATTACAATACTTATGTTAGTTCTAAGATTCGGGACTTGGGAGATGTCTTCATCATATCTCTGCATATTGAAAAGTCTGGAATGAGTGGTTTGGACATTGGACTGAAATGACATATGTCTCTGGCTAATTGCACTCCCAGGTAAAATTCCATACACCCCAAAAGGAATCTTTTGAATAGCTTGTATGCCAACTTTTCTTTGATATTCGTGTTGCACATTCAAGTTTTCTAAATGAGATTGAACAGCTGCAGACAAGTCTGCACCACCATTCTTGCTTTCAGCAACACCTGAACTGTATTCCACCTTTGGCTCTACAACAGTATCATCAAAATCTGATTTTACTGCTGCATATCTGGATTGGAGAATACGTGGACGTCTCAGCAATGAAAACTTTACATTTCCATCAGATACCATTCGATATGCTGGGGAATCATTTCCAGATCCTTCACTGTTGTCTCTTTCAGAAGGCCAATCCATTGTGGAGATGGGAGATAACAAAGCATTACTTTCAACACCATGGGAATCTGCATTATTTTTAACATCAGCAGTGCATTTTCTTACAAAAGCTTTCCTCTCCTTCTTGGACATTTTTAAACAGACCCAAAAGTGGCAACCCTTTTCCTTGCTTGGATTATGCTTCTTGAGAATGATGCTGAAATTAGTGCTCTCATTGATAGGAAGCTTCTTCCGTTTTTGGACATTCCCAAATGTCTTTTTATAGACAAAAACTGCTGATAACTGGTTGGCAGGAATTCCAATTTTCTGGCTCATCTGACCCTGAAAATGCTTAAATGTGAGAGCAGAATGCACCCCAACATAACCTTGCTCATAATCATGTTTTCCATCAAATAAAAAGACTGGGTAAGGTGTTCCAGAGTTCTCCATTATCCAGGCGCAGTATCTCTCAATCCTGTTCGCCTCCAAGAAGATTCCCTAAATTGCCAGTGAGTTCCCAAACAAATAGATATTGAATTGCATTCTATAAAATTTAATATGTTACTGATTCATGAGTATAACTGACAACTTATATTTGTTTTTTATTAACTTTTCTATTACGTGTTATTCTATTTTTAGTTCTGTATGCTCTGTGCATGTAAATCTTATATTAGTTTTTTTTATCAGTCTCAAGAAGAGAGAGTGACAAATGGTCTACAATCCTAGTAATGCAGGGATTACACATAATCACATACAATCACTCTATTCTTATGAGTGAAAAATGGTCAACAATATCGCCTTTACATACATTGACAAGATTATTTTTTCTACTTAATTGTTTGCTTTGTATTAGTTTTTTAAAGTATTTATTTATTTATTTTAACTTGTTTAATTTAGATTAAAAAATTATGAATTTTACTTGCTACCACATGAGGCTCATAATGCAAAGCCTTGATAATATGTTAGTTACATATATCGCTTTTGCTTCTGAAACTATAGTTATAAAGATTACTCATGAGAAATGACAATTCTTTTTTTAAATATGTCAATTGATGTTTTCATGCTTGGTTCTCAGGTCCAACTGGCAATCTATTTTTTTCCATATCAAGACAGCAACTTGGGATGAGAACAGTGTGGTGTGGTTCATTTGATGACTTGTTATGTTCTAGCTTAATATATAGAAATCTTTCAATATTGTGAAATTTTTATTATTGTAACTTATGTACATAAGATTAAGAATATATAAATATATTTAATGCTTTACTATTTGTACTTGTTGGAATACTATTTATTTGCCTACGTAACTGAGGTAAGTAAAATATTAATAATAGAACTCTGCATCGTATCCTGCAGATTTCGCTGGAAACTTCTGGCTTCTAGACACTTCCTACACCAACCTCCAGCTCTTTGCGTATTTCCTTCATCTTCTAGAGACCTCTGAAAGATCTATAAATATAGCAATCTCCAGTCCAGTTTGTGCGTAAGAAAATAACAGCATACTGCTGTATAAATATGCAATGAATATATTTTCTTCTGTTCCATATTTTTAGTGTGTAAATCTGCTCTGTTTTTTTTTTTCTGTGCAAGTGTGTGTCTTCATTGCTTTGTTATTTTATTTAGTTTATCATGGTATCAGAGCAAATTTTAAATCTTGGGCAGTGATGTGGATATTTTGCAGCATGAAATTGTGATTCCGTAGGTTGCAATTCTGTTGTGTGCAGCACCAACATTCTTGTGGCAAGTGAACAACACTCTAGCAAAGAAGGAATATCAATACAAAAAGATTGGTGAGAAATTTTCATTTCAGTATTAAGGTTTTCTGTAGTTTGTTTCATTCTCATCCAAAAAGGAGAGAATTTAATATAATGGATTTGATTGGTATTCCTTTACCTACAATTAAACTAAATGGAAAGAATTACTATGATTGGGTGTCTTGTTTGGAGATTTTTGTAACTCTTCAAAATTGCTATGAAATTGTTAATGGTAGTGAACAAAGACCAACAAGTGCTGGAAAAGAGCAAGAAGATTGGGATAAAAGGGATAAACAAGCAGCTGCATTGATCAAGCTTACTCTTTCAGATGAAGTACTTCCAAAAGTTCGCAATGAAAGAAGTGGAGTTAAAGTATGGGATATTTTGAAAAATATATATCAAAATTCAGTTGATGTATGGTCCTAACTCTTACCACAAAGTTATATAATATGAAATTATCAAGTTCACAAGAGCTAGTTCCTCATTTAAGTAAATTAAAGGAAAATAAAAATGAGCTTGTATCTCTTGGAAATAATTTAGATGATAAAGATTTTGTGCAAATCATATTACAAAGTCTTCCAGGATCCTATCAATCATTCATAAGGGGACTAGATACTGCATATAAATTAAAAAGTATTAAATCTGAAGAGTTATGTGCTAAGCTAGTGCAAGAAGAAAAACGTCAAATTAAAGAAAGAGAATTATTTTGTGATGAATCTCAAGCATTCATAAAAAAAGGGAAACAAAATTACAAAATGTCACATGAAAATCAGTCTAGAGAAAGGAATTGGAAATATGAGAATAAAAATGTCCCATCTAAGGATTATAATAAAAGCAAATGGAAATGTAATTATTGTAGGAAAATGGGTCACAAAGCCAATGAATGTTATAAGAGGATTAAAGATACAAAATGGAAGACAAATAAGTATACAAAAGTTGTTGATTCTAAAAGAAATGCTTTTTGTGTTGCACTTAAAGAAAACAATTCTTTTAAGGATGAATGGGTTATTGATTCTAGTGCTACACAACATATGTCTCATAGTAAGGAACAGTTTTAATCATTAAATGAGAGTAATACAAAAAAGATATATTTGGGAAATAATAGTGCTTTAGAAGTTAAAGGGACTGGAAATGTTAAAGTTGATAATGGTGTGTTAAAAAATGTGAAGCTAGTTTCTAAATTAAAAAAAAATCTACTTTATGTATCTCAAATTGCAAATCAAGGGTATAAAATAGAGTTCGACAATGACAAATGTTTAATCAAGGATGTGAGTAATAATTACAAAATGACTGCAATTGGTACAATGGAAAATGGGTTATATAAATTCAAAGAATTCACTTCTAAATGTGGAGATGAGAATATGTGTGCTATTGCCAAATATGATGGTATGAGCAGGTTATGGCATGAGCGTGTGGAACATATCAACTATCAAAGTCTCAAACTTGTGGAGAAACTATATATGGTGCATGGGCTTCCAAAAATCTTATCAAGTCACAAGGTGTGTGAAGGATGTGCTATGGGAAAACATGTGGAAAGTTTCCCACAAGGTAAATCATGGAGAGAAAAAGCTCCTCTACATTTGGTTCATAGTGATGTAATGGGTCCTTTTAGAACACCATCACTTGTAGGATCAAGATATGCCCTCACCTTTACTGATGATTATACTAGAAGAATTTGGGTATATTTTCTAAAAAGAAAGGATGAAGTGTTTGATAAGTTTAAAAAAGTTAAAGGCATTAACTGAAAATCAAAGTGGAAGATCTCTAAAGATAATAAGAACAGAGAGGAATGGAATATATGAACAAAGTTTTCTTAGATTTTTGTAAACAACATGGTATAAAAAAAAATCAATTGTCTCCTACTCACCCCAACAAAACGGAGTTGCAAAAAGAAAAAATAGAACTATAATAGAAATGGCTAGATGCATGCTTCACTCTAGAAACATAGAAGTTAAATTTTGGGCTGAAGCAATTTGTATTGCAGCTTATATTTTCAATAGAACACCTACTAAGGCATGTTTGAACATAACACCAGAAGAGGCATGGAGTGGTAGAAAGCCTACAATATCTCATTCTAGAGTCTGGTTGTAATGCATATGCCCACATTCCTGATGAAAGAAGAAACAAACTTGAAAGGAAAAGTGAAGTGTATAATGGTTGGGTATAGTGAGGAGTCAAAAGGATATAAGTTATATAATCCTAAAACAAATTAAATTCATATCAAAAGAAATGTATGGTTTGATGAAGATATTGAGAGTGAGCATTCTCCTACAGTATCTTACTTTCCAATCTTGATTGATGAAGATAAGTCTACTAATGATCCAAATCAAGGTGTGCAATCTTCTACAGGAGGAGAAAGAACACAAGTTGAAGCATCAAGTGAAAGTGATGATGAAGACACACATAAGACTAGAAGCATCCAAGAAGTCTACCATGAAGGCCCCAAAAATATGTTTGCTAACTATACTCTTATGAATAGGGTGATGCAGGTTGACACTCCAAGTACATATGAGGAAGCAAAAGGAAAAGAAGAATGGGAGGCAACAATGCAAGATGAATACAATTCTTTGATGAAAAATGGAACTTGGGAATTGACAACTTTTCCAAAAGGAAAAAATGTGGTTGGTTGCAAGTGGACCTACCGAACGAAGTTCACTTCAGATGGAGCTATTGAAAAACACCAGGCGAGGCTAGTGGCTAAAGGTTTCTCACAAACATAAGGTATCGATTGTATTGAAACCTTTGCTCTAGTTGCTAAAATGAGTTCAATTCATACAATAGTTGCTCTAGCTACAAATTTTGGTTGGAAAATTTTCAAATGGATGTAAAAGTGCATTAGTACATGGTGATCTAAAGGAAGAAATTTATATGCAACAACCACCAGGATTTGTTAGAAGTGGTGAAGAACATTTAGTGTACAGATTAGAGAAATCACTATATTGTCTTCAACAAGCTCCAAGGGCATGATACTCTAAAATAAATGAATACTTTATAGGTACAAAATTCAAAAGAAGTAAAGATGATCCAGATGTGTATGTAAAGCATATTGATGGTCAAATTGTTATTATTGTGCTATATGTAGATGATTTGTTTATTATAGTAGATCACACACATAATATTGAAATAACCAAGGATCAACTCAAACAAGCTTTTGAAATAACTGATCTAGGATTAATGAACTATTTCTTGGGCATACAAGTATGGCAAGAAGAAGAAAGGGTCATGCTTTCTCAAACAAAATATGCTCTTGATGTTTTGAAATTTTTTAATGTGAGTGATTGTAAACCATCTAATACACCATGCGAAGTGGGATTAAAATTGAGTTCTAATTCTACATAGAAGAAGGTGGATGGAAAATTGTATAGACAACTTGTTGGGAGTCTTTTGTATCTTACTATAACTAGACCAGATATTGCATATATAGTTGGTATTGTATCCAGGTACATGGCAGATCCAGATATTGAACATTGGAAAGCAACTAAAAGAATATTAAAATACATTAAGGGTACTTATCAGCTTGGCATTGAATACAAATATGGAGGAGAGCCTACTCTAGCTGGGTATACAGATTCTGATTATGTAGGCGATATTGATGATAGGAAATCAACCTCGGGATACATCTTTCATCTTGGATCGGGACCAATTTCTTGGAGCAGCAAGAAGCAATCAACAATGTCACTATCATCTACAAAGGCTGAATATATTGGTTCATCAAAGGCATCTCAAGAAGCATTATGGCTTAGAAGATTACTTGAAGACACATGCTATCCACAAAAATCTCCTACTATCATATTTTGTGATAATAAAAGTACTATTAAGCTAGCAAAAATCTTGTATATCATGCCAAATCTAAACATATAGAAGTGCATCACCATTTTGTTCGTGACTTGATTGAAAGTTAAGTAATAAAGCTACAATTTTGTGGAATAGAAGATCAAATCGCTGATATATTTACAGAGGCGTTGTCTATTGTAAAATTTGTAAAACTTAGAAACTTGTTACAGCTCAAGATAGTTCCTCTTCTCTCCAAATAAACATTAGGGGGGGTGTTGGAATACTGTTTATTTGCCTATGTAGCTGAGGTAGGTAATATATTACTAATATAACTCTCCATTGTATCCTACAGATTTCGCTGGAAACTTCTAGCTTCTAGACACTTTCTACACCGACCTCCAGCTCTTTGCGTATTTCCTTCATCTTCTAGAGATCTCTGAAAGATCTATAAATATAGCACTCTCCAGTCCAGTTTGTGTGTAAGAAAATAACAACATACCGCTGCATAAATATGCAACGAATATATTTTCTTCTGTTCCATATTTTTAGTGACATAAAGGAGGGGTTAAAATTTATTCAAACAAGAAGAATTACAAAACTGGGGCATCAAACAACCCTATCAAGCTCCACTAAGTGATCCAAATGCTGAGACAAACCTATAGGTAATTGATCCTACTCCCTAATATGCCAGTCTTCCAACTGATCAAAATCCCATCTGGCCAAACAATTTGCAACCCCATTCCACTCCCTAGGAATGTGAGTAAAAGTAACAGCCTCTAAAGAATCACACAAATGACGAATCTGATTCACCACCAAAACCAACCTCCAACTATCATCCTCATAATACTGCCGAGTCAAGAAATGCACCACCACTTGTGAGTTTGATTCACATATTAGACGTCTCCATCCAAGAGCACAAGCACGCTCCACAACATACAGAATAGCTAAAGCCTCCATCAAATTATTTGTATGATAACCTTTAAACATAGAAAGAATGAACTAGATAGTCCCCGTGCTATCTCTGCCCACTCCACCAATGCCAGCAGGACCAAGGTTGCCACGTGAAGACCCGTTCGTGTTGATTTTTAGACTGCCTGGCGGAGGACTCCACCTCCCCACTCTGTTGATCTTCCGGATAGGGTGTCTGCATCTCTTCCTCATGAGTTGGCCACCTGGAGGAGGAAGATGGAGTCGGGTGTAGCAATTAGTATCTACAGGATCAATAGCCACTGAAAGGTCACACTTTGCAGAAACTATTTCCCCCAAAGAGTGAAGAATCTTCCACCACATGTGTTGGACCTCCAAAAACACGTCTTGAAAGATTCGTTGATTCCTCTCCAACCAGATATGCCAAAGAATAAAGGAGGGGCCAAGCGACCAAGCATCTTGAAGAAAAGAGGTTTTGACAAGGGCCTTCCCACACCTATCAAAGAACTCAACCAAAGATGTAGCATGCCAACAGGCTTGATTCCACACCTCCCACCACAAATGCTGGATCTATCTAGCAAAGGGACATTGGAAGAAGAGATGAGAGACACTCTCTTCACTAGCACGCCATAACACACACATCGATGGGCCTTGAAAACCACGTTTGCATAAATTATCCCAAGTAAGACACCGATTGTGGGCCACCAACCATAAGAAAAAATTGGATTTGGGCCAAGAGAGCTTGTACCAAACATACTTTGACCAGGAAACCTGAATATTCCCAAAATTCTGCCGCACCAACTCACCATACCCAGCAGAAACGAAAAAATTGCCAGACAAATCATTACTAGCCCATGCCAAAACATCATTCCCCGCCAAGGTAGTGCATTCACGAGACTCCAGAATGTGATCTAGCTCAGCCCTTGCCTCCATCGATCCTCCAGGAGGCCATTCAGAAGGAAGTTTCTAGTGATACCGAACAAGCCACCCACAATCTTGAGCAATCTTATAATGACCGACAGTGTCCCAACCAACAGCTGTAAAAATATCACAGAGGGGCTGAAGGTGAGGATGAGTAGAAAGGATAGAAGGATGCCCATCCCACGAATCGAGCCAAAAGAGGGCTTGTGATCCCGAATGACATATCTAGAAGAGACCCTTCTTAACCAACTGAGCCCCAAGTTTCAAAGTATTCCAAATCATAGAACCTCTCCAACCAAAGGAAAGCGAGGAACATCAAACTCATTAACATCCTTAAGATACTTATGGGTGAGGATACGGGCCTAAAGCTAATCTTGGCTAGAACACCAATGCCAATATAACTTAGCAGCAAGAGTTTGCCCATTCAAGATAGAAGATTGCAAGCCAAGGCCACCCTTTTCCTTATGCCGGCACACAGTATCCCACTTAACCAAACTCCATTTTGCAGTCAATAAGTTACCATTCCAGAGAAATTGACGAGAGAGAGCATCAAATTCCCGAAGAAAGTACATGGGAGCAGCTTGAACGAAACACCTGTAGGTAGGAAGGGCTTGAATAATAGACTTTAGAAGAGTCAAGTGAGTAGCAGAAGATAACCAACGGTGAGTCCAATGATTCACCCTATGCCAAATCTTGTCAAGCAAAATTTGCCAGGAGGACCTAGGATGTCTACCAACAGTGAGAGGGATGCCCAAATAAACAAAGGGAAGAGTCCCAATCTAGAACTGCAGAATGTCAGCAATACGCTGTTGAATAGCCGGAGGAGTTTTAAAGAAGAAAATAGAAGATTTATGCTCATTAACTTTTTGACTTGAAGCAGCAAGGTAAATATCCAGGCATGTCTAAATGATTCAGCTTCCCGAAGATGAGCCAGACCCATAAGAACAATATCATCCACAAATTGGAGATGTGATAGGTTTGGTAAGCCATTACCCCATTGCCACCCATGAATCAATCCCTGAGAGGCCTGAAACTTAAGAAAACGTCCCAGACTCAGCCATAATAATAAACAGATAAGGGGAAAGAGGATCTCCTTGGCAAAGGCCCCTGGAGGCACCAAAAGGCTCTGAAGGTTCTCCATTCACAATAACAGAGAACGAAGCAAAAGTGACACAACTCATGGTCCAACTCACCCAATCTGGACTAAAACCAAAAGCTAAGAGAATTTTTTGAAGAAAACTCCATTTGACTCTGTCATAAGCCTTGGCCATGTCTAACTTAATGAACATAGATCTATCTTTTGAAGTGGCCATAGAATGAATAACCTCAGAAGCCACCACCACCCCATCAAGAATTTATTTGTCAGCCACAAAACCTCCTTGTTCCTTAGAGATCACCACAGGGAGACAAGCTTTGAGCCTCTTAGCAATCAACTTAGTGATAATCTTATACCCCACATTACACAGAGCAATAGGTTGAAAAAATTCAAGCTTATTAGCATCCTCCTTCTTGGGAATAAGAACCAAGAAGGTAGAATTCATGGCCCAGAGCATCTGCTTACTACGAAGAGACTCTTGAACAACTTCCGACAGATTGAGATTGATGATGTCCCAGAACTCTTGAAAAAACTCAATAGGGAAACCATCTGGACCAGGAGCTTTACCTTTATTCATCCCAAACACAACCTTCTCGAGCTCGGACATCAAAATTGGCCTAATGAGAGAATCATTCATCGCATTGGAGCTCAAAGAAGGTATGCAAGAGAGGATCAAAGTATCCTCCTCAGCAGCAGGAGGGGAATCTTCAACAAAGAGAGCAGAATAGAATTGACAGGCCTCCCTAGACATAGCCACTAGAGAGGAAATCTGCAGCCCATTGGGAGTAACCAGAGAAGAAATATACCCCTTGTTTCGACGATCCTACACAGAGTGATGAAAAATGGCAGTATTCCTGTCCTCTTCCTGGAGCCTATCATTCTGAGCCATTTGTTTCCAAAAACTCTCTTCACGAAGCTCCCATTCTTGCACATTTCGCATTGCTTGGGACTCTGCTCTTCCAAGAGCATCAGTGAAACCACTATCTCGGATTTGCCGAGTAATCCCAGCAAGACGGTCCAGTGCATCTATCTTCTTGGATTGAAGGTGACCAAAACAGAGCTTGTTCCATATTTTTAGTGTGTAAATCTGCTCTGTTTTTTTTTTCTGTGCAAGTGTGTGTCTTCATTGCTCTTTTATTTTATTTAGTTGATGAGTACTGTTGTAAAATATAGTGAATGCCTGAATGTTTGTTACTCATGAATTTCGTATGAATTAGATAGTAAAATGGTATTTAGGATTTCATGTAATTTCCTTTTGCAAAGATGTCGGGGGCTAAATCATCGAGTTAATTATTAAATTTAAAGTGATTACATGAACTCTGGATCTTTAAGTTTCATGACTAATGACTCAGCAGCATATTTGAAATCCTTTGTATGTAAAAAAGTTGTATAATGCTAATGCTTGTAAGAGTACATTTTGAAGAAATAGATTTGATATTTATTGTCTTTTTTAACATGACACTCTTTATATTCTCAATAGAATCAATTTTAAATGAAGGAGTGCCACATTAACTAAGTGGTCAAATTTTCCAGAAACAGATGCTAATATAGGCCCCAGATAGCAACAGCTATAACCTTGATTAACAGGCGCTTGCAAATTCATTATTAACAAATATAATGCAAACATATCTGTAGGGACTTCCATCCAAATGAGAAGAGTTTTTCGTCTTCGATAATCATTTTTAGTTCCCATCCTACTTCAATTGAAATAAAAATAACTTTATTGATGACAAATTAGTAATGAAAATAGTTTTTGGTCTTCTATAGTCTTTTTCAGTTCTCTTCTTCGATGGAAATAAAATAATGTTATTGATGATGAATCTATAATCCATCTCTCTTTCTAAAGGCTAAAGATCAGCATAGGTGCCGGGTTAGTTGGAATGCAAGATCTGCATTAAACAGGGTAAGGTGTTAAAATAAAAAGGGAAATATATATGGCAATAAAGAGCCTGAAACATGAAGGAAAGCCTAAAATATTCCATGAGTTTGTATTTCATTGATAAGGATGTGCTGTGTATATTTCTTAAGACAGGAGTTTGCTTGTTGCTAAAATATAACTCACTGTTGGATTGTCATAACACAGAGTAAAATCATTTGATCTAAAATCTATTCTAATTAATTAAACTTAGGGAAGAAGGACATAGGCAGTGGAGGGAAGAGGTTCAATCATGTTTTTGAAATTTCAAAATAATGAAGGTGGAGCAATAGCTTAGCAGGTGCTGCAGGGAACACGTATTAGTTGTATATCAAATCACAGTTTACTTATGGTTAATTGTTATTTTAAAAATAATTATTTGTCAATAGTTCCACAATTCTGGAAATATGTTGATCAGGAAATGCAGTAATTTCTATGAAACCATAGTTTACTTATACAGAGAGTTTTGATATGCCTCCTCCATGGGACTACTAGATAAAGGCTTGCATGAATCACACACCTTGAGTCCTGGATAGAATAAATGTTGTTCGTTTTGTATCAGATCACAATTTAGTAATTTACTTATGAATCATTGTTATTTAAAAAATAATAATCTGTCAAAAGGCCTACAATCCTGGAAACCTGTAGATAGGAGTAACTGCAATACTTTTTGTGGAAACCATAGTTTAGTTACAAAATTTCGATATGCTTTCCCCATGGCTTGCATGAACCACACCCCTCAAGTCCTGGGCAGAATAATCGCCCTGGACAAGTATTGTGGGTTACAAAGATGTCAACACACAACCTGGACAGAATAATTAACCTGGACAAGTATTGTGGGTCACAACGATACAGAACACAACCTGGGCTGAATAATCACCTTGGACAGATATTGTGTGTCCAGGGGAATCTTATTCACATGGTCAGGGGCATGATACTAGTGGCTAATATTTAGGGGCATGATAATAATGGCTAATATTTAGTCATATTGGGTACCTCTGCAGGGGAAGATGGAATGGACTTACCTAAAGCTTCATCGATAATTATGTATGTACGACAAACAAATATACAGCTTTAGTTTTTGAGCATCGTGTGTATCAACCCCAGCACAAAGGAAAGCTGAATCAGCTCACAGTTTTTCGCTCCTTCCAATGCAACCTAGTGATAGAGGCAGTTCACATTGACTAAAACAAATATAAGCATTTGTTCATATTTCAGAATAGTCCATGATTGTAGAGTAGAATATAGTTACAGACTACAACCATTCATTCAAAACCAAATTCAAAGAACCTAAGCCCGTTCTTCATTTTCAAACCCAAGTTACCCATCTACCTTGGTTTACATTCCATTGTAATTTTTAACCACCTCAGCCACTGCAAGGTATAGCTAAATTGGGTGGATAGTACTCTCACATCATTTCGGAATCATTTATCTGTAGAGGGTGAGCGTGAAAGAGCATTTGTTTGTATACCATAACAAGCCATCCGACGTGAAAACAAACATTTAATATCATATGAACAAGCTTTAATGTTTGATAATTGCACACATATATTAAATATTAATATATATAAAATACATCCAGAGTTATCCTTTTCCAAGTGTCTATTTTCATATTTTTTCTCAATAGGTACCTCAATGATGATAATTCTCCACATATTTTATATATATTAATATTTAATATATGTATACTAGTAGTTAACAAGGAAAGCACAATTGTTTTCGGTCTTTACCAAAGCAAATAGATATTGAATTGCATTCTATAAAATTTAAGATGATACTGATTCATGAGTGTAACTGGCAACTCTTATTTGTTTTTTTATGTAACTGGCAACTTTTATTTGTTTTTTATTAACTTTTCTATTACGTGTTATTCTATTTTTAGTTTTGTATGCTCTGTGCATGTAAATCTTATATTAGTTTTTTTATCAGTCTCAAGACGTGAGAGTGACAAATGGTCAACAATCCTAGTAATGAAGGGATTACACATAATCACATACAATCACTCCATTCTTATGAGTGACAAATGGTCAACAATATCACCTTTACATACATTGACAAGATTATTTTTTCTACTGAATTGTTTACTTTGTTTTAAATTTTTTCAAGTATTTATTTATTTAACTTGTTCAATTTAAATTAAAAAATTATGAATTTTGCTTGCTACCACATGAGGCTCATAATGCAAAGCCTTGATAATATGTTTGAAGCTCCAAATGTCTACTTGCCTCCACTATTGATGTGCAGGTTTGACAACCTTTTTGGAAGGCAACTTCCACATTTAGGATTCTTGTATAATCCTATGCTATACTGGATTACCACCTTATAATCCTAAATGTGAAAGTTGCCTTCCAAAAAGGTTGTTAGACCTGCACATCAATAGTGGAGGCAAGTAGACATTTGGAGCTTCAAACATATTATCAAGACTTTGCATTATGAGCCTCATGTGGTAGCAAGTAAAATTCATAATCTTTTAATTTAAATTGAACAAGTTAAAATAAATAAATAAATACTTGAAAAAAAACTAAAATAAAGCAAACAATTCAGTAGAAAAAATAATTTTGTCAATGTATGTAAAGGTGATATTGTTAACCATTTGTCACTCATAAGAAATATTGTTGACCATTTGTCACTCATAAGAATGGAGTGATTGTATGTGATTATGTGATTATTGATTGTCGTAGCAGATGTAGACAACATAGTTACATATTAGGGAATCCAATGAACAATACAACTTTGTGAAGTCAAACATGCAAAATTCTCAAGGAAGCGCAGTGGGGCTCGTATACCCATTATTTTTCATTATCAAAGTATTCACTAAATAATCTAGAGTACATCATCTATAACAATCTTAGGGTTAATGAGGTCACAATAAGATTCACTTTTTTGGAGATAACCATTAAATGTTGACAATTATCAACGAGTTTATCAGATTGAGCTTCATGCATAGTACACACGAGAGAATTATGAATATCATTTTTATGATTAGATGTTATAACTCCACCTATATAACAAAGTAATATGCAATGCATGTCTTTAAGGCCCCACCTCGCATGTGATTAATACAATCCTAGATTGTTATATAATTTTCTTAAATAGATGGCTAGATATATTATAGGCGATAATTAAAGTGATTGAGTGGCAACAATATTGTATCTCATTTTTACCTTATAGTTTATCGTCATTATTTTATTTGAAATTATAATGGGAACCGAAGGAGGGTGTTAACCCTAATGGGTTAAAAGGAGGATATGTATATAAAGGATAGAGTGTGTAATTAATAGTTGGTGAAAAAGTAACTTTGCTGAATATATATATACATATAGAGGTGTAAGTGTTGGTTAAAGAACAAGTCTATTAACATTCAATTAATTATTTCATGATAAAATCATTATTATTGGTAAGTAGTTTGGTGGGGTAAATAATAATATTATGTAGTTAACTTGTTAATTAAACAAAAATATTGTTATTAAATTTGAAAAGATTTCATTAAATAATACCAATATCATTAAGTTTTATTAGTTAATCAAAATATAATATTATTATGGATAAGGTTCAATGTCTAAATTGATGACATTACTAATGTGTATTTAGTTTGGAAATAATAATGTTGGCATAGTATTAGTTGAATTCATGATTATATAAGCCCACCCCATAATTTAGCCATTGCATTAATTCTTTATGATACAAACTAAGAGTCTTTTTCGTAGCCAGTAACAAAGAACCCTACATCAATTATAGTTTAAACAATCTAAAAATGATACCAATATCATTGTTTTATTCGTTAATCAAAATATAATATTATTATGGATAAGGTTGAATGTCTAAATAATTTATGACATTACTAATGTGTATTTACATGGGAAATAATGACCGTGGCATATTATTAGTTGAATTCATGATTATATTAGGCCACCCCATAATTTGGCCACTGCATCAATTCTTTATGATACAAACTAAGGATCTTTCTGTAGCTAGCAACAAAGTATCGTAGACGGATTTTGGTTAAAACAATTTAATTATTTGTGTGATGTAGAGTATAAGCAAGAGAACAATAATCAACAATGCCCAATGGAATCTATCATAAAGTGTATAAGATGAACTTTTTTACTCCATTGTAAGCATAAGCTTAAACATATGATTTTTTTTTATTGCTATGTCAGAAAGATAGCAATTTGTACATACAAAATATAAAATAAAACTCAACACAATGAGGCCTGCTCTCCACCCTACCAAATTGGGTCATGGAGCCTCATGGACCCTCACCAAACCCCCGAGCAAGAATATAGATAGGCCACCACTATGATTAGTGGTGAAATGAATATTGCGTATTACAATCACTATAGAGTACATTAGGATATGATTGTCTATTTGACCATTTTTGCTGATTTTACAGTCACTATCATTATTTGGGAAGGTTGTTTGTAACACATTAGTTCATCAAACACCTCATTATGCTGGCGCATGGTCTGCAAGAATAACAAAAAAGTGTGAAATTTAGTGTGGTGATTATGTAAAAATACAATGAACTGCAAAACATTAACTATTTTACTCGATTACAGCAATGGCAAGAGGAAGCTAAAAATCATAGCTACAGTCCTATGCAAAACTGTCACTGCAAGGGCCACACTGTATACAACTTATCTATGTAGAAAGTGTGAATTTTAGTGGAGTGATCATGTCTAATTCACACACAATGTCTAAATGAGGAGATATCAAAGTTCTATATTTTATAATACATATCTTGCTCTGTGCTTGCAAGAGGACGAATGAAGGAATTATAATTTAGCCATACCTGGTGCATGTGACAGAATGTAGTATGTGCAAAACAAAACAAGGGCCGATTTCCACCCCACCATATTGGCACATGAAGCATCGTGCGGTCTCAACAAACCAATGAGCAAGAAAATAACTTCTCCATCAGTGTGACCAATGGTGAAAGTAATGTTTTGGCCACCAATGAAGAAGATCTAATGGCATCAAAAGGCCTTGAAAGCACAACTGTTTGGATTGTGGCTAGCTGCAAACATGAAACCATTATGTCAAGTTTAGTGTAATAAACCCACACCATTGGTACACAATAAATAAATAACAAATTATAAAGACTTACACAATTAATTACAAAGATGATGCAATACAGTTGTAGTAGAACACAGTAACTAAATAAAATCTAGGCATACATTTTGTATGGAATGGACTGAAGTCTAGACATACAAAAGTAGGTCTACTCTCCACCCTACCATATTGGCTCATGGAGCATCATCGACTATTCTCCCTTGGGAAAGAGAGTTCAAGAAGTGGGATGTTGATTCATAACCACACTTACAATCACTTCATCTTCACAATTGGTTGAACTTCATTCGCAAAGGTCGTCCATCTATTTACCATATAAATTGGAATATCAACACCCAAGTTCTTGAACTATCTCTCCCAAGGGAGAAGCATGTTTTTTGGAGAAACTATGAATATGAGCAGATTGTAAAACTGGCTAAGAGAAATTAGATGATCGGCGAGGAAATTTAAAAATTCAACCACAAAATGCAAAGCATAAAGGGAGAGCAAGAGGTAATTGACAAAAACTCAACATAAACCTATCAAAAATTGAAACAACATAGCCTTTTTGACAACACTTTCTCAATAATGGAACGATATAGCTTAGGCAAGTGAATAATAACCAACAATGCCCACTGGAATCTAACATAAAGTGTATAAGATCAACTAGTTCACTATGTTGTAACCATAACCTAAAGCATATGAATTTTTTGTGAATCCTATGTCAGAAAGATAGCAATTTCTACATAAAAAATATAAAATAAAACTCAACACAATAAGGCCTACTCTCCACCCTACCATATTGGGTCATGGAGCCTCATGGACTCTCACCAAAGCCCCGAGCAAGAATATGCATTGCCCACCACTCTGACCAGTGGTGAAATTAATATTGCTTATTACAATCAATATAGCGTACATTAGGATCTGATTGTGTAATTGACCATTGTTACTGATTTTGCAACCACTATCATTATTGTGAAAGGTTGTTTGTAACACATTAGTCCATCAAATACTGCATTATGGTTGGAATATGGTTTGCAAGAATAACAAAAAAGTGTGAAGTTTAGTATGCTGATTATGCAAAAAAAGAATGAACTGCATATAATTAACTATTTTAATCCATTACAACCAACGCAACAGAAAGCTAAAAATTGATACCTGCGTTCCTATGCAAAAAAATTATTGCAAAGGCCAGACCTTCTGGACATAATTCATTAAAGTCTGCACACATAAAAGGTGCCATCCTCTCCACCCTACCATTTTAGATCATGGAGCGTCATCGATTATCAGTAGACCCTTGCAATTACTTACCATTAACTACAACTTTTCATGATAATGCCAATGAACAGTATTGTTCAAGTGACCAATTCAATTGTACACATAGCAAATATAAAATGGAAGAGAACAAAATGAGGCCTGCTCTCTAATATTGGGTGGCCACTACTGTGATGAATGGTGAAATTAATGTTCCCATTCTCTTAGCCAGTCTTACAATCACTTCATCCTCACAGTTGTTTGAAAGCTCATTCATTTGTTTAGCATGTATACTAGAATATCAACATCCCACTTCTTGAACTCTCTCTCCTAAGGGAGAAGCATGTTTTTTGGAGCAATTGTGAATATGAAGAGATTATAGAACTAACTAAGAGCAACCACATGATGGGTCTAGAAAAATTAAAAATATACACCTCTTCCTACTTCCTTCAATTACATCTCTACCCTCTTGCTTTCTCTTCCCTCTGTTCTTTCTCTACCGCATGCAAAAAATGAACACAAATTTATCAGAACCCACAACTTTTGCAACCATAAATGCATGCAAAGAACACAAGATAACATCCAACCACCTTCATAGAGATTCAATAGCCAATGAACACACTTGCACCTCCACACAAGCTTGCCATCCTCACTCACAGCTACCTTCAACAACAATAGAAACCCAAAGAATGAAACCCAACAATATGCTATCGATAACTGCACAAACATTCATTTTTTTTGTTGAGGACTTTAAAATAGATGTTACTTGCACCATCACCACTACACGGAAACCATACAACAATTAATATTTGTGTCGTCTCACTGGCCTCCACAACTACCTTCAACAACAACATAAACTCAGAGAATGACACCCAACAATATGTTATCGATAATTGCACAGACATTCGTTTTGTTTTCTGAGGAATTTAAAATAGATGTTACTTGCACCATCACCACTACATGGAAACCATACAACAATCAATGCCGATGACATTTCGCTAGCCTCCTCTACAAGCCGCGCCATTTCGCTTGCCTCCTCTATGGAATGATATAGCTTAGGCAAGAGATCAATTATCAATAATGGCGAATGGAAGCTAACATAAAGTGTATAAGATCAACTATTTTATTACGTTGTTACCACAACCTAAAACATTTGAATTTTTTTGTGAATCCTATGTGAGAAAGATAGCAATCTGTACATAAAAACTATAAAATAAAACTCAACATAATAAAGCCCTCTCTCCACCCTACCGTATTGGGTCATGGAGCCTCATGTGCTCTCAACAAACCCTCGAGCAAGAATTTACATTGCCCACCACTTTGATCAGTGGTGAAATGAATATTGCTTATTACAATCAATATAGGGTACATGAGGATATGATTGTCTATTTGACCATTGTCACTGATTTTCCAGACACTATCATTATTCTGAAAGGTTGTTTGTAACACATTAGTTCATCAAATATCGCATTATGGCTGGAATAAGGTCTACAAGAATAACAAAAAAGTCTAAAGTTTGGTGTCGTGATTATGCAAAAATGGAATGAACCACATACCATTAACTATTTTATTTGATTACAGCCATTGCGGTGGAAGACTAAAACTCACAGCTACAGTCCTATGCAAAACTTTTAGTGCAAAGGTCAAACCATATACAACCTATGTGTATACAAAGTGTGAATTCTATGTTAGAAAACCAAGATCTGATTGCAAACTAGAAAATACTTTCCACAGAAAAGAAAAATGAAAAAGCAGAGATTTGCATTAAAACATGCAATTTGATATATTCGAAAAGACCAATTAATTACAAAAGATAATTTGCTTTATAAAAGCAAAGATTCCTAAACCTAATCTTATCTTTGAGCAACAAGATAGCTTGATGAGATAAAAATGAAAGCCTAAAACTTAGGGATTAAATATG